>OX459095.1:7145400-7754926 GCA_949775045.1 Metridium senile
ATATCGTTAATTCATTAAAAGGATCAATCCATATTATGTCTCTGTGGCGCAATTGGTTAGCGCGTTCGGCTGTTAACCGAAAGGTTGGTGGTTCAAGCCCACCCAGGGACGTATTTTACATGATGCGTCAATTTTTTTCTGTAATTGTATTAATCAGATTCAAATATCCTTAATTCATTAATTGGATCAATCCATATCACGTCTCTGTGGCGCAATTGGTTAGCGCATTCGGCTGTTAACCGAAAGATTGGTGGCTCAAGCCCACCCAGGGACGTATTTTAGATGATGCGTCAATTTATTTTCATTGATTATATTAATCAGTTTCAAATATCGTTAATTCATTAAAAGGATCAATCCATATTATGTCTCTGTGGCGCAATTGGTTAGCGCGTTCGGCTGTTAACCGAAAGGTTGGTGGTTCAAGCCCACCCAGGGACGTATTTTAGATGATGCGTCAATTTTTTTCTGTAATTGTATTAATCAGATTCAAATATCGTTAATTCATAAATTGGATCAATCCATATCACGTCTCTGTGGCGCAATTGGTTAGCGCATTCGGCTGTTAACCGAAAGGTTGAAGGCTCAAGCCCACCCAGGGACGTATTTTAGATGATGCGTCAATTTATTTTCATTGATTATATTAATCAGTTTCAAATATCGTTAATTCATTAAAAGAATCAATCCATATTATGTCTCTGTGGCGCAATTGGTTAGCGCGTTCGGCTGTTAACCGAAAGGTTGGTGGTTCAAGCACACCCAGGGACGTTTTTTAGATGATGCGTCAATTTATTTTCCTTGATTGTATTAATCAGTTTCAAATATCGTTAATTCATTAAAAGGATCAATCCATATCACGTCTCTGTGGCGCAATTGGTTAGCGCGTTCGGCTGTTAACCGAAAGGTTGGTGGTTCAAGACCACCCAGGGACGTATTTTACATGATGCGTCAATTTATTTTCATTGATTATATTAATCAGGTTCAAATATCGTTAATTCATTAAAATGATCAATCCATATCACGTCTCTGTGGCGCAATTGGTTAGCGCGTTCGGCTGTTAACCGAAAGGTTGGTGGTTCAAGCCCACCCAGGGACGTTTTTTAGATGATGCGTCAATTTGTTTTCCTTGATTGTGTTAATCAGTTTCAAATATCCTTAATTCATTAAAAGGATCAATCCATATCACGTCTCTGTGGCGCAATTGGTTAGCGGGTTCGGCTGTTAACCGAAAGGTTGGTGGTTCAAGCCCACCCAGGGACGTTTTTTAGATGATGCGTCAATTTGTTTTCCTTGATTGTGTTAATCAGTTTCAAATATCGTTAATTCATTAAAAGGATCAATCCATATCACGTCTCTGTGGCGCAATTGGTTAGCGCGTTCGGCTGTTAACCGAAAGGTTGGTGGTTCAAGCCCACCCAGGGTCGTTTTTTAGATGATGTGTCAATTTATTTTCCTTGATTGTATTAATCAGTTTGAAATATCGTTAATTCATTAAAAGGATTAATTTATATCACGTCTCTGTGGCGCAATTGGTTAGCGCGTTCGGCTGTTAACCGAAAGGTTGGTGGTTCAAGCCCACGCAGGGACGTTTTTTTAGATGATGCGTCAATTTTTTTTCTTTGATTATTCTAATCATTTTAAATATCCTAACTTTAATATCAAAAGCAATCCATATCACGTCTCTGTGGAGCAATTGCTTAGCGCGTTCGGCTGTTAACCGAAAGGTTGGTGGTTCAAGCACACCGAGGGACGTTCTTTAGATGATGCGTCAATTTATTTTCCTTGATTGTATTAATCAGTTTCAAATATCCTTAATTCATTAAAATGATCAATCCATATCACGTCTCTGTGGCGCAATTGGTTAGCGCGTTCGGCTGTTAACCGAAAGGTTGGTGGTTCAAGCCCACGCAGGGACGTTTTTTAGATGATGCGTCAAATTTTTTTCTTTGATTATTCTAATCATTTTAAATATCCTAACTTCAATATCAAAAGCAATCCATATCACGTCTCTGTTCCGCAATTGGTTAGCGCGTTCGGCTGTTAACCGAAAGGTTGGTGGTTCAAGCACACCGAGGGACGTTCTTTAGATGATGCGTCAATTTATTTTCCTTGATTGTATTAATCAGTTTCAAATATCCTTAATTCATTAAAATGATCAATCCATATCACGTCTCTGTGGCGCAATTGGTTAGCGCGTTCGGCTGTTAACCGAAAGGTTGGTGGTTCAAGCCCACCCAGGGACGTTTTTTAGATAATGCGTCAATTTATTTTCCTTGATTGTATTAATCAGTTTCAAATATCATTAATTCATTAAAAGGATCAATCCATATCACGTCTCTGTGGCGCAATTGGTTAGCGCGTTCGGCTGTTAACCGAAAGGTTGGTGGTTCAAGCCCACGCAGGGACGTTTTTTAGATGATGCGTCAATTTTTTTTCTTTGATTATTCTAATCATTTTAAATATCCTAACTTCAATATCAAAAGCAATGCATATCACGTCTCTGTGGCGCAATTGGTTGGCGCGTTCGGCTGTTAACCGAAAGGTTGGTGGTTCAAGCCCACCCAGGGACGTTTTTTAGATAATGCGTCAATTTATTTTCCTTGATTGTATTAATCAGTTTCAAATATCATTAATTCATTAAAAGGATCAATCCATATCACGTCTCTGTGGCGCAATTGGTTAGCGCGTTCGGCTGTTAACCGAAAGGTTGGTGGTTCAAGCCCACCCAGGAACGTTTTTTAGATGATGCGTCTATTCGTTTTTCTTGATTGTGTTAATCAGTTTCAAATATCCTTAATTCATTAAAAGAATCAATCCATATCACGTCTCTGTGGCGCAATTGGTTAGCGCGTTCGGCTGTTAACCGAAAGGTTGGTGGTTCAAGCCCACCCAGGAACGTTTTTTAGATGATGCGTCTATTCGTTTTTCTTGATTGTGTTAATCAGTTTCAAATATCCTTAATTCATTAAAAGAATCAATCGATATCACGTCTCTGTGGCGCAATTGGTTAGCGCGTTCGGCTGTTAACCGAAAGGTTGGTGGTTCAAGCCCACCCAGGAACGTTTTTTAGATGATGCGTCAATTCGTTTTTCTTGATTGTGTTAATCAGTTTCAAATATCCTTAATTCATTAAAAGAATCAATCCATATCACGTCTCTGTGGCGCAATTGGTTAGCGCGTTCGGCTGTTAAACGAAAGGTTGGTAGTTCAAGCTCACGCAGGGACGTTTGTTAGATGATGCGTCAATTTTTTTTCTTTGATTATTCTAATCATTTTAAATATCCTAACTTCAATATCAAAAGCAATCCATATCACGTCTCTGTGGAGCAATTGGTTAGCGCGTTCGGCTGTTAACCGAAAGGTTGGTGGTTCAAGCACACCGAGGGACGTTCTTTAGATGATGCGTCAATTTATTTTCCTTGATTGTATTAATCAGTTTCAAATATCCTTAATTCATTAAAATGATCAATCCATATCACGTCTCTGTGGCGCAATTGGTTAGCGCGTTCGGCTGTTAACCGAAAGGTTGGTGGTTCAAGCCCACCCAGGGACGTTCTTTAGATGATGCGTCAATTTATTTTCCTTGATTGTATTAATCAGTTTCAAATATCCTTAATTCATTAAAATGATCAATCCATATCACGTCTCTGTGGCGCAATTGGTTAGCGCGTTCGGCTGTTAACCGAAAGGTTGGTGGTTCAAGCCCACGCAGGGACGTTTTTTAGATGATGCGTCAATTTTTTTTCTTTGATTATTCTAATCTTGTAAAATATCCTTAATTCAACATCAAAATCAATCTATATCATGTCTCTGTGGCGCAATCGGTGAGCGCGTTGGGCTGTTAACCGAAAGGTTGGTGGTTCAAGCCCACCCAGGAACGTTTTTTAGATGATGCGTCAATTTGTTTTTCTTGATTGTGTTAATCAGTTTCAAATATCCTTAATTCATTAAAAGGATCAATCCATATCACGTCTCTGTGGCGCAATTGGTTAACGCGTTCGGCTGTTAACCGAAAGGTTGGTTGCTCAAGACCACCCAGGGATGTGCGTAAATATATTTTGGGGGGATAGTTAATAATATAAAATTCCCAGATATACTATTATGATTATAATGATTATTTTTATTTCCATTATTTTTTGATATCATATTTTTAAGAACTTTGTCCCACTTTAATAAAGAATAATATCATCTTAATAAAAATGAATGCGTGTTCGGTGCAACAATAGAATAGAATGGTGCGTGCATGACATTTTTCACGACCTGTGCGGGTGTGCATCACACATCTCTGCTATAGAATTCATGTTTTGTGTGTACTGCATGATTTCTGGCGGCGATTTTGTCACAATATTAATCTCGCAAGACAAAGCACCCTTCATTAGATTCTATTGTTTGTCAATCAACACGTGTTTCACACCTCATTCCATAAAAAATATTCTGTGATTTGTGCTCCCAGAGGTGTCAAAGCATTTCACGTCTATTCTGCAAACGTAGACTTTATTATGTGAGAAATAACCTGCAACTTTCTATTAGACCTTTTTGCTTTACCACTATTTTCGACTTCTTGCGCTTTAAAAACAATAGGTGAGATGAAAGATTCTACGGAATGTGAATATCTTTAGAAGTTGAACAAAAGATGCTTATATTTCATTGTTATAATTAACAACGAGTCGGGCCAAACTTATGCGCAACACTTGCGTATGTTGAAATTATGACCCGACTACAACTATTGTTCAACAACAATGAAATACAAGCATCTTTTGTTCAAAATCTAAAGATGTTCACATTCCGTACAATCTTTCATCTCACCTATTGTTTTAAAAGCGCAAAAAGTCGAAAATAGTGGTAAAGCAAAAAGGTCTATTCAGTATGCATATGAAGTGATGCTACACCAATCTATTCTACAATATTGTGCTTCATCGACATATGTTTTTTGGCCACGCAGAAAGCTTCATAATTTCTACACTACGTTTGATTGGCTTCGAAGTGACATCATGGCTTGCTCAAGAAATTATTATGGCTTTATATGGATGCTCTTCAGTTGTGGCATGGTCTGCCACGCTTTCCCTGTAAAACGAACTGGTAAATAACTTCTATTGAAAATGCAAATAGCAAACAAATTAGTACTTTTTTATTTACTTCTATGCCCGACAGTTCATTATAATTCGGTAACTTATAAGTTTAGACTGTTTGTTATTTCCATTGAAATAGCATTATCACCATAAAACGGCACATTAAAAAAGCCGAATGTATATAGTCAAAACAAAGTTCGTCGTGTTCTACAGTTCCACAGCGTCATTACGTTTTTTACTGTTTTGATAGCTAGTCGCTTTTTCATATAATACTTTTAAGATGTTTATTCGTTAGTTGCATAATTGTTTTTCACTAGCTGGAACGCGTTATTTTAGAATAATTTCCTAGAGATCGTTTTAATTTGTCTTACTTAGTTCACATTTATTATGATTAAAATATTAAAATGTCGTATTTCTTATTTTGTGCACGGAATGAGCCAATTCCTTATGTTCTATTAATACACATGTATGTTTCAAATCAAGCGAAGCTACAGTCCACACTCTGATGAAGCCTGCAAAAACCGCCGTTAATATGAACATAATTTGTGATTTATTATTCGCTTTTTATGAAATATTTGTTTAATGGTATATCACTGCAACACCTTGTTAATTAAATATGGTCATATAACAAAAATACGTACAACCAAAATCCAAAATATGCTATGAATAAATCGATAATAAGAGAAGACATATTATGCCGACATATTATCAGGCTTACCTTCAGAGTCGGTCTTGACTGTAGCTTACCGTTGAACTGCAAGCCCTTTCCGACATATACGTGCATTTTTCCTATGCGTTCGGTTCATTCAGCCATTGTTGTTTTGTTGGATTGTTATTCTTAAAATGTACTATTCTATACCGATACAGGTCATCATCCTCAACAAATCCAAGCAAAGATTCACTTACGCGATAATAGCGTCACTGACCTGATTGCTGCCATCAACGAAGGTATCAGAATGAATGAATGAAAACTTTATATAACGAGGAGACCTCATCACCCTAAGGTGCTTTTCATGAGGGATCTCAAATAAGCAGGGGACTATGGGTAGCCTATGTAATACTTTATTATAGAGCGCAAGGTTGGTATTGTCACATCAAGATACTTGTCAATTTATGTTATTATGAAATGATAACTTTGACTTATTATAGACAAGAAAGGTGCGCCAAGTGCACATTAGGTTTCTGAACTGACCCATGATCCTTTACGCCACTAGCTGGGGGGTTTTCATGTGTGACAACCTTTCTCGTAAAGGGTGTATGCTCGTATGTGCATTCCCTGCCATGGCTAATTGTTTTTGGTAATGTTCTTGTGTTAGATGAAGACCAAAATCTTTTCGAGGGAGATATCGTACTGTCAAACTATACACTCGAAATGATTCAATGTAATGGCAGACGGACTAAAAGAAGTGCAGAGCGAGCCAGAAAAGCCTTGTGGCATACTAAAGTTATACCATATGAAATTGACAGCACGTGTAAGTATAATATGAACAAATGTACCTATATATGATTATAATCCACATGAATGGTCAGTAAGTTGGTCATTTTCAATTCTTTGATAAATTGACTGATAGGCTGACTGACTGGCTGATTGTTTGATTGATTGATTGATTGATTGATTGATTGATTGATTGATTGATTGATTGATTGATTGATTGATTGATTGATTGATTGATTGATTGATTGATTGATTGATTGATTGATTGATTGATTGATTGATTGATTGATTGATTGATTGATTGATTGATTGATTGATTGATTGATTGATTGATTGATTGATTGATTGATTGATTGATTGATTGATTGATTGATTGATTGATTGATTGATTGATTGATTGATTGATTGATTGATTGATTGATTGATTGATTGATTGATTGATTGATTGATTGATTGATTGATTGATTGATTGATTGATTGATTGATTGATTGATTGATTGATTGATTGATTGATTGATTGATTGATTGATTGATTGATTGATTGATTGATTGATTGATTGATTGATTGATTGATTGATTGATTGATTGATTGATTGATTGATTGATTGATTGATTGATTGATTGATTGATGTGAACTTCGTGAAACAATGAATATTAGTTTTTTGTAATTTCTAGTGAACGATATACAGAAAGCCAGCATAAATGAAGGGATGCGTGCCTTTGAAAATGTTTCTTGTCTCCGTTGGCAACCAAGAACAAATCAGAGAAACTGGGTCAGATTTGTTAATAGAACTGGGTAGGCAACCAACCAACCAACCAATCAACCAACCAACAGTCAAACAGATTAACCAACCAAACAACCAACCAACAGTCAAACAAATTAACCAACCAACCACCCAACAGTCAAACAGATTAACATACCAACAAACCAACAAACCAACCAACAGTCAAAAAGATTAACAGACCAATCAACTAACTAACCAACACACAAAACAACTGATCATCCATCTATCCAACCAACTAATCAATCAACCAACTAACCAACCAATCAACCAACCAACCTACAATCTTGCCAGTTGGACATAAATGTTGACACTGTTTGAAAACTTAAGCATTTCTTTACATTTTCGTCGCTAAATATCACTAAAACGATCGTATTTTGATACCCCCTCCCCCCAATGCAATGCTGTGTTCCCTGAAGATGTTTCTTTCTCAGGAATATCAACATTGTCCAGGGGTGGGGGAGGGAGGGGAGAAAATGGTTGTGAAATGGATAGTATCAAGCATTTACAGCGAGTGTCAACTATTTATGTCCAAGATTGTAGCTCAACCTGCAATTAACCAATCAACTAACCCACCAACCCATCATTTGTTTGTTTCGAAATCACACTAAGAAAGTGCTAATAACAATGAACATTTCTTCTAGGTGCTGGTCAGCGGTAGGTCGAGAGTTTTGGCGGGAAGGCCACCAAGAGATTTCTGTGGGAAACCGCTGTCAAGGAACAGGCGTCATTATGCACGAGATGCTTCATGCACTGGGTTTCTGGCACGAACAGTCAAGACCTGATAGGAACCAATACGTAGAGATAATGTGGGAGAACATTGAACCAGGTAATAATTTAGAAAATTAAGGTGGCTGACAACAGTTTTATTTTCGTCACGCTCCCTATATTAAACCATTGTTGCTATGGAGACGCCAATTAACATAAAAAGAGTATTAAAATTATAAAGGTTAGTCATCGTGGATATGAGATCAGTAGATAATATTTGTGTCTCTTATTGACGGGTAGACTGAATGACGTTTGGTCTTTTTTTGGTCAGATTCCTTTGAGAATCATTTTGCGTTGTGATTGGCTTAGCAGAAACGCGGACGTCTGAGAACTGTCCAGGCGGACAATTCTCTGGTCTTTTATACTCTCTTGTACCGGACTTCTTGTTTCGCCGACTCTGTCACAACTGCTTAGAAAAATTGATCGTCGGATTATCATAAGGGAGATCAGGTTTGGTGTCCCTGCCCTTCGGAACATTACTCAGCTAGGTTATGTTTTGATTATACTTCTAGGAAAAGAGTCCAACTTTGACAAGCATTCACATGGACAAATCGATACGCTTGGTGCACAATATGACTATGACAGTATAATGCATTATGGGAAATTTGGATTCACTAAAAATGGCAAACCTACCCTTGTTGCTATTGGTAACAAAGACAGAGGGCTAGGACAGCGAAACGGTCTTAGTGCTGGGGATATTTTACAGCTTAACGTACTGTATGACTGTACACGTAAGTACAACATATCAAAGAAAATATTAAGATGACCATAACAATCTTTTGATAGGAACAATGACGACAAAGATGGTTAGTCCGCGGCCTTTGGTGATATTAATAATAGTGATAATAATAATAGTGATAATAATAATAGTGATAATAATAATAGTGATAATAATAATAGTGATAATAATAATAGTGATAATAATAATAGTGATAATAATAATAGTGATAATAATAATAATAGTGATAATAATGAATAATAATAATAATATAATAATTATATAATAATTATAATATAATAATAATATGATAATGATATAATAATGATATTTTCCACAGCAGACCCACATTCTGCTGCCACTCACGACCTCTACATTAAATATGTTTCATACATCACTCCTCACATGTTGATGTTTGCAGTGACCTCGTAACCTTGTTTAGCCTTTTCTCTGTTATCTGTAGGTGGTTTATTAAGCTTTTAAAAAGTATACATGTAAAACGGAGTATTGATGAAGAGAGGGGTAAAATGAGCGCAAATAATAAATATTCGAAGCAAGCGCAAATGAGCTGACATGTGATGCAGGAAACGTACTGAAAAACGCTCTTACATTACTTACGATCCAGTGTGGCAGCACGTAATAAACCTCTTTCACAACATTCTCGCAAATTGTATACCAAAAATTGTCTAGCTTTGTGACTTTTTTAATTTCATGTACCAAATTTCATTGTTTAATTAAGCAACAGACCACTGACGTATTAATCTGTCCCCAGATCCCCGCGGTGGTTGGAGCTCATGGAGCTCTTTTAGTCTATGCGACGACGCCTGCTATAAATATCGTCAACGGTTTTGCACTGGAGAGGACCAACAATCAGCGTGTCCTGGGTCCGACCAGTATGGAATCGAGACGGAGAATAAAGCATGCTCTCCCTCAGAGTGTTATGGTACGTAGGGTTGCCTTTTCATTGTTACCTTAATTTATATTATAAAGTTATAACTATCTAGGTAATGTATTTGCGACCAGGCCTGCATACGAATTCACCAAAGTTGTTAGCCTTGAGCCCGTGCATTTTTGTAATGTGGCATTGTATATAAACATAAATAGAACGAAGGGAAAACCCCCAGCTCGCCGTTCATTCAATCAACATTCGCATGTATTTCGATATTTTTTTATTTTCATAAAACAGTACGTGTCGAAGGTCTTTGAATATATTGAAAGAAGAAAATATACAACGGATTAAGAGTGCAATGTTCATGTGAAACTTCTTTGCACCTTGATATAATATAATATATACATGCTTTAGTCGAGCTCCTTTCATCACGGTTCGCAGAGTCGTGTTTATAACTGCGAAGTTTGTTTCGACTCGTTTCAACTTGTCAGAGCTGCACAGCTGGCATCACTTGTTCTTCTAGAAGAAACGAGAACTAACGAAAAAGATTTAGAATGGCTTCTCTTGAGATATTTTGGACTTGAAAGCGGATTCAATGAACTTTTGAAGTCGTGAAGTTGACCTTCTAAACCTATGCAAAACCCGCACTGACCAATTATCATTTCGAGGGAGGAGGTCTATCTTATTAACAAACAATAAACGGATTATAAATTTCCAAATCATCAAACACTAATCATGATATTTCGTCTAGCAGCCCCTAAAGATGGTCACTGGGGCCGATGGTCATCATGGTCAGTGTGTAATGCACTATGTGGTCCAGGTAAACACCATCGTTCCAGGAAATGTGATGATCCGCCATCCAGATATAATGGTACCTACTGTATTGGACAAGATTCTCAGATACAAGACTGCTTGATTCGTTCTTGTGGAGCAGGTACAATGTTTGGTTCTCGGTGGTAATGTATCGGATATGCTCGTCAGGAATTTTCAAATACACCGCTTAAAATGGCGTTGCAGGGACGATTTTTAGAATAAAAAATGTCGCGGCCGTGTACACGAAAAGCGAAGGGTTTTTCCCCCGGGAGGTTCTGGCTCAAAAATCAGTTACGTAACATGACTTAGTAACTGTAAGATTCATTTTTACTGTGCTTTTTTACTAAAAGTAAGCTTAGCTGCCAAGAACATCGCACCGCCGTACCTTTTAGGGGTTGAAATCAACAATGCTTTATCAGTTCTATTAATCTCTGTGTACCTTTTATGGGTCGTTTTCAAAACCGACCGCCGATCACCCCTACCACTTGGACAAAGGGAGTAACCCCGGGTTTTTTTCCTATGCCAAGAAATGTGGAAAATCCTAAACTTCAACTTTTTTACGTTACCAAATCACAAATTTTTTACCTCTACGAGATACGACGAGCATACCTTTCCACCCCCTCTCCTCCTCCACGAGTCCTCCCATCGGGTAATTGTTACACTAATTCGACTGACATTCATTCCACTCCAAAGGCTCAGATGATTGTCATTTTGATGACGACCAGTGGTGTCACTGGAAGACTGACGTCACTGGAACTAGCCCGTTTCCATGGTTTCGAAGTACTCATGGAACTCCAACATCACATACGGGACCTTCAAAGGATCATACATCAGGAACAGGTAAAAAGGCAGTCCTCATCCTATACTTCTATTTTGTTTTTCTATATCGCTTTATTGAAATCGTCAAAATTGTATGCAATTTTTTTGGGGGGGGGGGGGGGGGGCATTTCACTGAATGATTGCCGCGCAGAACGCAAGGCTACACAATCGATCCTCTCCTGCTTTTTGTTTACGGCTGCTGACTTACCGCCGCGCAGACACTAGCCTGCACAACAGGCATTCTTGTGGAAATGTTTTTGGGAAAAAAGTGGGGCTTCTGTGTTTTTCTCTTGACCCCATGTCTTTTCGCGAGTATCGAGATAAATTAAGCAGGAACCCCAAATTTCAATATTCCCACCAAAAACCATCTCTGACAAATTACAGGTTGTTGGTTCGAAGTGCAATACACTAAAACAGGACATCGACGTCAAGAACGCATTTCATTTTTTTTGGTGTTGCTATTATAACCTTTTCCATCTATTCTCCATCTTGTATTCTTCACTTGATCAATAATGTCAGTAACATCGATATAATTGTATATTTCCAGGTGGTTTCCTGTATTCAGAAGCGTCTTTACCCGCCAAGCTAGGTCACACGACACGACTTGTTAGTAAAGAATTTGCTGCCAGTAACAGTACTTCTTGTAAGATTATGACCTTCTTCTACTATATGTACGGCGATGGCATGGGAACGTTGAACGTCTACATCAAACACGTGACTTCTGAAAGCTTGAACAAGGCGTGGGAAAAGACTGGTAGTCAAGGCAACGCATGGCATCGTGGGGAAGTTACCATAAAAACGGAGGAAAGATATTCAGTAAGTTAATGGTTATAGAGAATCAATTCGATAAAAAACGGCAACAACAATAACAATGCTTTATAGTGCCTTACAATATAATATACAAAATTTTTATACTAATTTTTATAACTTAAATCGACCTTTTGGTAGTATACTACACAATATACAAAATATAAAAAATGATACATATAAAAGAATACTAGGTACTGGCTCAAACAAAAAACTAAGAATTCGAAGCTAAAGATAAAGATAAGCAACAACTTGCCTTACATGTCTGGTTTTGTCTCATAAACTCGGGAGTCGCCAATTCAGTTGACATCATAAAGCCTCGGTCAAACGGCAATGATAGTTGATGATAGTTGATGATAGTTCCAACTATCATGTGCGTTTGACCACCAACTATCATGCACTATCATCGACTATCCTGGACTATCATGGACTATCATAGAGTTTGAACAGGTTACTTTAATTAGATAAACCTTTATTAACAACAATATTTAAATATATCGTCTTTGTCAGGTCGTATTTGAAACGGTGCGAGGTTCTCACTACAGGAGTGATATCGGCTTGGATGACGTCACTTTTTCAAATACGCCGTGTGTGGTTGCCACAACAACGGCGCCAACGTCAACGAGTCCTATTACAACTTCGACACCACAACCTGGTAAGATGCCGTTCTTGTCACTTTCATGACCTCAATATCAAATTTGTCGCGTCTCTATGGCGCAATCGGTTATTGCGTAAGATTTGTGGTACAACCCCACCAAAGGACGTTTTGTTGGGGCTGAGTTGCATCAATTTATTATTTGCGATTATTAATTATATCCTCACTTTAAGATCTTATTCATAATACATCTTGTCTCTGTGGCGCAATTGGTTAGCGCGTTCGGCTGTTAACCGAAAGGTTGGTGGTTCAAGCCCACCCAGGGACGTTTTTCAGATGATGCGTCAATTTATTTTCATTGATTATATAAATCAGTTTCAAATATCGTTAATTCATTAAAAGGATCAATCCATATCATGTCTCGAGCTCTGTGGCGCAATTGGTTAGCGCGTTCGGCTGTTAACCGAAAGGTTGGTGGTTCAAGCCCACCCAGGAACGATTTCAGAGGGTGCGTCAATTTGTTTTTTCATATCATGTCTCTGTGGCGCAATTGGTTAGCGCGTTAACCGAAAGCTTGGTTGTTCAAGCCTACCCAGGAACGATTTTTGTTGGATGCATACATTTGTTGCTCGCGATTATTAATAATGTAAAATATAAGAAAAACCTAGTGTATGTATAGATTTTTGCATATGTTAGTTTGAATATTTTTTTGGTGGAAAGCATGGCTTGTGAAGTAAGGGAAGTGATATGGTGGTCCATGCCGGACATATATCATAATATTTTAGGGCTGTTCCTGCCTACTTACTTATTAACATATTATACGGGACCTTCATACGGGACTTCATACGGGACCTTTTGCACGTGGTACAATGATCCAACCAATCCACAAACACGTGATCCGTTTCATCTATACACGTGGACGTTGCATCGTGGAATGACGTCAAGCAGTCGCACAGGACCACAGACAGATCTCGTTAAACACGGTATACAGCTGTTTTTAAAAGGTTGACCTGTGATAACTGAATACTGAATAGTACATTCCAAGACCGAAATGCATTGTTGGTATTGTAAACTTAAACTTAGAATATTAATGGGAACTAGCGAGTAAACTAGTATATATATATATATATTAAATAGCTTAATTTGTTATTTGATACTGGAATACTGTTTTGTTGAGTACGTACTAAAATAAAGTAAATTAAATCTCTAAGATGTGGTAATAATAGTCCCCTTCACAGTTCCCTGCGCCATCTTGAAAGGTAGCCGGGCCTTTGCATCGAAGCGAGACGAACGTTGAGCTTACAATGGTTACCTTCCAAGATGGCGCAGGGTCTGTGAAGGGGACTATCAAACATTTTACCTAATATAAGGTATTCCGTATTTTTTCAAACATTTAATCAACAATATAATAATTCTGTCTCGTAGGGTATTATATATACCTCGAAGCGTCCAGTCCCTTTACACCAAATATGAAGGCTCGGTTAATGAGCAAGTGGTACCAGGCCTCCTCGACGATGTGTTTAGAGTTCGCGTATCATATGTACGGTGCATCCATGGGTTCGTTAAATGTATTCATCGATAATAACACTTCTCGCAAGAAAGTATGGTCTACGAGCGGTGATCATGGACAGAAATGGCATCAAGCCAAGATGAACTTGTCTAGTGTATTACCTTTCAAGGTAAACAAATGTTAACGTAATGGTCTATTTAAACTTACAGTGCGAATCGAAAAACAGTGGGCACCCAGACATATTTTAGAAATCGTTTCTTGTTCGTTGAACAACTCACAAACAACTCTAACTACAACAAGTTTATCTTAATGCACATCAGTCAAACTTCTTGCGGTGATATAGTTATTTCTGAGTTGTTCAACGAATAATAAACGATTTCTAAAAATTTTTCTAGGGGCCCACGGTTTTGTGATTCGCACTGTAAGTAGTTTTAATGTAACATTTCCAAGATGGCAGAATACACAAACCCGGGAGTTGCCATTTGTTACTCAAACACACAAAAGTACCAAAAAATAATAACGATAAAAGTAGTAATATGTTAATTGATGTCAACAATTGGCGACTCCCGGGTTTGTTTATCAGACTCCACCATCTTGGAAATGTTTAACTTACCACAATTCCTCGCTCGTTTAGACTCGTTTTTAGACTTAACGAAGTAAAAGCCCGGATGTCACGCTGGCTAGGCTGGCGTATGCGCACGCATGATTAACATGAATTAACCGCTGGGAAGGAGGACACTGAGTTAAACGTAGACTGCTCATTGAATCAACTTACAATAGTTTATCCCGTAATTCCATACAATGTTTTGTTCTTACAGATCGTCATCGAAGGAACACGTGGTTCTAGTTACCTTGGCGACCTAGCTATTGATGACGTCACCGTTAGATACACAAAATGTAGTTAGTAGAAAAATGTGCTTTTATCTTTTTCTATCTCTCTCTGTCTATCTGTTTTTGTGAGATAAATTTCTATATCTTTGGTAGTTTTGCCTGTCAGTTGATAGTTTTTGTAATTTTGATTGATTTATTGCAATTATTTTTATATTTTTGATATATTTTTAGGGTTATGTTTTTCTTATAATATTTTGTTCCTGTTTTTGAAATAAATGGTAAATGAAGTTATTGCTTTTGTGCTTAAGTTGTTGAATTAGCGTTTATTGATAAATATAATAATTACTGAGCCAGCTCATACAATTGCAAAATGGCAAATCTGTTTTTTTCAAAAAAGCTTTAATTGCAAACAAGACCAAAATGCATTACTGGTCTTGTAAACTAGAATGGAACATACCGAATAGATTAATTTGTTTTCTATATGGAACTGCTTTATAATACGCTATCGTTGAGTATATCAGTGTACTTATATAAACTTAAGTAAAATATAACTGAAGACAATATGCACAATGCATTTCGGTCTTGGAATGCACTATTATGTATGCATATTTATGTATATGCATATGTATGCGTTTATGCATATGTATATATCATATATTTCTTTATCGATTTACTGAATGTTATTGTTAATAGTCCCTCACCCAAATTATAATTATATATTGATTTTTTGTAAAACTTTTTTTATGATAATATTTTTGTTTCTACTTTGTTATTATTATTTTATTTTATTTAGCATCTTTACTGTCTGCTTCGATCTTTCTGCAATTCATTATATTGATAAGCTGTCTACCTAGGCTAACCTGCAAAGGTTATTGTACATAGCCTGCATCTACAAACAAGTTTTGTTTATACAAATTGATATATGTACAAATTGTAATGTAAAAATGATGCTAAATAAAAATATCTGTATCTGTATTTGGCATTCGGTTTTCACAAGTCGACCTTTTTGAAACAGCTGTACAATACAGATAAAGATAATTGTCCAATATTAGTATAGAGGAAAATGAACCTTGACATCCGCGGTAATAATCTCAAAACAAAATATATCCTCTCGTTGAATACAGCAGCCTGCATGATAATACTATAGGGCTACAGCAGCATTGTATAGAGAGACGGGGAGAAAGGCAGAACTCATCGTTAATAAAAGAATGGTAGTTAACGCCATTAAAACGTCTGAAACAGATCAAGATATGTAAGATTCCTGAGATTTGTTGCTTTTGGTTGGATATTGAGTGAGTTACAGCCATTCAAAACTGCCCAAAATTACAAAGGAATGTATGGATTGGAAGGACAGGCGTCCTTCCAAACCATACATTCCCTTTTATTTTTAGGCATTTTTATGAGGGTGTATCTTGGTCAGAATACAACCAAATGCAACCAAACTCAGTAATCTAACATATCTTGATGTGCTCTCTTCAATAATGAGGTTTGTTTCTTAATTACATTAATTAGACAAACTAGTACCTAGTCCTCTACTCGTTTTGTTACTGGCCAATTGTGCCAACATATTTTGCAATAAAAGGTTATAACAAAGCTTCAAAATATTGTTGGTGACTGGCAAGGATACATACTCGGCTGCTCGTCTCATTACTGGTCACCAGGAAAACTGATCATATCAAACCGATTTTGAAGCAACTGCACTGGCTGATCAAGGCTAGAATACACTTCAAGATCCTTCTAATGACTTACAAAGCGCTTAATTCCCAAGCTCAAGACTACATAACAGAACTGTTAGTTCCATACAAGCCACTATGTTCACTCAGATCTTCAAATAAACATTTACTTTCAATACCCAAATCAAACACTAAATCATACGGTGACAGAGTATTCTCAGTTATTGCACCGAAGCTTTGAAACGAGCTCCCGCTAAACACCCGGAGCTCTGAAACAGCTGGAACTTTCAAGTCAGCTTTAAAGACATATTTATTTAGATTATATTATGAAACTATAATATTATTTATTAGGTTTTTCTCGAATATACATAGCTTAACTTATATAGTACTTTTATCTTAATTTTTAAATAACTAGCCAGATACTGAATATATATATATTTTCTCGTTTGTATTTACGCATTGTAATTTAAATATTCCATTAGTATTTTGTAAAGCTTTGAGACTTAGTGTAAAGCTATAAGTTTATTATTATTATTAATCATGGAAAAATACATGTTTTTCAGTATAGCACGTGTTCATCGGTAAATTGCCCCTCAGTCAACATGTACTTACTTGCATGCGTACTGTTTACTTGCTCTGTAGACTGTGATATCAAAATACTAGACATTTATGTCTTCATGTTTGTTTCTTTTTGAAGCTAAATCAACACTTACCACCTTAGTTCAAAATTACTGGACATGGAAATCTACACGGAGTGAAATATTTTAAGTTACTGCTGATTCATATTGTTACAATTAGATTGTTTTTTGTTTTGTTTTTGACACTAGCATTTAAATTAAAATGATAAGTTCTCAGACGTTTCGAAGTCTATGATCATCTAAACGGAATTTTGACTGACAAACTTTAAAAAGTATATACGTAGGTATCATAGATAGAGACTGAAAAAGAGCTTTTTAAAGATAACCTGGGAATGGGGATTTGTCGGAAACCACGCGTACGGGTATAACAGCCGTTTCACACTTGAAGACGCGGACAAACCGTCACGAAGGAAAAATCGTTTTTTTGACGAACAGGTCGTCTGGTGTGAAAACGGGATGTACACAATTTGAGACGAATAAGTCGTCTGATTTTGTTGAATTAATTCCCATCAGACGAACAAAAGTTAACGACGGTTTGTTCATTGAGACGATATGTCCGTCCTGTAGGGTTAAAAGGGCGAATGAAAAATGAGAGACAAGCGAGTTATCATGGCTAAATAATCAGGGAAATAAGGCAATACTACATGAAAAATAGCGCGCAATCTATTACAACTATAACAGTATAAACATGTTTTCTTAATTGAAAATGACGTTTGATGCGTCGAAACGTCGACCCGTACTAATATTTATATTTATTCTAAATACGAAAATATTGAAATAAGCGTTAAGATTGGGGTTAGTATTGCATTCTTTTTCATGTGAAAATTGTTTCCAATCAAAGTTGAAACAGTATGTTTGCACTTTCATTTTTGCATTGTAAGTTTGTTTGTCTCAAGCAATCAACGGAATGATTGTAAACAAACACAATAACATGATATGTTGACATAGAATGTGTGAAAATGTTTATTTTTACTAGTGCTTACATCTGTACGTCTCAACCGAGTAACTAAAGCTGTATATGTCTTGCTTGCTCAACGGTAAAGCTTTGGTTTTAAACCATTATGATGTTTATTAAAAGCGTTGCCATTTTGATCGTGATTCTTGGCAAAGTATCAGCGACCCCGCTAAAGCAAAAACAAGGTAAGCGAGTCATAGATCATATATCGTGATCACCAACAAAAGTTGGCTTTAATTTGCGTGTCTAAGTAGAAAGTTTAATAAAATCATAAAGGTTATTCATTGTTGATATGAGGTCAGTAGAGTTTTATTAGTTTGTCTCACGAATGTCGAAGGCTTGGTCACGCCGTTTTGACTGTTACTGCCTTCTCTTCATCAGGCGATTAAGTAGACTGGGATGGGGCTACAATCATTGCCAAAATGTGTTGGCACGATCACATTTCGGACACTTTTTTGTGGGTCTATCATTTTTTTCATTTATGAGGATAAGTTTGTCTACCCCCCTCCCCCAATACAATGTTGCTGTTTTTCATGAAAGAGTACAAGAGTTGGAAATGTTTCCCGCGATTGACAAGGTTCATATACCCCTCCAGCAACATTGACAGGGGGAGGGGGGGGGTATTACAGATATAGGAACATAACAAAATCAACAATCGTGCCAACAGTTTTGTCAATGATTGTCTGAGACACATATGACTTAAAACGCCATTGACATTGTTGTGGAAATGATATGAAATTTTCAGGACACAAAGTACATAGTGTACCGATTTGAACAGTAGCAAAATTTTTTCCAGAAAGAAGTTAATACTATCATGTGACGTCACTTTTGTTTAAAGTGCTTTAAATGAATGTAAAATTTACATGACAAGACACTTATATGCTCTATATTCGATAACACCCGTGTTCAAAATAAATGTTCTAAGGTAATAAGCAGTCCTTAACACATATATGCTTCGTAGTTGATATATTTATACTATAGCTCGCGCAAAATTGGATAACCATAGTAACGCCCAAAAATGCACGCGCTTAAGGCGTACGCAACAATACACGTCATTGTGAAGATATCAACGTTTGGAGAGGGTGAAAATGGTCTTCAAAGGCAAGATTAATGCCTATAAATGTGCCAGAGCGTATGTTCTGTTTAGAAAAAACACATACTCTCTTTCGGAAATAGCAGAGATGTGTTCTATATCAAAAAGCAGTGTAAGAAGAATTGGTTTAAACAAAATGAAGCGGAATTCAAAACAACCCGACAAGAAAAGTAAGTTGGGAAGAAAGACTAACTTAACTGACAGAGAAAGAAGAATTCTATCCAGGGGAATCAAAAGGATCAGGAAAGAGGACGTAAATTTTACAGTGAAATCTTTAATAGAGTATTGCGGGCTTTCGCAGCGGAAAACAAGCTACCGGACTTACCTCAGAGAAATACAAAGATTAGGGTACAAGAGTTTACAGACAAGAAGAAAGGGACTAATCAGTGAATCTGACAGAAAGAAAAGACTTAAATTTGCAAAAGACAATGTTAAAACATTGAAAACTACACCAAACTATTGGACGGAGGACATGGTATTTTATCTTGACGGAGTTTCTTTTATTCATAAGTACAATCCGAAAGCAAATGCAATGAGTCCTAAAGGGAGGGTTTGGAGAAAAAGAAATGAGGGATTACAAATAACATCTAAGGGTTCGAAGAGTCTAGCAGGAGGAAGAAGGCTCCACCTTTTGGTTCTTATTAGTTATAGACAAGGTGCTATTTTTATTGAACAATACCACAAAATGGATGGCGAGTATTTCGCTGACTTTATTACTAGAAATTTTGAAAACATTTTCAAAAAGTTTTCAAAAACCAAAGCCAGAAAATTTGTTATGGACAACGATCCTAGTCAAAATAGCTCATTAGCTAAAAAAGCACTAAAAAAATCAAAGGCTACAATGGTGTGTATTCCTGCAAGGTCTCCAGACCTAAATCCGATTGAAAATATTTTAAATTTAGTTAAAAGAAAAATAAATAATGATGCTATAGAGCAAAATATTCTTAAAGAGAATTTTGAAACTTTTAAAGAACGTGTTATTGATACTTTATATTCGTTTGATACAACTGTCATAGACAAAACTATTCAAAGCATTCCCAAAAGACTTGAAGATATTATTAAATCCAAGGGATTAAGAACTAAATATTAGATTTACTACCTTGTATTAGTACATCCATTTTGCCTTTAAAGACCATTTTCACTCTCTTCACTGTCTTATGAAATTGATATTTTCACAATCACATTGTTGTCACGTAATCAGTATTTATATAGTGTGCAGTGTCTTCTGTGCAGAACACGGTTCTCCATTGTAAAATCGTAATGATTCACTAAGTGCAACAATAAAAAGAGCTTAGACCTTGATCAATGTTTTATTGATGTTTATTCTAACTATTTCCTACAGAAATTATATTCAAAAAGCCTAACATGCCCATTTTATCAACGGTACTCCACACAAAACTTGTATTAATTGTTTTGAACATGTCTTCATCTTTTTATAAGTGATTCAACGTGGAGTACCGTTGGTTTTGAGTTAAATACTACAATTTGAAATATAAACTAAACGTCAGACAATTAAAGAATATATACAAACCCTATTGTTGAAAAAATTGGAGGGATATTTGTTTAATTTGGGGAGTAATCTATTATTTAACAGTGGAGAACCGTTGCTATTTCACGGACAACTATATACAAGCGCACATGGTGTTGAATGACACATTACAGACGTCATGTCTATACAAACAATGTTTTCTTTAATGTATTATCTCTGTATAGAGATAATAAATATATTTATATCTATAGTATAAGTATAGATATATATATATCTATGTAGTATAGATATAAATATATTTATATTTATTACACATATATTATATATATATATATATATATATATATATATATATATATATATATATATATATATACAGCCGATCTCGAAAAGGTTGTCCACCTGAAAAGACATATATACTAAAATAAATATCACGTGACTCATTATAAGTTCACTTTCTGCGTGTGTAGAAAGTCAGTTGTGTTTGAAAGTAATATGGCCGTGAAAAAACATACAGTATCTTCCCACGCTAGAAGTACCTGACTTTCTACATGCGCGGAAAGTCAATATATAGTGAGTCACGTGATATTTCTTTAAGTATATATGTCTTTTCAGGTGGACAACCTTTTCGAGATCGGCTGTATATATATATATATATATATATATATATATATATATATATATATATATATATATATATATATATATATATATATATATATATATATAATTATAGATATAAATATATAGACAGACAGACAGACAGACAGACAGACAAAAATGTATGTACACAAATTTATTAGCAAAAATGTATGTACAAAAATTTATTAGCATACATACATATTCTTTGTTCATTTATTTATTAGTTAAAATAAGTTCTGAGAAACAACGTGCGCATGGTTTCATTGCACATTGCTCAACCTCTGGTATTTGTCTCCAAAATTCGAAATAATGCCAGCGTACTCTCATCATATCAGTATTAATTCGATCTATTGATCCTCCCTTTATCATAACGAGTGGGGCATCTGCAGTCGCGAAAAAGGGTGAGTCCTTGTCGAAGAGAATGTCTTGTTGTACAAAACTTTTAGGTGCGGCTAAGTGCATAGTATCCCCTTCAAGCATTTGCAAGAAATCGGACCATGCGATTATAGAAGGCGACCATCTAAAGTCATTGAGGATTATTACTTCTGACTCCTCTGCACCCACCCACGCAAAACCACCAGTTGCCGGGTTCACAAAAGCATGGTAAATAGCTTTCAGAGGTGAAATCATGAATGTTTTACCTGAGTTTGCCGGTCCATATATATATATGTTTCGATATTTTGCACGTCCATAGTGAAGTGCTGAGTAAATTGCGCTAGCATAGACATGCACATTTATTTCATTTCGGTGAAGTATCTGTAGTGCGGCCGCTAGCCATTTCTTTTCACATCCTTCTATACAGTGTTTTTCACCTTCCTCTACTAGTAGTTCTATGCGACTTTTATTCAAGCGTTCTTGTTTCTTTTCAGCATCTTGCAGTTGTGAAGATATAGATAATGCTTCATTTACTACTCTGATCCCTCTATTCGCTATAAATTGTGCAAGATCTTTTTTTCCCTCTTTCTCCTGTTTTGCTGCATAGGCCATTAGATCGAGCCGAGTCTTGATATTATTGTTTCGAATAATAGTGGTTACTTCGTAGACGCTTAGCATTCGTTTTCTTTTCTTCTTTTGCTTCTTCTTGGGGCCACTGTCTTGGCCATCAGCTCGACGAGATGTTGTAGCTGCAGAGGCTGCAGTAGTTCTCGGTTCGTCCTCTAAGCTTGGATGGTCGGGCGATAAAAACGGTGTTGTATCTTCTTTTGTGCAGTAGCGATAAGCACTATAATAGTTACTGTGATTGTTGCTGAAATTGACTTGAATTCCAAACCTTGCATCTAATGTATCACGAACTAGAAGCCATCTACTTCTTTTGTTGAGCTTTAGAGCCATATGGTAGTGATATACTTTGTCGGACAGGTTGTTGTTTGTATCGTTGTGATTATGCTCTTCTTTAGCGACTATAAACTGTACAATACGCGATGTCGTTGATGTACCCCATGCATTACGAACAATATTTGCAAACGATTCACGAGAATGGACTTTTTCGGGATCTGCTCGACTGTATGTAACTAAATAGACCAAACGTTGCGAACGATTCGGCATTGACTCTGCCATGATCACAATGTGAACTTCAAATAGACGTTTTCTGCTCAGTTGTTGTATAATGTTCTTTATGTATAACGCTTTGAAGTATGAGATTTATTTTACAAATGCACAACTTTTATAATGTACCAAACCAGTGACGTGCATCTTTTGCAATATGTGACGTTTGCGCTATTACGTACAAAATGTAGCAATTTTGAGGCGCGTCAATTATAGCATATACGTCAAAAGTAACTTCACATTCGTAGGTATTTACATAAGATGTAGTTGATAAGAAAATCATTGTTTAAAGAGAACGTGGTTATTATTGGATTAACTGTGAAGGTGATGATATCTTTTCTGATAATTACTTCATTCTATTAAGTTAGAGACCTTTTAAAATATTTTTTTGGTGTATCCCCTTGTTACGTTGGCATAATTTCGCACTTAAATATAAGGGTTGCTACGGCAAAATGACATTTCCACTAGTTTTCATGTCGTTAGGGGTCGGATATACACATATTACATATCAATCTTTTCCTTTCGAGGCATAGCTTGTAATTAGGAACGCTTCTGACCTCTTACTCGTTTATTTTTAATGAAATTCCACAATATGTCCCTCAGACAATCATTGCCAAAATGTGTTGGCACGATCACATTTCGGACACTTTTTTGTGGGTCTATCATTTTTTTCATTTATGAGGATAAGTTTGTCTACCCCCCTCCCCCAATACAATGTTGCTGTTTTTCATGAAAGAGTACAAGAGTTGGAAATGTTTCCCGCGATTGACAAGGTTCATATACCCCTCCAGCAACATTGACAGGGGGAGGGGGGGGTATTACAGATATAGGAACATAACAAAATCAACAATCGTGCCAACAGTTTTGTCAATGATTGTCTGAGACACATATGACTTAAAACGCCATTGACATTGTTGTGGAAATGATATGAAATTTTCAGGACACAAAGTACATAGTGTACCGATTTGAACAGTAGCAAAATTTTTTCCAGAAAGAAGTTAATACTATCATGTGACGTCACTTTTGTTTAAAGTGCTTTAAATGAATGTAAAATTTACATGACAAGACACTTATATGCTCTATATTCGATAACACCCGTGTTCAAAATAAATGTTCTAAGGTAATAAGCAGTCCTTAACACATATATGCTTCGTAGTTGATATATTTATACTATAGCTCGCGCAAAATTGGATAACCATAGTAACGCCCAAAAATGCACGCGCTTAAGGCGTACGCAACAATACACGTCATTGTGAAGATATCAACGTTTGGAGAGGGTGAAAATGGTCTTCAAAGGCAAGATTAATGCCTATAAATGTGCCAGAGCGTATGTTCTGTTTAGAAAAAACACATACTCTCTTTCGGAAATAGCAGAGATGTGTTCTATATCAAAAAGCAGTGTAAGAAGAATTGGTTTAAACAAAATGAAGCGGAATTCAAAACAACCCGACAAGAAAAGTAAGTTGGGAAGAAAGACTAACTTAACTGACAGAGAAAGAAGAATTCTATCCAGGGGAATCAAAAGGATCAGGAAAGAGGACGTAAATTTTACAGTGAAATCTTTAATAGAGTATTGCGGGCTTTCGCAGCGGAAAACAAGCTACCGGACTTACCTCAGAGAAATACAAAGATTAGGGTACAAGAGTTTACAGACAAGAAGAAAGGGACTAATCAGTGAATCTGACAGAAAGAAAAGACTTAAATTTGCAAAAGACAATGTTAAAACATTGAAAACTACACCAAACTATTGGACGGAGGACATGGTATTTTATCTTGACGGAGTTTCTTTTATTCATAAGTACAATCCGAAAGCAAATGCAATGAGTCCTAAAGGGAGGGTTTGGAGAAAAAGAAATGAGGGATTACAAATAACATCTAAGGGTTCGAAGAGTCTAGCAGGAGGAAGAAGGCTCCACCTTTTGGTTCTTATTAGTTATAGACAAGGTGCTATTTTTATTGAACAATACCACAAAATGGATGGCGAGTATTTCGCTGACTTTATTACTAGAAATTTTGAAAACATTTTCAAAAAGTTTTCAAAAACCAAAGCCAGAAAATTTGTTATGGACAACGATCCTAGTCAAAATAGCTCATTAGCTAAAAAAGCACTAAAAAAATCAAAGGCTACAATGGTGTGTATTCCTGCAAGGTCTCCAGACCTAAATCCGATTGAAAATATTTTAAATTTAGTTAAAAGAAAAATAAATAATGATGCTATAGAGCAAAATATTCTTAAAGAGAATTTTGAAACTTTTAAAGAACGTGTTATTGATACTTTATATTCGTTTGATACAACTGTCATAGACAAAACTATTCAAAGCATTCCCAAAAGACTTGAAGATATTATTAAATCCAAGGGATTAAGAACTAAATATTAGATTTACTACCTTGTATTAGTACATCCATTTTGCCTTTAAAGACCATTTTCACTCTCTTCACTGTCTTATGAAATTGATATTTTCACAATCACATTGTTGTCACGTAATCAGTATTTATATAGTGTGCAGTGTCTTCTGTGCAGAACACGGTTCTCCATTGTAAAATCGTAATGATTCACTAAGTGCAACAATAAAAAGAGCTTAGACCTTGATCAATGTTTTATTGATGTTTATTCTAACTATTTCCTACAGAAATTATATTCAAAAAGCCTAACATGCCCATTTTATCAACGGTACTCCACACAAAACTTGTATTAATTGTTTTGAACATGTCTTCATCTTTTTATAAGTGATTCAACGTGGAGTACCGTTGGTTTTGAGTTAAATACTACAATTTGAAATATAAACTAAACGTCAGACAATTAAAGAATATATACAAACCCTATTGTTGAAAAAATTGGAGGGATATTTGTTTAATTTGGGGAGTAATCTATTATTTAACAGTGGAGAACCGTTGCTATTTCACGGACAACTATATACAAGCGCACATGGTGTTGAATGACACATTACAGACGTCATGTCTATACAAACAATGTTTTCTTTAATGTATTATCTCTGTATAGAGATAATAAATATATTTATATCTATAGTATAAGTATAGATATATATATATCTATGTAGTATAGATATAAATATATTTATATTTATTACACATATATTATATATATATATATATATATATATATATATATATATATATATATATATATATACAGCCGATCTCGAAAAGGTTGTCCACCTGAAAAGACATATATACTAAAATAAATATCACGTGACTCATTATAAGTTCACTTTCTGCGTGTGTAGAAAGTCAGTTGTGTTTGAAAGTAATATGGCCGTGAAAAAACATACAGTATCTTCCCACGCTAGAAGTACCTGACTTTCTACATGCGCGGAAAGTCAATATATAGTGAGTCACGTGATATTTCTTTAAGTATATATGTCTTTTCAGGTGGACAACCTTTTCGAGATCGGCTGTATATATATATATATATATATATATATATATATATATATATATATATATATATATATATATATATATATATATATAATTATAGATATAAATATATAGACAGACAGACAGACAGACAGACAGACAAAAATGTATGTACACAAATTTATTAGCAAAAATGTATGTACAAAAATTTATTAGCATACATACATATTCTTTGTTCATTTATTTATTAGTTAAAATAAGTTCTGAGAAACAACGTGCGCATGGTTTCATTGCACATTGCTCAACCTCTGGTATTTGTCTCCAAAATTCGAAATAATGCCAGCGTACTCTCATCATATCAGTATTAATTCGATCTATTGATCCTCCCTTTATCATAACGAGTGGGGCATCTGCAGTCGCGAAAAAGGGTGAGTCCTTGTCGAAGAGAATGTCTTGTTGTACAAAACTTTTAGGTGCGGCTAAGTGCATAGTATCCCCTTCAAGCATTTGCAAGAAATCGGACCATGCGATTATAGAAGGCGACCATCTAAAGTCATTGAGGATTATTACTTCTGACTCCTCTGCACCCACCCACGCAAAACCACCAGTTGCCGGGTTCACAAAAGCATGGTAAATAGCTTTCAGAGGTGAAATCATGAATGTTTTACCTGAGTTTGCCGGTCCATATATATATATGTTTCGATATTTTGCACGTCCATAGTGAAGTGCTGAGTAAATTGCGCTAGCATAGACATGCACATTTATTTCATTTCGGTGAAGTATCTGTAGTGCGGCCGCTAGCCATTTCTTTTCACATCCTTCTATACAGTGTTTTTCACCTTCCTCTACTAGTAGTTCTATGCGACTTTTATTCAAGCGTTCTTGTTTCTTTTCAGCATCTTGCAGTTGTGAAGATATAGATAATGCTTCATTTACTACTCTGATCCCTCTATTCGCTATAAATTGTGCAAGATCTTTTTTTCCCTCTTTCTCCTGTTTTGCTGCATAGGCCATTAGATCGAGCCGAGTCTTGATATTATTGTTTCGAATAATAGTGGTTACTTCGTAGACGCTTAGCATTCGTTTTCTTTTCTTCTTTTGCTTCTTCTTGGGGCCACTGTCTTGGCCATCAGCTCGACGAGATGTTGTAGCTGCAGAGGCTGCAGTAGTTCTCGGTTCGTCCTCTAAGCTTGGATGGTCGGGCGATAAAAACGGTGTTGTATCTTCTTTTGTGCAGTAGCGATAAGCACTATAATAGTTACTGTGATTGTTGCTGAAATTGACTTGAATTCCAAACCTTGCATCTAATGTATCACGAACTAGAAGCCATCTACTTCTTTTGTTGAGCTTTAGAGCCATATGGTAGTGATATACTTTGTCGGACAGGTTGTTGTTTGTATCGTTGTGATTATGCTCTTCTTTAGCGACTATAAACTGTACAATACGCGATGTCGTTGATGTACCCCATGCATTACGAACAATATTTGCAAACGATTCACGAGAATGGACTTTTTCGGGATCTGCTCGACTGTATGTAACTAAATAGACCAAACGTTGCGAACGATTCGGCATTGACTCTGCCATGATCACAATGTGAACTTCAAATAGACGTTTTCTGCTCAGTTGTTGTATAATGTTCTTTATGTATAACGCTTTGAAGTATGAGATTTATTTTACAAATGCACAACTTTTATAATGTACCAAACCAGTGACGTGCATCTTTTGCAATATGTGACGTTTGCGCTATTACGTACAAAATGTAGCAATTTTGAGGCGCGTCAATTATAGCATATACGTCAAAAGTAACTTCACATTCGTAGGTATTTACATAAGATGTAGTTGATAAGAAAATCATTGTTTAAAGAGAACGTGGTTATTATTGGATTAACTGTGAAGGTGATGATATCTTTTCTGATAATTACTTCATTCTATTAAGTTAGAGACCTTTTAAAATATTTTTTTGGTGTATCCCCTTGTTACGTTGGCATAATTTCGCACTTAAATATAAGGGTTGCTACGGCAAAATGACATTTCCACTAGTTTTCATGTCGTTAGGGGTCGGATATACACATATTACATATCAATCTTTTCCTTTCGAGGCATAGCTTGTAATTAGGAACGCTTCTGACCTCTTACTCGTTTATTTTTAATGAAATTCCACAATATGTCCCTCAGACAATCATTGCCAAAATGTGTTGGCACGATCACATTTCGGACACTTTTTTGTGGGTCTATCATTTTTTTCATTTATGAGGATAAGTTTGTCTACCCCCCTCCCCCAATACAATGTTGCTGTTTTTCATGAAAGAGTACAAGAGTTGGAAATGTTTCCCGCGATTGACAAGGTTCATATACCCCTCCAGCAACATTGACAGGGGGAGGGGGGGGTATTACAGATATAGGAACATAACAAAATCAACAATCGTGCCAACAGTTTTGTCAATGATTGTAGGTCGATACCGGTCGTATGATATATCGGTCAATGATGTGAAAGATTTGCAACTGATTTGCGACAATGCTCGTTATTTAATTTACAAATTTACAAATCCTGAAAATTGATGTTTTAGAAAGATTCCTGGTTCGGCGAATCACTAGCTTTTTGTATTGATCAATAAACCAAAAGATGTACTGTTAAATGATTTTACTTTTTACAAACGTTCTCGATTTGCGCATAGTTAAGTTTTCCCTCTATTAACTATGATTTGCGTAACGCATTCCCTATTCTTACTATTCCTCCCTTTTATGCACGGTCATATGAAGTGCATCCACGGTGATTTCTTTGGTGGACTGGATTACTATGGGAGCCGGCCAGAGGGTTTTTGAAGGTTTAATTTGTGTTGAAAAAATAGAAATCGCGCGCGCGTTCTGTGTGCAGTGATAAAACATGCGGCGCTGGCAGAACAAGAGAGAAGGCTAGAAGCACGGAGCGACACTAGATGTAGCATATATTCTATTTATTGATGTTTTGTTTGTTTATTGTGAAGGTAAAGACAGTGTTGACAATTCTGCTTCTGATGCCATCATTAACGCGAATCAAGGTTAGTTGGGTTTTACATCCTAATGTTATTTCCTTATGTTTTATTTATTTATTGTATTTGTTAATTATTGTATTTGTCAGGCAGCGGTCAAACATCAAACAATAATAATAACGAATTCTGGGAATTCTGGAATATTCGGAAAGAAACAAATCAAATGGCTTATAATAAATATATACTTATACTTCTGGCAGCTTTTGGAATATTTATCAGATCTAACCACGGAATAAAAAAATGAGAAAAGCATAATAAACCACGCGAAAAACCAACCCTAACCCTAACCCTAACTACAATGCTAACCCGAACCCGAACCCCATCCTCCAGCTTTCCCTCCAAACCATACAGTCCCTTGTAATTTTATGGATCTTTGAGAGACCATTGCAATGGAAATATACAACCAAATAGCATCAAATTTGTGATATGGTATATTTTGATGTGCTTTTTCATGCTATGTAGTTAATTTAATTAATTGCATTAATTCTAGAAACTAGTACCCAGTCCCCTCCTAGCCCCTCCTCGTTTAGAACATGGCCAATAATGCTAACACTAACCCTAATGCTAACTCTAGCCCTAATGCTAAACCCAATGCCAACTTTAACCCTAAAACTAATGTTAACTCAACCCACGACATTCACTTTTGCCTTATTCTTTTAGCTACCGATGCAACATCAAAGCTGTTTGAAGGAGATATTCAATTGGAACCTGAAGACATTGCCTTCTTGAAACAACCAAGCCAAGCAAACATCAACAAGAGAAACGCTCAGCGCATGCGTCAGGGATTATGGCGGACAAAAGTGATTCCATATGAAATAGACACATCACTATGTGAGTTTATTAACAATTATGGGCTGATACCAAAAATACGAAAATCATGTATGCACATATACATTTAATAAATATAAAATGGGGCGAAAAAAATTGAGCTAGGATGGAATTAAATGGCATCAAAAGATAATGGTTTGCTTTTTTTTTTTTTTTGCTTTTGATTGTTTGGTTTTCTGACCAAAATATATTTCGCATCCTTGTTTCAACTTCTCTTCTTTCCGTGTAGCTTTAAAAAAACGGAGCACTGATGGAGAGAGGGAAGTAAAATGAGCGCACCGTCGGCTCTCTGGAGGATCAGCTTCGGCTGAAGGGACTTCCGACGTAAAATACTATTCTTTAATAAAATAAAAAATAATATATAATAAAATTTCCCCTCCCCCAGAAAGAGCTGTTACTTGTTTTATTATATCTTCCGACATTTGCTGTATGAAATATATTTCTAATCAAGTATGTCATGTACCAACCAGAGATAAGCCTGCGGTACATGGCGGTTGGGACTATTTCGACCTTGCTTTGGCGCTTGTAAGTCTGACAGATTTTTAACGCAAAGAAATTACAAACGCTAAATGCAAACAATAAATCAATAAAAAACTCTTATTTCCATGGGATTTCCAGGCGGTTTTACGAAGCGAATGAGGGACGAAAGTATACTGACCCGCTTTCCTTTTTACACGGAAAAACCGTAAATTCAGGTTAAGTTGGAAAAGAATTGGTACGCTTCTTTCCAATCCAAACATTTCCGGAAAACTCGGACTTGCGATTGAGGTAATGCACTTTTCCCGTTCTTTTCGGTTCTTGATAAAGGTTCCCCTACAATTTCTCCTGGGCCAGTTTGTTTGCCCATAAAATCGTTTACCGTTTGGAAACGAATTTCCAACCTGATGGATTTGCTTTAATGGAAACCACCGGAGGCTTACTCTTACTTTCTTATTTGGTAATTTTAGTGAATGAAGGATTTCAAAAGCCCATCGAAGCAGCTATCAAGGAGATCCACCAACACACTTGTATTCGATGGGTACCTCGAACAGCTGAACAACCTTGGGTGAAATTTGTCATTGGAGATAGGTGAGTACGACGATATGGAAATTATATTTTAAGTGTCATCATCGTAATACAAAACATCTGTGAGAAATAACATGCATCACATGAAATTCACAAAATATATCATTCTTGAGCACCGTTTGAACCACAATCACAAGTAATAAATTCATGACGCATCATCTAAAAAACGTCCCTGGGTGGGCTTGAACCACCAACCTTTCGGTTAACAGCCGAACGCGCTAACCGATTGCGCCACAGAGACATGATATGGATTGATTTTGATATTGAAGTAAGGATATTTACATAATTAGAATAACCAAAGAAAATAAATTGATGCACACACAAAATAACGTCCCTGGGTGGGCTTGAACAACCAACGTTTCGGTTAACAGCCGAACGCGCTAACGGATTGCGCCACAGAGACATGATATGGAAATAATTTGATCTTGAAGTAAGGTTACTTTATATTATTAACAAATGCAAAAAGTAAACTGTGAATAACGTCCCTGGGTGCGCTTGAACCAACGCGCTAACAACGCGCTAACCGATTGCACCACATACACAGTTCATAGAAATATAAGTAGCGTAATTATTTGTCATCTTTGAACAAAGCCTATGGAAATATATGGAAACTTATAATCAAAACCCTCTGAATTATTTCCAACCTATCATGATACTGCTCTATCCATAGGTGTGCATCTCGTGTTGGTAGGAAATACTGGAGTACAAGTTTCCAGGAAATCATTCTCAGCACGAAATGTAAACACAAAGGAACTATTCTACACGAGATGCTTCATGCGTTGGGTTTCTGGCACGAACAGTCAAGACCTGATAGGAACCAATACGTAGAGATAATTTGGGAGAACATTGAACAAGGTAAAATATGAATTTGGTTATTGAGTGTATTTTTGAGTTTTCGCCGGAACAACAATATGATATATGAAAGAACATTCATTGAAACATATACAATGTGTAAGCAAGTAAATGAATGCATTCAGAGGTCAATCAATCAAGCCAGCAAGCAACCAATCACTCCATATATCCATTCATCAATCAATCAATCCATCAACCGTTCAATCAATCATCAATCAACCAATCAATTAATCAATTAATCAGACAGTGGATCAATCAAACAATCATTCAAACAATCAATCAATCAACCAATTATTTATGAATCAGTGAGTCAATCAATTTATCGCTGAATCAGTCATTCAGTCAATCATTAAATCAATCAATCAATCAACCAATTAATTTATGAGGAATCAGTTAGTCAATCAATTAATCAATCGATCAATCAATCGATCAATCAACCAATTAATTTATGAGGAATCAGTTAGTCAGACAATCAATAGATCAATCAATCAATGATGCAAATATCGATTAAGATATCAGTCAAGTAAACACCCCCAATCAACGAAATCCGTACAATTATGATATAACTGTGTTTAGGACAAGAGAGCAACTTCAACAAGTACAACCATCCATCAATCGATAACCTTGGTGCAAAGTATGACTTTAACAGTATTATGCACTACGGCCGATTAGCGTTTAGTACAAATGGTAAACCTACAATCAAAGCACTGGAAAATGAGGACATGTATTTGGGACAGCGGAACCAACTTAGTGATGTCGACATCATGAAACTCAATGTCCTTTACGACTGCAAAAGTAAGTTTATGTATTTTATGTTTTCTTCTACCTACCCACCTACCCACCTACTCACCTACCCACCCACCTACCCACCTACCCACCTACCCACCTACCCACCTACCCACCTACCCACCTACCCACCTACCCACCTACCCACCTACCTACCTACCCACCTACCCACCTACCCACCTACCCACCTACTCACCTACCCACCTACCCACCTACCTACCTACCCACCTACCCACCTACCCACCTACCCACCTACCCACCTATCCATCTACCCACTTACCCACTTACCCACCTACCCATCTACCCACCTACCCACCTACCCACCTACCCAATATTTTAGAACCTGACATTTTATAAAAAACTACTTCAGCTTGACACAGAAAAACACTGGTTTTTACTGTATTTATGCTGTACCTCCGTACTGGTTAAATAGTAAGTTTGCAACAAGCTTAAGTGCAGTGGGATGTCTCTCGATATAGAAGCATGTGTTGAAATCCATCTATCTTGTCCAGGTTCTGCTGGTGGCTGGAGTTCCTGGTCTACATTTACACCTTGTACTGATGGCTGTCAGAAATACCGCCAGCGATACTGTACAGCGGCAGACAAGTCCACTTGTCCTAAGGCCGACTATTATGGTATCCAGACCGACTTTGTGAAATGTAGTTCTCAAGAATGCAATGGTAAGGCACATTATACATCCAATATAAAGCACTAACAGTCCTCTTCACAGTTCCCTGCGCCATTTTGAAAGGTAGCCGCGGGCCTTTGCTTTGAAGCGAGACGAACGTTGAGCTTAAATGATAGAGACACCAATAGTCTCACGGGACAATAATTCACGTGTCTTTATCATTGCAAGCTCAACGTTCGTCTCACTTCAATGCAAAGGCCTGGCTACGCTGCAAGATGGCACAGGAAATTTTGAAGAGGACTATTGGTAGATCGTGAAGAAAGATAAAACGAGGCAGAGTGCATGCTCAATGGATTCATAAACCACGCGAAAATTTTAAAAAGACGAGAGAAGCGTTAGGATTGAGAAGCACGAAGCAAGGCGGACTGCTTCTCAGTGCTTCTCGAGCGTGCATCCTCTCTACCACTATCTGATCGCATATCAATAATTCAAATATAGATAATTTGGAAATGAATCGATGGATTAAAACTCAATCTTATTCTTTAACGTTATTAATTATCATCGTTATACATAGTACCTGTTGATGGTCACTGGGGGAGATGGTCGTCATGGTCACCATGTAGTGTTACATGCAGTAAAGGAGCTCACACTAGAACGAGGCTTTGTGACGACCCTGCTCCGAAACGAGATGGGAAACAATGCGTTGGCTCAGCGGTAGACAGACAGGAATGTATCATGAAAAGCTGTGATTTAGGTAGGCATATATTGCCTATGCTTTATTGGTTATTTACATATATTTTTATAAGGTAGTAATATATCAATCCAAAACGCCTGTCAAGTCTGTCAAGCCTGTAAAGAAAATGGGATTAATTGATTAATTTCTTTTTTAACAGGTTGAGATTTGAACAGAACAATAGGCATATCTTTAATACGATTAGCATTGATCATCTGAAAATGGTACCGGTTGATCTGAGTTTTTCTGGGTTCCTCTATAATCATGTCTTATTTCTTTTCTCCAGGCATAGACGACTGTCAGTTTGATGCTGATAAGTGGTGCCATTGGACCCAGGACAACACAGACACAAGCCCAAATGACTGGGAACGAATGACAGGGCCTACACCGACATCTAGGACTGGACCTAGCGGCGACCATTCTTCTGGTTCAGGTATTATAGTTGTTGTAATCAACCCTGTCATCACCTCATTACAATGATAAGGTCTCTGTTATTTAAAGCTAATGCGGCGCAATTCAATTGGTTAGCACGTTCGGCTGTTAACCGAAATTTTGGTGGTGCAAACCCACCCAGGGACATTTTTTTGAGGATGCATCAATTTTTTATGTGACATTATTAATAATGTAAAACATCCTTACTTCAAGATCAAATTCAATACATGTGGTGTCTCTGTGGCGCAATTGGTTAGCGCGTTCGGCTGTTAACCGAAAGGATGGTGGTTCAAGCCCACCCAGGGACGTTTTATGTTTATTTTTGTTTATTTACCCAAATTCTACTAGCTATAGTAATAATCTAATATAATTTTCACCCCATCTTTTTCCAGGTTTTTATGTATATGCTGAAGCATCTAGTCCAGCAATGGCTGGAAACACGGCCAGGCTTCTCAGCAAAATCTTCCCATCAACCTTAGCGCGATGTATGAGGTTTTGGTACGATATGTACGGGTCAGCAGTTGGCAGTCTTAGTGTTTACATCAAAAATATCAACACACGACACATGGAGAAGATATGGGAGAAACAAGGGAACCAAGGAGAAGGGTGGTTTAAAGGTGAAGTGAATATCCGCAGCTCGACTGAATACAAGGTATATAAGAAAAGAACCTTAATGTCATATTTTATATCATTAAGAAATCTCAAAAAATGTCTTTTTGTATGGGCATTAACAGTAGTTCTATTTTAGTCGAAAATAACAAGGATTTCAATAATGTCATGAACAAAAGATGAGCATAGTCACATCCAAAAAAAACCCACCGTCCCTGGGTGGGCTTTAGACAAGATACATGTGTATGTGTATATTGGATTTTGATGTAAGGACATTTCATATTATAATATTAATAATCGTAAATAATAAATTGATGCAGCCCCCCCCCCCCCCCCCCCCAAAAAACGTCCCTGGGTGAGTTTGAACCATCATCCTTGTTAACAGCCGATATCGATCTTGCTAACCTATTTGGCTACTGAGACATGTTCTTCCCGCAGGTTGTGTTTGAAGCTGTCAGAGGTCAATCATTCTTGGGAGACATCGCTCTTGATGATATTACCTTTACTGATGGAAATTGTGACAGATCGACACCTACATATACCTCATTGCCCACTACTACGTCATCACCCACTACTACGTCATCACGCACTACTACGTCATTACCCACTACTACGGCAGCACCGACTACTACGTCACTACCAACTACTACGTCATTACCCACTACTACGTCATTACCCACTACTAGGGCAGCACCGACTACTACGGCAGCACCCACTACTACGTCACCACCAACTACTACGTCACCACCAACTACTACGTCACCACCAACTACTACGTCACCACCAACTACTACGTCACCACCAACTACTACGTCACCACCAACTACTACGTCACTACCAACTACTATGTCACCACCGACTACTACGTCACCACCGACTACTAAGTCACCGTCAACTACGATAAAGCCAGTTTCTATCGGTCAGTTAAAATATATCGCTTCATTGTAATGCAGCGCATTTCTAAATTATTTTGCTTTCCATAACCAAACACATATTTTATAACTCTTATATCTCTATGATAATTTCTTCATTTTTTTATCTAACAATTATCGTTATAAAATTTATGAATAATTAATGACCTATTAGTCCAATTATGGTTGTCCATTGTGGTCACATGTACAGACCTTTAAATCCCAATTTTTATCTATTACTTAAAAACATCCTTTATAGATATGCGAATCAGTATCACATCTGTAAATGAATTAAAATATCTTGGTGTAAAGGTACATCTAATTCTGGTCTCAGATTCACATATGTACGTAGATTCATTATTCCTCTAAATACCGATGGGTTGTACTGCAAGAGAGCTTAACTTGCCTAAATAATTGTTTTTGTTTTTCTACAGATGATGTTTGTGACTTTGGTTCTTCTCAACCAACATTTTGTACATGGAGTAACGATCCTACTAACTCTGTTGCATCTGGCGGATATGTGTATGAGTGGTGGTGGATGAAGCTACCTACACCCAGTCATTACACGGGACCTTCTGCTGACCATACTACAGGGCACGGTAGGTAGTGCACTTAACAACAATAGAAATGATGATGATGATGATGATGATGATGATGTATCATGTGGATATGTGTATGACTGGTGGTGGATGAAACTACCAACACCCAGGCATTATACGGGACCTTCTGCTGCCCATACTATGCAGGACACGGTAGGTAGTGCACTAAACAACAACAGAAAGGATTATGATGATGATGATGCTGACGATGGTGTATCAGGTGAATATGTGTATGGTTGGTGGCGGATGAAGCTACTAACAACCAGTTATTACACGGGACCTGACCATATTCGTATCATATTCTTTGTTTTCAGGATACTATATTTACTTGGAGTCGTCACGGCCCTTTCAGACTGGCAACAAGGCCAGGCTGCTAAGTAAACAGTACCAGTCCTCCACGGGGGTGTGTCTATCTTTTTGGTATCATATGTATGGTAGAACGATGGGATCACTGACCGTCTATCTTGATAACGAGGAGGGTAGGCAACATGTATGGGAGATTAAAGGTAACCAAGGTAACAAGTGGATAAAAGCTACAGTACCAATTCTAAGCAAGTCATCATTTAAGGTAAGTGCGCATGCGTTTGGCAAAGAGGAAACAATTTGAATATATCGTAACGTTCTTTGAATTGACTGTATATCGGCATATATCACCTGTGTATCGTTACTATGGAGACTTATCAAAACACAAAGTCTAAAAGCTGCTGAAAGTAGCATTCATTTCTCATGGATATCTCGAGGACACTCTACATTTTTAACAAAAGCGTTTTAAAACAACCAGTTCCTTTAGTAAATTGTAAATTGTCAAAAACTAGTCCTAATTTTCCTATTTGTGAGTGAGAACGGAATTTTCGGCATACTTAAACTGATATGTATCTTTCTGTTTTCAGATTATTTTCGAAGGTGAGCGTGGTCCCAGTTTCCATGGAGATATAGGATTAGATGACGTCACCGTCAACAGTGGAGAATGTCGTGCATAAAACAACATTAAAAACTTTAAATCTCAAACTTCTTAGGTTTTTACTTTAAGGACGGTTTTTGTTGTTAGCTGATATTAAGTGTATGAATTTTTATTTATGTTTATACCAATGAAATGGTAAAAATACAAATAGAAAATGTTAAAAAAAAAAATTGAATTAAATAAAAACTTCAACACTTTTTTAACTTGGTTTTTAAAATGAGTCACTCTTGAAAGACAACCAAGACTTTACATCCATGGGATCGAGACTCGAAAAAGAAACGATTTAGTAAGTTTTATTATAAGCATAGTTCATGAATTTAGTCTAAACGTCTTCGTTCATAATAAGCTCACAAACCGGCAGTCCGATAATATGTAAAGGCCTGGTTGCTTTTCAAGATGGCGGCGAACATTAATAAAGGTTCATTGACTATTCGCTTAATATTTAAACCAATCCAACAACAAAGCTGAATAAACGATGCCTTTAATTATATTCTATACCATTATTGGATACACGTAGATGCATATGTAAACAAAGGTTTGGGGCTAAAACCATGGCCCAAAATAAATAAAGCAAAGCAAAAAAGAAATTAAAATTGAATTTCTTCAAACACAAAATTTAAATTTATCTAAACCCGGCATATATCTACTTTAAATCAACCTTACATAGTTGCTGCACTTGTTATAACTAGGTTATATATATCATCTTGTGATCCGTATTGGCCAGGTTTTAGAAGGAACATGCGCCACTTGTGACTGTTATGTCATCTAAAGCGATGTCACTAGCTGTGCCACTGCCTCTCACAGACTCGAAGATAATCTAAAATGGAATAAATAATAATAAACGGGATCAGCAAGAAGAGTCTTTAAATGTTGTTAACTTTATTATGGACTAATTAGTCGGGCTAGAGGGCCCGACTCTAGGTTTACCTTTTAGTCAATGTATTTATCTATCTATCTGTCACGTCGCGTATAGGCCCCATGATGCTTTGCGAACGAACACAGGAAGCCAAAAGTCACGTGGAATGTTCATTCTACAGGGCTCCCGAAATTAAATTATGCGCCGATGCAAAAGTCCATAATTTGCCTCTGGCCGCATAATCTTGAAAAAGCGCATAATGGCGCATAATTTTCTCAAATTTTGATCAATACATCAATAAACTATGTTTTTTCTTACCACAGAAAATGCATGTAATCTTTTTCGCCATAAATTTTACATTTTCACAGCAAAAATCCATCGATTTTCTTTGCAAAAGCAAATCAACAAGGCGTTACATGGTGGCCGTTTGGGCCTATGCTCTAGTTCTTCATATAACACGCGCCATGATTGCATGAAAGATTGCCATTCACAGCTTAGGAAAGAAAATATCGATTTTTTGGCGGCAAAAGTCTTTCTTTGCTGTGTTTTCAATGATGGATAATGTTGTTGAAGTAAAACCAAAGAAAAAAACATACAAATGAGTTTCTAAAAGAAAAATAAACGACTTTTAAAAAATCGTAGCAGGTCAGTCATTAAGTTGTTTTGTTGCCTTACTGACTTTGTTGATTTACTGGTTTACTTCGTAAATCGTAATTTCCACGAACCTGTTTTGCTAAAAAATACTGTGCAATATTGCGAAATTCGCATTATAAACGGCGCATAATTTGCGATTTTTTGCGCATAAGTTGCCAACAAATAATGCATAATTTGCTGAAAGAAATCGCATAATCCTGGGAGCCCTGATTCTACCATAAAACTAGAATTGTTTAGCCTCCTGTGTTGATTCTATGACTAGCCCGACTTCACGCTCATAGAGCGTCTAGTTCAATTAAAAAAGCACCTGACAGGAATAACCAATACGACGAGGGAATGAATTGATTTACTTACACTAAAGGCCTGTGAGCTGGACAAATCGAGTTTGTCGTTAAGCCAGTCTGAGCCTTGATTTCCTGACACTGACCATATCAAGTTTTTTCCTGCACTTGACTTAGTGTAAACTTTAAACGATCCCATGTCAGCTCCTTTCATGTGATACCAGAAATCCAAACAAGCAGCGCTTGTAGGATTGAATCCTGATCTAGAAACTGCACCGATAGACCCACTGCTGAAGCTTTCGGCTCTTATGATAAAGTAGTAACCTTCACCTGCAAAACAGAGCAAATATGATGATGATTATGATGAAGATGACAATCATAATGATGGTGAACATATCGTTATGATGAACTCGATGATGATGATGATGGTTAGTATGATGATGAGAATGTTTCTTATGATGTCGATGATAATGATAATGATGATGATGATGATGTCAATGATTACGATTATATTCTTGCTGATTGTGATGATGATAATAATTATGATCATGATGATTGGCACGGTAATAATACTCATGGTAGTGATGATGATATTGATCATGATGATGGTGATGGTGATGGTTGCATGGGTGCTGTTGATAATTATGATGATTGCGTTTATCATCATTATGATGATGAAGATGGCGCGAAGTACTTGATGAGCATGATGATGCATGATAATAAAGATTCCATAATGGTAATTATATAATGATTTTGACAACTAATTAACAATTTTTCGCCGAAGGCTAAGGAAATATTGGTGAATAATAACCGAGACGGAGTCAAGACTATTATTCACCGATATTCACTAAGCCCGAAGTGGATAATTATTTTAATATAAATACAAAAGAGATTATTTCAAAAGTAAAAAAGAAAAGAACCAGCTTTTCTGAAGAAAAACTGTTCATTTCCTTGTTCTTAAAGCGCACGAAACGCTGTAGGTGATTATCGAGAAATAGAGTGAATTTCTCGACCAATCACCGCACGAGTTATTTTCTATAATCACTTGTGTATTTTTACTAAAGGACATTTAGATACGTAGTTGATTATAGAAAATCCCCCGCGCTGATTGGCTCGAGAACTCTCGATAATTACCTACAGTGTAATACTTATAATGAATACTAATGAAATTGAGTCCTCGAATATACCTGTTGGTGTATGGTCAGCGGCTGGCCCTGTTGCTTGGTTATCAGAGGGAGCATTAGTTGATATCCAATCATAATAAAGTCCTTCACTGTCCTGTGCGTTATTGTATTCGTTATTCCATTCACACGAACCTTCAGCTTCAAAATTACAGCTGTGGCTGTTCACTAAAACAAAACGTTAATTTAAGAAACTTGGAAGCAATACCGTTACGTTACCTTTGCGTTAACGCTAGTTACTTTAATGAACAGTTCTCCTTATTTTCCTATCTGACTATTGCTTATATCAATCTACGAGGGAATGCTTACGGAGAACTACTATGCAGCAGAATTCTTACGTATACGTTGAGCACTCTTACACTAACGTTAGCTGTTTATTTTTACGTACATCCACATGCTAAGCAGAATTATTACGTATAGTAGCACTAACGTAACAGTATTTAGGTTTACGTACATGCATATGATAAGCAGAATTATTACGTTTAGTAGCACTAACGTAACAGTATTTAGTTTTACGTACATCCATATGCTAAGCAGAATTCATACGTATAGTAACACTAACGTAACAGTATTTAGTTTTACGTACATCCATATGCTGAGCAGAATTCTAAGTATAGTAACACTAACGTAACAGTAATTAGTTTTACGTACATCCATATGCTAAGCAGAATTCATACGTATAGTAACACTAACGTAACAGTAATTAGTTTTACGTACATCCATATGCTGAGCAGAATTCTAAGTATAGTAACACTAACGTAACAGTAATTAGTTTTACGTACATCCATATGCTAAGCAGAATTCATACGTATAGTAACACTAACGTAACAGTATTTAGTTTTACGTACATCCATATGCTAAGCAGAATTCATACGTATAGTAACACTAACGTAACAGTAATTAGTTTTACGTACATCCATACCATATGCTGAGCAGAATTCTAAGTATAGTAACACTAACGTAACAGTTATTTTACGTACATCCATATGCAGAGCAGATTTCATTTGTATTCATTTGCTCAGCAGAATTCTTACGTATACATGGAGAAGCTTGGAGCACTCTTACGCTAACGTCAGTTTTCATTTTTGCATTCATTTGCTCAGCAGAATTCTTACGTATACGTGGAGCACTCTTAAACTAACGGCAATTTTCATTTCTTACATGCACTTGCTGAGCAGGACTGGGTATTACATGCTTGCGTTTCCGTAGTGGAGCCAACACAATTAGATCCTCCATTGCTTGGTGCAGGACTATCACAGGCTCGTGTTCGTTGTTGAGAGCCACTACCGCATGACATGCTGCATGAACCCCACGCACTCCACATACCCCACTGGCCATTGGCTGAAAAGTTACAACAAAAGTTGTTGTTTTTTATTTAAATCAATATTTATACAGGGTATCAGATCTAGCATGGCTAGTTTAAACTGAGCCCTGAATTATACATAACATGAATGATACTAAGTTACATTACAAATATATTAAACACATTACGGAAAATATAAATAGCAAAAGTTAACAATTATGAAGCTTAAGAGTATTCTTTGAAATGACGCTTACAAGCTGATACAAAGCTATTTAGACTGCGTAGTCGTCTAATGTCTGAGGGCAGGTTGTTGTATGTTATTGCCCCATTGTACCTGAAACTATCTTGATACTTTGTGGTCCTCACTTGTGGAGGACGTCATAAATCTCTAATAAAAAGTTATAATAAATTAAAAACCAGCAACTGAAGGTTTCACTTATTTTTACCTACAAATACAAATGCTGGGCTGGACTGGTTGACTGCCATATACAGCTATTTCAAAAAACGTTGAATACTGAATAGTGCATTCCAAGACCAAAGGGCATTGTGGGTCTCATTGATTCATAGTAAATAATACATATACAGCAATAATTACCCCCTGTAACTAGCTTGTATATTGTTTTGAATGAAATGCACTAAGAATATAATAACTAATTATCATTTATTTTACTTTAAACAATATTACATGACCCAAAATGCATTTCAGTCTTGCAATGCACTATTCAGTATGCAGTATTCAGTATTCTACGTTTTTTGAAATAGCTGTATACAAGGACAGTATCGATCCCTTAAACACAATTAACAAATGATCTTTAACCTTTAACGGACGTTATCCCATTTTGTCATCATCTCAACTTAAGCATCTTATTTAATAGAAGTGCTATCAAGTCGAGTCCAGTCTGCATCTCTATTGGAGATTAGCGACACCCTACAGGTACTAAGTCGAGCAGTGTAACAGCTTAGGTAGAATGAGTATCATCTCCTCTTTAGAATCCCAATCCCTGGGAAGATCGTCATCCAAATCGTTGAAACGTTAATGGAAGGAAATAAAGTTGAGCCTTCACTTGAAGAAAGTTGTCATTGGTGCGCTCTTTCCGTATGTTAGTACACTCATCCATATGAGTGTACTAATGAACGAAAAAATGAACATGTGAGCCGAGTTGTGTGCAAAATATTGTTTTAAAACGTATATAACGTAGAGGTAGTGAGTGTGAGTGAGCAGTGTTATAGTAGGGCACATGATACGTGACCAGCTAAAAGATTCAGACGTTAAAAAGGTGATTTATTTGATATCTTATCAAAATGAATTGAAAGAAACGTGGATATTTCTACAAAGCGCAATAGTTGATGATTTTAAAAGCTCTATTGTAATCACCGTTTGGTTGAGACAGAAAAGGAACGTCAATAAAAAATAGATATTAAAGGCAATAACCAAAATACTAATAATATCAAATCAGATGGTTTAGGTATAATCATAATAAAACTATTTACCAACACACGATGTACAACTAGCTGATTCAGAGTTGGAGCCAGTACAACCAGCCATTGATTCAACAGTACAGAAACGTTGGCGGATCTTAACACAGGTACCGGTGTTCAAGTCGGTATGGCACGGTCCGTACGTAGACCAGTCTGACCACGCATTGCTAGAAGCTGGAAAGACAAAATAGGCCGAAACGTCATAATAGTTAATATTTGTTTGTCTGTCTGTCTGTCTGTCTGTCTGTCTGTCTGTCTGTCTGTCTGTCTGTCTGTCTGTCTGTCTGTCTGTCTGTCTGTCTGTCTGTCTGTCTGTCTGTCTGTCTGTCTGTCTGTCTGTCTGTCTGTCTGTCTGTCTGTCTGTCTGTCTGTCTGTCTGTCTGTCTGTCTGTCTGTCTGTCTGTCTGTCTGTCTGTCTGTCTGTCTGTCTGTCTGTCTGTCTGTCTGTCTGTCTGTCTGTCTGTCTGTCTGTCTGTCTGTCTGTCTGTCTGTCTGTCTGTCTGTCTGTCTGTCTGTCTGTCTGTCTGTCTGTCTGTCTGTCTGTCTGTCTGTCTGTCTGTCTGTCTGTCTGTCTGTCTGTCTGTCTGTCTGTCTGTCTGTCTGTCTGTCTGTCTGTCTGTCTGTCTGTCTGTCTGTCTGTCTGTCTGTCTGTCTGTCTGTCTGTCTGTCTGTCTGTCTGTCTGTCTGTCTGTCTGTCTGTCTGTCTGTCTGTCTGTCTGTCTGTCTGTCTGTCTGTCTGTCTGTCTGTCTGTCTGTCTGTCTGTCTGTCTGTCTGTCTGTCTGTCTGTCTGTCTGTCTGTCTGTCTGTCTGTCTGTCTGTCTGTCTGTCTGTCTGTCTGTCTGTCTGTCTGTCTGTCTGTCTGTCTGTCTGTCTGTCTGTCTGTCTGTCTGTCTGTCTGTCTGTCTGTCTGTCTGTCTGTCTGTCTGTCTGTCTGTCTGTCTGTCTGTCTGTCTGTCTGTCTGTCTGTCTGTCTGTCTGTCTGTCTGTCTGTCTGTCTGTCTGTCTGTCTGTCTGTCTGTCTGTCTGTCTGTCTGTCTGTCTGTCTGTCTGTCTGTCTGTCTGTCTGTCTGTCTGTCTGTCTGTCTGTCTGTCTGTCTGTCTGTCTGTCTGTCTGTCTGTCTGTCTGTCTGTCTGTCTGTCTGTCTGTCTGTCTGTCTGTCTGTCTGTCTGTCTGTCTGTCTGTCTGTCTGTCTGTCTGTCTGTCTGTCTGTCTGTCTGTCTGTCTGTCTGTCTGTCTGTCTGTCTGTCTGTCTGTCTGTCTGTCTGTCTGTCTGTCTGTCTGTCTGTCTGTCTGTCTGTCTGTCTGTCTGTCTGTCTGTCTGTCTGTCTGTCTGTCTGTCTGTCTGTCTGTCTGTCTGTCTGTCTGTCTGTCTGTCTGTCTGTCTGTCTGTCTGTCTGTCTGTCTGTCTGTCTGTCTGTCTGTCTGTCTGTCTGTCTGTCTGTCTGTCTGTCTGTCTGTCTGTCTGTCTGTCTGTCTGTCTGTCTGTCTGTCTGTCTGTCTGTCTGTCTGTCTGTCTGTCTGTCTGTCTGTCTGTCTGTCTGTCTGTCTGTCTGTCTGTCTGTCTGTCTGTCTGTCTGTCTGTCTGTCTGTCTGTCTGTCTGTCTGTCTGTCTGTCTGTCTGTCTGTCTGTCTGTCTGTCTGTTTGTCTGTTTGTCTGTTTGTCTGTTTGTCTGTTTGTCTGTTTGTCTGTTTGTCTGTTTGTCTGTTTGTCTGTTTTTCTTACGTGATGAGCAGTCGTACAAAGCTTTGATTTTCTCAATATCTCCCAACGTAAGACCATTGTCCTGGCCAAGTACTTTGTTAGGGTCGTCCTTAGCTTGGATGGTTGGGCTACCATTCTTTGAGAAATCAGTTATCTGGTAATGCATTAGACTACTATAGTCGTAGGTACCAAAGATTTCAGAGTCTTCGAGAGTTTGTTTGTTAAAGTTGTGATTCTGGCCTGCAAAAAAGGGAATTATACCAGTAATTTAACACTGTGCATGTTGACTAGGCTCAGATTTCAGCCGTTGGGGTTTCGTGCGCCCGCGATACTCTCCCCACTAACGGCTGGGCGCATCGGCTTGGCATTGTTTTTCTCAGCCAATCAGCGATTTGCCCCTCGAAAATCGAGGGGCATAATATTAATAAATTAAAATTCATCGTGAACATTATGGCGGATAAGAGTGACTTCGAAAGTGTTTGTTCAAATGCTTTGAAATCGTTTGGTGGATATTCAACGAAGGAATAAGTAAAAGGCAAAGATGTTTTTGTTTATCTACTGACTGGCTCAGGAAAATCATTGATTTTCCAAACAGCGCCGCTTGTTTTCGACCATGGAAGGGTCGAGCGGATCCATTGTTTTGGTTATTTTACCTCTGGTTTCTCTCATGAACATCCAAAGACATTAAGAATGCCTTGATAGGCCAAGAACAGGATGGCGAATCAGTAATATGCTAAACAACTACGAAGTTTTCATTTTAAATTACGGCGGTGATTGTAAGTTGTCATTTGTATCGAAACTCGTAATTATCGTCTTTATTACTTGATTTTTTTTCTCAATAAACCTAAAATACACAGCTATATTCTTAGAATAACTACATTTAAATGCAAAATGTTTACTTTCAAAATTGAAACTGGTTTATTATGCGCGGTTGTAACATATACTCAAGCGGCTCTCTTAACGAGTCAACAATGTGTATCGAAACGACTCTAGCTGTAATTTTCTTCTTTATTGTTTGATTATTCTCAAAATCCTATAAAAATGGACTATATACTTTGAATAAACAAAACGTTTACCATTGAAATAGCTTTTGCGCTGATTTGTCTCGATCGTTCTTTTGACAAATAACATACCCGATGGAATTGCTAAATGATATGCAGGTTTTGCTAAGAGTTGTTTCGAATTGAATTCGAATCATTTACAAATTTTAATAAAAGAAAGACTTTTTGACAATCAGGCCGTTGGAAAGTTTATTTACATTAGCTTACATTTCAACAAATTTTATTTCCGTTTCCGTTATTTTATGCTATTAGCATAATTACGTCACGGACATGCGCGACACGTTTCGAAGCCGATGCGCCCAGCCGTTACGGGGGAGAGTATCGCGGGCGCACGAAACCCCAACGGCTGAAATCTGAGCCTAATGTTGACCAAATCCTACAAAATGATTTGGTAACCGATTGTATTCACACTATACACCTTAGTTATTTAAAACATCGTTGTCGCAGCCTAAGCAACAAGCATCAAGCCAAGACCGATACCTAAAATATATCTTTATGTCCGGGAAAAAAATGATTTTTCATTGAACTGTCGTTGACGACATATGTGTAAAATGTCTAGCCAAAATTGTGTTTGATTGACGGAAGAGAATCGCCAACTCCCTTCACAAACCCTGTTGGGCGCGTAGTAATGAAATCGGTGTTAATGAACGGAACACACACACACACACACACAAAAACAATAATAATATACACATTAAAGCTGCTTACCGTCCATAATATTTGCCCAGTTGATAAGAACATATGCATCTCTGTCAGGACGAGATTGTTCATGATAGAAGCCACTGCCGTGCATCATTTCATGTAGAATAGTTGGAGGACTATTGCATCCATCACCGACCGAGAGTTCCTGGGCTCCACTAGAGGAGGTTTTACCTACATGAGACCAGCATCTGGAATGGGACATAACTCGATAAGTAGCCTGTACACTGAAAACTCTACCCTAAAACCTCTACACTGAAAACTCTACCCTAAAACCTCTACACTGAAAACTCTACACTAAAACCTCTACACTGAAAACTCTACACTAAAACCTCTACACTAAAAACTCTACCCTAAAACCTCTACACTGAAAACTCTACCCTAAAACCTCTACACTGAAAACTCTACACTAAAAACTCTACACTGAAAACTCTACCCTAAAACATCTACACTGAAAACTCTACCCTAAAACATCTACACTGAAAACTCTACACTAAAACCTCTACACTAAAAACTCTACCCTAAAACCTCTACACTGAAAACTCTACCCTAAAACCTCTACACTGAAAACTCTACACTAAAAACTCTACACTGAAAACTCTACCCTAAAACATCTACACTGAAAACTGTACCCTAAAACATCTACACTGAAAACTCTACACTAAAAACTCTACACTAAAAACTCTACCCTAAAACCTCTACACTGAAAACTCTACACTAAAAACTCTACACTAAAAACTCTACACTAAAACCTCTACACTAAAAACTCTACACTAAAAACTCTACACTAAAACTCTACACTTTGTATATTTTACAAAAGCCTCAACAACCCCTAGTCGTACATAAATATATTAATACTCGGTTAGACTAAAACAACTGAAATGTGAGAAGAAATTATAAAAAAATAGGCAGTCTATGACTTCATGTGGCTACTGTAAATAGTGACGACTAAAGTCTAGAAAACAAACATTTACGAAAACTAAACAGCAACTATATACCTTGAGCAAACCATATACTCAAAGCCAACGACTCAGATTTGGAACATTAAACTATTTAGAAGCAAATAGCATTAGTGTTGTCTGGGCTTCCTGTGGGTTGCCTTTATTGTTTTGGGCTTCCTGTGTTTCTATTGTTACACTCACTTCCTCACTCACTCACTCAACCCGATAGCATAGTGGCTACTAGCCAAAGAACAGCAGCATGCAGTGAAGGAAAGGAGAAAGCGTTGAAAAGAGCAAAGAAGTACGCGAAGATAGAATGTAATCACAACCTACCCATCCTTTTTAACAAAGTGAATGTATTTGGTATCAGAAGCCGTCTTTGGTACCCATTGAACGCAGGTCTTTGTGCTGAACGTATTGATGGCAGCCAAAATCTGTGTAGTACCAGCACTTACTATAAAATATTTCAGAAATAAATGGAAATTACAAAATTGACCCCTAAAATATAATGTCCATGCCTATTAGCGTGTTAACAACGGTTATTTATTATTCTGGTTGTTATGATCTCATCTCCTCAACTTTGACACGCATTATCATGCACCTTGAAATACGTGAAACAGGGTACCAGCTTTGTCTCTATTAATAAGTTTAGACTTTTGGCACACTAAGCGGTACCAAATTAAATCACTCAGTTTAATTAAGAATCACTCAGATTATTTAAGAATCACTCAGATTATTTAAGAATCTATCATTAATTAATTTACACACCAATCAATTAATCAATCAATCAATTTATTAAAGTCATAACGTGGGATAAGGTCGACCTTACATCCAAGCCAGAGGCTCATGTAAAAAACGTATGACAATTATATAAATATATTGAACCAAATTATATAGACCTGACTGCTGTGCCGGGAGACAATCCCCTGCTCTTTTCGAAGAGCACAACAGGATCTTTTACGTCCACCTTATATAGGAAGTTAGAGCGAAGGCAGACGGGACCTCCGGATTTACGTCCTTTTACGAGAAAACGAGACACTGTGAGAGAGTAAAGTGTCTTGCCCAAGAACACAATGTAAATGCCCGGGCCGGGAATCGAACCCAGACCATTAGGCCCGGAATTCGGTCCCACATGACTACTAGACCATTACGCCTCTTTTTTAAAAAAGACAAATAGCCACTAAATCGGAGCTATGGCAGTAGCAACTCTATTTTTCTAATGGATAAACTGTTTTCTTCGAAGTTGCAACATCACTTACCTATTTCAGGGCTGAAGGAATAAGGAATTCTCTTGGTCCTCCATATAAGGGCACGATTCCTCATTGCGTTACGCTTGGCAAGTCTCGTTTTTTTTGACAATTTGTTCATTTTCCATCTTTTAGGTGTTTTACCTTTGCGGAGTTGTTGGAGTTCTTCTGGAGATACCATAATATCGGACTCGAAGAGTCTGTCGATCATACCAATTCCTAAAATAAGGGTTCAACAAAACATATATTAATATTAAGGAAAATATATATTAAGGCATATATATTGTAGGCATTAACTCGTTTCCAAGAATTCAGGGGTGTTTTCTATTTACATGAAAAAAAACAGTAATTCCGTTTGAAAAGCAAATGGTAACCTTCTTTCAAATCGAAAATTTTGGATAGAGGAAATCCACTTTTCCCACTCTTTACTTAATAAAGGATCACCTACATTTATCCAGGTTTGAATGATCAGATCTAGAGAATCGTTATTATTTGCAGACGAATTTCCAACTGGATAGATTTGCTGTGGTGGAAAGCAAAAAGCCCAGTGTTTTCGAGATGCTATCATCTTTAATAGGGCCTCTATTGTAGGGCCTCTATTGATAACAGTTATTACATTTTGTAAATACTGAAAGAGCTACCCTGTTTAAATAAAGGAATATATCTATCTATCTTTAGTATATGGTAAGTGGTTGGGATATATTTAAAAAGATAACTGGAAAAAAGCCTTAGACGTATCTTTAAAGTGGACCTTAAAAAAAAAAAGAACTCGCATGCAAGGATGTCACTAACACGCTATAAATTTCAAATCATTCTACGTGATCAAGCAGAACGTATGGGACATGTATGCAGGAATACAAAATATATGCTATAGTTTTTTTATTATAAAGTAAGGTATACATGTACAGATTATACAAGAGAAAAAGATAGTAAAAACACTAAATCAAATATTTATGTTTATTTAAATGGATAACAAAACTAGTGACAAGAAATAAAAAAGCTGATGGTAATATCAATATTTAAGACAAAAGAACATGAACTAAAAACTGTATACCTCTGTTGATCATTTCGATTTTCCCACTTGCAGTTTTCGTCTTTTTCAGCTTCTCCTTTATGAATTTGGGTAACTCTACAAGTAAAAAAAGAGAAAAGAAAATTCGTTGCATGAGACATATTAACTGTCCAATGCAATGAAAAAAAAAATAGAAAAAAGGAACGAGAGATTGAGAGAATGAGAAAACGGGTAACGAAGAAAAATGAAAGCATGAGAGCAGGCAGCGAAGTAAGACAAGACGGAAGGAAGGAGAAGGGAATGGAGAAAGAGACAACGAGTAAGTGAGTAATGAATTACGTACTAAGCAAGCAAGTAGGAAGGTAGGAAGGAAGGAAGGAAGGAAGGAAGGAAGGAAGGAAGGAAGGAAGGAAGGAAGGAAGGAAGGAAGGAAGGAAGGAAGGAAGGAAGGAAGGAAGGAAGGAAGGAAGGAAGGAAGGAAAAAGGAGGGAGAAAGGAGGGAAGGAAGGAAACAAGGAAACAAGGAAACAAGGAAGGAATCGAAGAGAGAAAAAGAGAGAGAAAAGAGTGAGAAAACAAAGAAAAGCAAAAAGATGGAAATACTGATAGAATGGAACAAAGTACAACAAAAGGAAGAAAGAAAATAAAAAAAAAAACAAGACAGAAAAAACAGAATATGAAAAAGAGAAAAATGGAAATCAATAAACTTACTCTTCTGTTTAAATCGACCATTTTTGAAACCAATTTTCTTATTTTTATGTCGACCATCAGTGAAACCCAAAAGAGCGACAAGGAGAACAATCGCAATAGCTAGTACAGTCTTCATGGTTGAACAGTACTAAAAGGTGAGCTGTATCTGTACGTTCTTTTATACGTGCGGGTGGGTTTAGAATTGCCTGCTAATTAATACAATCTATGAGCCCTCACACAGTTAGTGGCCTAAAATACCTATTATCGGCTAGTGACAATGAGATGTACGGCCTGATCATATTAATCTTATCTACAAACTTTCAACGAAATCCTTTGTCGTGTAGTCTATTAAAAGAACACTCGAGAAATACTTAAATGTAAACAAACCATATTTCTATTGATAGTTAGAGCTTATTAGAAGTGAAAAGATAAATTTGTTTGTATTATTATTGTTATTATTGTAAATATATACCTTCTAGTTTCTCTTATTGCCTTTTTTATGAATTCGAAGATTCTCGAAACAATTTTAAATACATTTAAGGTTACTGTCAACCTTCGCCACATGCCTTTGTTTGAAAATTGTTTTTCGCGTTACATTTAAGTGAAGGCTAATAAACTATACATCATTTTAAGGACCACAGGATTTTACCCGAAAACGATTTGATTTGATTTGATTCTTATTAATAAGATTTTAATCTCAAAAACCGTGTCAGGCTTTATCGATTTAGGCCTTAGCTTTTGAGTTATAGCGTTAGCTATCATGTCACTTGAGTTTTTTTATAAAATTGAAATCAATATAACTTTCGAATGACAACAAAAGTCAATAAAGTCTGGCAAGGTTTTGGAGTTTGATATGTGCAGAATTTTTTGACGTAAAAATCTTATCAATACAAATACAACTGCGCAAACAAAAGTGGCCGTTTTCGGGTGAAATCCTGTGTTGCTTTCAAAAATATATTTCTTCCACAAAACGTATATATCATCATAATCTTTGTTCTATAAGCTTTAAAATAATGTAAAGTTTATTAGCCTTTACTTTAATGTGACGCGAAAAACAACGGCGAGGGCATGTCGACGGCGAGGGCATGTCGCGAAGGTTGACAGTAACCTTAATGTTTTTAGCTAAACTGACTGAATAGCGATATAAAGTTTAAATCATAATTATATTTTAAGAATGATAACATCACATAGTATATGTTTAGATAAAAGCATATTTCAAAACTCGGCGCTAACATTCTTGCGTATAAAGCGAACAAGAAAATTTGAAGTCGATAACCTTTATAAAGAGGGACGCCTTTTTGACGGTTGAGAGTTAAACATAAACCTGTTACGGTAAATTCTTCTTTTTGAGAAAATCAATATAAGAATATAAAAGAATATATATAAATACAAGAAAATCAATATAAAAACATACAAGAAAATCAATGTAAGAAAATACAAGAAAATCAATATAAGATCACTTAATAATTTCACGTTCACGTAGCTCACCTTACAGGATATTGTTTTAGTACCGAGACCTTGCTTGATGGTATACTTTTATACGAGTATTTGAAATTTTTTTTTTTTTTTTTTTTTTTTACAGTGTATCTTTTTGTCATTGGCGATTATAACGGTCAAAGTTGTTTCATTTGACCCTTGACGGTTTAATTTAAAGCCGTTTGACTGTTAACCCAATATATCCTTATGACAACAAAGAAGTGTTTTTATTCGATTTTTTTCTCGGGTTATTGTTGTATTTTAAATATTTTAAATATTTTAGATCTTTAAGTAAATATGAGTAAAAAAAGTATATATTTCATTATCATGTCGCCGTTTTATCATTATCATTATTTTTTCTCGTGTTATTGTTGTATTTATCTTAATCGAATCTTTAAGTAAATATTAGACTTCCAAAGCAACAAAACACCGCGGCTTTGAAGACAAAAACAGTCTTTGTTTATATTATCAGACAAAAAGCTCTCATCTCTGCAACAAAAAGGAAAATATCTTAGCAACACAAGTTGAAATAGATATATCTCAGCATGCATATCTATATTAAAGCATTTATTTTCATTTTTAAAAGAACTCATGGGTTCTCCAATTGGCTTTAATCGTTTTTTTACTGCATTAACGCGATATGTGGTACGCTATGATCTGATAAGCTAAAGTGACCATTATATAAAGTGCTTGATAAACTTAGCTCAAAATAGAGTAGGAAAAGATGCGCATAGATTGTTAAAAATGCAAATTTGGTAAAGTATTGTTCAATATTCCTAAATGGTTTCCAACACCAAAGTGCATTGTGGACTATGTACACGCATATCATTTTGATTAATGTTTTCCAGTCGTATTTCTACATTGTTATAATATATGTCTTTTAAAAAATGAGGAATCTCCAAGACTGTCAATGCAATTGCTCGTTTTCCTTTGCTTTGGAAATTTAATAATATGCATTTAGCACTATGTAGACAAAGTGAAATCCAACAGGCCTATACATCACCCACGCTCGTCTAGCCATGTATATAAGATACCAATTTTTAAGTGTGATTATTGTAAATATTTATTCTTCCCAAGAACCTCACAGAGATAGAACACACTACCAAGACAAGTAGCATTGGTAAAATCACTTGATTATATATTTAATGTTTCTCTTTAATTTGTTACAACTCATACATGTATTGTAGATTAGATTTTCATATTCTATAGATCTTGTATTTCAGTTCATTATTGATTATTATTAATGTAAAAGGTTTTGAAAAGCCTGTTTGGAAAGCCTAATAAAGTATGTATGTGTGTATGTATATTCTTTTGGTTTAACTTTTGTATATTATTATTATCGTTTAATGCAGTCTTCTATCAGAAGTAATTAATACTCAAATGATAAATACTGAAAAAATAAATAAAATTCGACTTTTTATGTAGCAAAGTATACTCATCATTCCGTCTTGGGATGACCTTTCACCTCCCAATCGAACAACCTTTTTCAAATAGTTGTATTTTTCCCTGTTTTCTTGCAAATCCTAGCTAGTGATCCCGTCAACAATTGAGTACATCTGAACCAAGCTAACTGTTGCCTTTCTGCGTCTGTGGAAATAGTTTGTACCAGGCAGCTATCCTTCGCGATAGTAACAGACGATCTAGAGAGATATGCACTTCTCCGATTGGACAGTTTTTACCCAGAATTCCATGATTCTGCCAAATGCACACCTATAACAAGATAAAATATTTTATGATCACGTCGCTGTTTTATCTAATAACATGATGGTTTTTGGTGAACGGCTGTTAAGTCACATGTAAAGAAAACAAGCCAGCGCTGCAAAAACGGCTGAGTAAATACAACTAATAACTGTGTAGTTAATAACTGTGTAATTTAATATTTATAGTTAATCTTATGTATACATATATTTTTCTTGTAAAGTGCTTAGAGCAATTAGTGAATAAGCGCTATATAAATAAAGTTTTATTATTATATATTATTATTATTATTATAACTCAGTATTTTTATAATATAAGACAGAACGCTTATTTCACGACGTTTCGATGTCGCTGACATCATTTTCAAGTAGGGTTTTATTCAATAAATTTGAATATTACATTGAGATGAAAGTTATCCTCTTGGGATCAATACGCGTGACATGCACTTATTAAACAAATACTTTGGCACGTAAGGAGTCTGATTGTGTGTTTAGACTAGGTCCTTTGTTTCTTATAAACAGCATTTCGTTGATCAAGCAGTCGAGCTTGTCCTTGCATTTCTTTAGGATTGTAAAACAGTCAGGCGGGACAGAGTCAATTGCGTGAACGGACTTGAGGTGTTTGCCGATTGCAGAATATTTATGCTCATCGATCCTTTGGTGTAGATGACGACACGTAAAACCGATGTAGCTTGCATCGCACAAGCTGCATTTAAATTGGTACACAACATTCTGCTGATTCACTAGAGCTGGTTTGTTCTCTTGCACTCTTAAGTCATCCCCAACTTTCCGACTTGTGAACACTGGCTGTAAGTCGACGCCAATTTTGTTACTCAAAGAATGGAGCTGAGTTTTGACTACATCAGCACACTTCTGGTCTTTGAACGGCAAAATGATACGGAAGACCTCGGGATCTTTATCTGTACTATTGGGAGTACTGGCAGACGCTCTAGAGTTGTTGAATGACTGGATTATGGAATCAATGAGTCTTTCAGGATATTTTAAGCCCTTGAAGACATCACGTAGGCGGTCGCACTCCTTGGTAAATAGCTCAGGTGTTGTGGAGAGTCTGAAGGCACGGTGTAACATGGTTTTGAGCAACGATCTTTTGTATCGGTTATCGACAAGACTCGGGGAGCGTGACGAGCGGCCACGACTCTCTTAGCTCTAGACAAATCTCTTTTTTTCCCTCATTTTCTTCATTTATCTCGACTATTTTGTGAATAGTTATCTAACTGACAGTGATACTTTGACATGGGGAAGGAAGATCTTTCTAAGCTTAAAAAGGAAAACGACGAACTGAAGGTACAACTAGCGGAACTTCGCAAAGAGCTGAAATCGTTCAAAGAGAAAATAGAGTCATCTCCTTCCAACGGAGAACTCCAAAAATCTGTCAACTACGTCACAGATGAACTTGATGATATCCAAGCGAAAGGTATAGAAACAAAGAGAATTCAAGAAGATCTGAAGAAACTTGAAGCTAAATTGGAATTATTGCACAATAACATATACAGGATAAACGAAACCATTGAAACGATGCAACAGTACAGTTATCAGTATAACCTAAAAATACTTGGCGTACCCGCGAAAGCCAACGAAACCGAAACCGCCCAGGAAACAATAGATCTCTGTGTTAAACTTTTCAAGGAAATGAATGTTGAAATTACTGTTAGCGACATTGACATAGCTCACAGAACTCCAAGCAGAAAGAAAAACAACTATCCTGATCCGATCATATGCAAATTCACGCGACGCATTGTAAAAGAAGCTGTACTGAAACAAAGGACATCAGTTAATGATGTTGATCTTGCTAAGCTTGGCTTAACTCAATCAAAAGACCTAGAGCACCGAATACTAATTCTGGAACATTTGACTCCTTATCAACAAGAGCTGTTCGCAAATGCCAAATCTTTTAAGCAGCAATATGGCTTCAAATTCTGTTGGATAAAGAATCAGACGATCTTATTAAGAGAGCATGAAGACAGCAATGTACTCCGCATTAATTGTTTACAAGACCTACAGAACCTAAGAGGTGATTTCTCTGCAGCCACTGGCTTGCAACCATCCTGGCCAAGCCTACCGCCTGGTAACTCATTGGCTCCAGTATTCTCTGGTCCTTCACAATTTAGTTATAACGGTCCTTTCCGTGGCTCTTCAATCAATGCGAGAGGGTTCGCGAGAGGTCAACGGGGACCAAGAATCACAAGATCGATGACCAGCAACAGCTAAGTTAAATAATGTATAATATAATTATCTCCACTTCTATTTATCTTAACATTCAAAGAATCAACTGTAAATAAGCAGCTCTTACGAGAGCTACCGTATTATGGACAGGACTTCATTTCTTTTCATGGTAAATTTAACAATAGTAATAATAATACTTTACCTACTAAAAAATATCTAGAAAATCTGATAAGTATTTATGATCTAGATTTATTCTCGATGAATACCAGAAATTCCATCGATATAAATGATAATTATCATAAAATCTATTCAAACTATTATTCACCACATAGCTTTAGTATTAGTAATTTTTCAAAGGAATCTGAAAATAATAATTTTTCGATGTTTCATACCAACATTAGAAGTTTGAGAAAGAATTTTGATAACCTTGAAACACATCTCCTTAATGAGCTTGATTTTCAATTTAGCATAATTGGATTAACAGAAACTAGGATTACTAATGTAGATTCATTGAATTTTGATTGCGCTCTTTCTGGTTATGTGTTTGAATACGTACCAACCCCACTCACGGCAGGGGGTGTTGGTATGTACATTGATAAGAGACACAAATACACTATACTCGAAAAATGTTCCAATGAGGCTTTTCAAGCTTTATGGATAGAAATACATAATGAAAATTGTGCAAATATAATATGCGGGATTATGTATAGACAGCACAATTCGCCTGACCGATTTCAATCATATTTTGATGAAACTATAGAGAGACTAAGCAGCTCCAACAAAACTATTTACTTAATGGGAGATTTCAATATAAATCTTCTTCACTCTGAAACCTGCAACTTTGCTCAGAATTTTCTTTTATCTTTACAAAGCTTAAACCTTATGCCAACTATTGACAAACCAACTCGAGTACATAACAGATCAGCAACGCTAATCGATAATATTTTTATAAATAAAGTTGATAAAATAATTTACAGTGGAAACATTGTCTCCGATCTTAGTGATCACTACTCTCAGTTCTGTATTATAAAACGTAATGATTTATTAACAAAATCACCAAAGTCAAAAACACTCATTCGTGATTATTCCTCCTTTTCCGAAGATAAATTTAAAAACGAACTAACGCAATTAGATTTTGAGAATACCATTAATAATGACATTGACAAATCTTTTTCCTATTTTTTTAATAAGCTGAACAAAATAACAAACAAACATGCACCATTGAAACCTATTTCTAGACGTAAAGTAAAGCAGCAATCAAAGCCGTGGATTACAAAGGGAATTCGTTGCTCTATCAAAATTAAAAATTTACTGTTTTATAACGGAAATAGAGAAACATACAAATTGTACCGAAATAAACTGTTAGAGTTGACCAGACTCAGTAAAAGAAGTTACTATCAGGAATATTTTACAACAAATTTTGCCAATCATAAAAAAACATGGGAAGGAATTAACAAGTTAATCAATCGTAAAAAGAGGAATAGCAAGCCCATTGTGTCACTCAAATGTCCAGATAGTCAAAGAATTACAAATGATCGTTCTGAAATATCAAACATACTTAATAAACATTTTTCTTCCATAGGTCATAATCTAGCATCGAAAATACCTGAATCGTCCAATTCTTTCACAAAATATCTACCTAAAGAATCTCTTCCTAATTCTTTTGCTTTTGAACTGGTTAGTCCTGATGAAATTGAAAAGGAAATCATGGCACTTCCACTAAATAAAGCACATGGTCTATTTTCGTGCCCAATTCGCATCCTTAGATGTGCAAGAGGTACTCTGTCTAAAGCTTTATCAGAGATTTTCAACAAGTCAATCCAAAATGGAACTTACCCATCTAAATTAAAATTTGCCAAAGTCATACCAATACATAAAGGGAATGATGAAACGAACCCTTCCAACTATAGACCCATCTCACTGTTATCGATTTTCAATAGGATATTTGAAAAACTAATGTATGTTAGAATCAAGAATTTTCTTGATAAATTTAATATATTGTTTCGCTCGCAGTACGGTTTTCGGGAAAAACATAACACTCAGCATGCTATTTTAGATATTGTTAATCAAATACAAACCAATATGGACAATAATTTGTTTTCATGTGGTATATTCATTGATTTACAAAAAGCTTTCGACACGGTTAATCATGGAATATTAGTGAAGAAATTGCACTATTATGGGATACGAGGAGTAGTTAATGATTGGTTTTCATCTTACCTTAGTAATCGCACGCAGACAGTACAAATTGGAGAGAATATATCGGATAAATATGACGTACTAACAGGTATTCCCCAGGGATCCGTGCTAGGACCTTTGCTCTTTATTCTTTACATTAACGACATTTATACTTCATCTAGGAAATTGAAATTTTATTTGTTTGCAGATGACACTAATTTACTTTTTGCAGATAAAAACTTAAAATCACTTGAAAAGACTGTCAATAACGAACTTTCACATGTTAATGATTGGCTAGCTGTAAATAAGCTATCCCTAAATGTAGATAAATCCAATTTTGTGATTTTTCACCCCCACCAAAAACGTATAAACCACAAGATAAATCTTAAAATCTTTGATAATAATAAAAACACCTACATCTCCCTTGAACAAAAAGAGTATGTAAAATATCTAGGAGTACTAATTGACAATAATTTAACATGGAAATATCATATTAGCCATATCGCTTCAAAAATAAGTAAATCAATCGGTGTTATAGCACGATTAAGACACATTCTACCCAGGCAAACTTTGATACAAATTTATAATTCTCTCATCCTTCCATATTTGTCTTACGGTATAACGGTGTGGGGCCAAGCTTCTAAAAGCCATATGAGTAAAATTGCTATCCTTCAAAAACGAGTCTTGCGGTTAATTTATTTTGGAAACTATACATCCCATGCGATTCCTTTTTTTGTTAATGCCAATATTTTACCACTGAACCTGCTTTACTTTAAGACAGTTGCAACTCTAATGCACGATATATCAAATCACTTGACCCCGCCTGATATTTGTGACCTTTTTACTACAACAAATCAAATACATAAATACCATACACGATCTTCAGTTAAAGGAGACTATTTTGTTCAATACTCACGCTTGAACAAACAAAAAAACTCATTTTCACGAACTGGAGTAAGAATATGGAATAGCATTCCTTTGTATATGCGTGATTTATCAAAACACCTTTTTAAGAAAAAAATTCATTCAGAGCTGTTGCAGATTCTTTCAGAGGAGGATGAATATATTGAAGTAACAAAATTAGTAAGTGTTTTCAAAAAGTAGCCTTCAATTATAGAATCTTTGTATATGTGTATGTTTTATATATATATAAATTTCCTTTCCTCATCACACTTTCTCGATTATATTTGTACTATGATTATGTACAGTTCACTGTCACCTGTATTTATATTTATATTTATACTTATATTTATAGTTATAGTTTTTTTCTTTTTTCTTTAGTTAAAAATTAGAATCTTTTCACTGCCTGCCTAGAATAGCCTTTAGCTAACTGCGGCAGTGAATTATGTAAAGAATATAATTAGTAAAATAAAAAAAATGTTGTTGTTGTTAAAAAAATGTTGTTGGTAATGTAGTAGGAGACCAGTATCTGTAGGCTTGACGTGGACACTTGTTGTAAGTTGACAATCATGTTTATGGATGGAAATTCCAACAAAGGCAAGTGTGTTGTTAGATGCTAGTTCCATAGTAAATTGTAGCGCTTTATGGCATTGGTTGAGTGTAGCGAGAAAGGCATGAGCTGCGCTTTCATCAGGCATTAATGCAAAGGTGTCATCGACGTAACGCCTGTACAATCTTGGCAATTTGTTGGCTTGTTCCAAGCTCGACTGCTTGATCAACGAAATGCTGTTTATAAGAAACAAAGGACCTAGTCTAAACACACAATCAGACTCCTTACGTGCCAAAGTATTTGTTTAATAAGTGCATGTCACGCGTATTGATCCCAAGAGGATAACTTTCATCTCAATGTAATATTCAAATTTATTGAATAAAACCCTACTTGAAAATGATGTCAGCGACATCGAAACGTCGTGAAATAAGCGTTCTGTCTTATATTATAAAAATTTGTCCAAAATAACTCAGTATATTGAGTTAATGCATTGTGACACTTTATAGTGAGTGAACCCAACTCTATAGTGAGTAAAAGTGAGGTTAAACTCAATATATTGAGTACATTGTACTCAATGGCACATCTACATTTATGTTTACTGTTAAAAATGAGTTGAGTTTACTCACTATAAGGTGTCATCCTGAGTGCATGATTAACTCAATATACTGAGTTGTATACACCTATTTCAATTAACGTTGTCCATCTGGAATGGTTGATCTGAGACCGATAGGAATTGTGGGAGCTCGCTAAACTGCAAACGCACTATTATAATCACACTTGAATATTGATGTTTACTTCTGAAATACTGTTATCTGCAATTTAGCACCATTCAAGTGTGATTAAAACAATGTATTTGAAATTTAATGAATTCCCACAATTCCTATCGGTCTCAGATCAACCATTCCAGATGGACAACGTTAATTGAAATAGGTGTATAACAATCTTGAGAAAAGCAAATGTATTTTCTCTTATTTCATATCCACATACACTTTAACAATTTTTTTTTATATATTATTAAGCAAAATAAAATATATAAAAATAATATTAAATATTTCTATATCAAAATGAAAGCAAATGATTACTTGGATATAGTGTTTTTGCTCTAATGAAATTAGTGCAATTCTTGGTTTGCAACCATTCCCAGGAGAGTGAATTCAACAAAAGTACCACCAGTCACAGTCACGGTGATGGGTTTCTATTGCCAATTGCAAGAACACCAGCATGGCTGCCGTTTCTTTTGTTCAATTCACTCTCTCTGCAAACCAAGAATTCAATTTTTTGGGTATTTCAGTGTTTGTATATATGTAATTTGTTATAGCGCATTTCATATACGTCTGAATGGGTTTTAAAATAACAATGTTCTTATAATTTGGTGTAAAAATAAGCAAGTCTTACATTGAGTATCTTCTTGCTGATATCTCTAGCTGTGTACTTGACTTGACAGTTATACACTGGATGGCTGTCATGGCAAACTGTTGATGATTTTCTTTTGAATGTCTTTCTGTCTTCATTTAGGAGGAACGTCTTAACATATGTATCTGAAACTCAACATAAGCATTTCACATTATCGTACATAGAGTACTGTAAAATTACGAACTTTAGGTTTGATAAGGTCTAATAAGAGACGAAACTAGTTCCTTAAAAAAGTTTTAAAAGTTTGACTTAGTGCGTATTCACCAAAAATAGGTGGACAATTTGGTACGAGTTGCGACCAAGAATCCATGCTTTCTTATTGCGGTCGCACGTGTGCCAAATTCCCCACTTGTTTGCTATTGGTTAATAGGCCATGTGCACGAGCGCCATTTTTATTAAACAAAGCATGATGGGATACTGAGCCATTGAACTTATTTTAATCATGCAAATCTGATATCCTTAATTCAACATCAGAATACATACATATCATGTCTCTGTGGCGCAATTGGTTAGCACGTTCGGCTGTTAACCGAAAGGTTGGTGGTTCAAGCCTACCCAGGGATGTTATTTTGACTTTATTTTGTGTGCTTTTCACAGTTCCGTTCAGTGACCAAATAACAATAGTTCCAAGTCGTAGTTCCAGTTGCTGCGCATAGCAAAACTATAATTTATCATGCGCAGCAATACGAACCTCGACTTGGAACTCTTTTCGTGGTCACTGAACGGAATTGTGAAAAGGACTGTTGCCAATAATAATGATAAAATAAATGATGACTAATCTTCCATATCCCACTTGCTAACATGATATTAATAATAATAAATGAATTTGGAGTTTCATACTACGTCTCGAAACTCTATATTAATAGTAAAATAATAAAGAAATTAAGTGTATATATATATATATATATATATATATATATATATATATATATATATATATATATATATATATATCTATATAAAATCATATCCATGATATATTAATGTAAATTCAGTCATTTACAGATTTAAAAAGGTGGGTCTTTATAGCAGATTTAAAGCTATTTAAAGAGTTTATATCTCTAATGTTTTCTGGAAGTGCATTCCACAGCTTAGCTGCGCACACGGTAAACGCTCTGTCGCCAAACGTTTTGGTACGAGATGCTGGTACAGTTAGTAAATTCATATTTGTGGATCTTAATTTTCGACCAGGCTTGTATTGAGATAGTAAATCGTTAATATCGTTAATATTGTGGTCTGAAGAAGGGCCAGATCATATGGCATGCCCTTGTATTATTCCCCTTCCAATGTATGACAATAAAACCCTTTCGAGTATATCCTTGATATATGTTTAAGAGAAGCCTATCGACCTCTAGTTAGTTATATCTAGACACCTACCGACTGTTTTACCTGGCTGTGACGACCTAAACGGTGTCAGTAGAGTAGCTCGAATAATATCGACTACAAGGACCTCAGCGTTCTCGATTACTAGACCTACACGTACATAACCAAGATCTGCAACTATTAAATAAATACTTCAATCAGAAGTTGTATCTTTATTGTTTCATTAGTGCTGAGTACACATGCTTTCCGTGCTGTTTTAGTACAAGGTAATATGAGTTGATAAAGAAGCGTTATAAACTATACACTATTGAACAGCTTTTTTAAAAAAAATCCAAAAATCCAAAAACAAGTTTTGTATTTCTTTTATAAAGTACTTATTGATTAAAATGCAAACGCTCGAACTGTGTGTTCTCATGAAGCACGTGCCTCAACCAATCATGATTTCAATAGATATTTCATAATTGGGGGGGGGGGGGCACGTCATCGTCTGGCACGGTTTACGGCCGGAAAAATTTCATCGAGCTGCGTTCTCGGGCGACTATTTTTTTTATGAACTTCCAGTTTCCGCGGGCATCACAGCATAATGCCCTCGATTCAACTACTCTATTGTTTAATTAGAAAATGCCTATTTATGTGTTAGCAATATTAATTAGTACCTATTTTTGTTTGTTCATTTAAGTAGGTTTACCTTCTCCTAACGCTGCAGACGAGCAGATTTGGTTGGGTCCAGTTTGATTTATTTCAGGTTCATCACCAAATGAGAAGGAGCTGTTGGACATTTTCTTCTGACTGATAAAAACAGTTAAGATATACGTTCAACACTGCTCTTGCAAGGTGTAGGTGATATTTATTATTTTGATTTGAAAGTGTACAATTCAAATAGAAATGTTATCATACAGCTAAATCAGCAATAGACCATGTGCATTATGACGTCATTTTACTACCAGTACCAGAATGCTTTACGAATTTTCTTTCTTATTCAGGTTTTTATTCTCTCTTGAGAATACTAGAACAATTGACACTAATCATTTAGCAAAAGAAAGTAGTCAAAGAATAGTTGGTGATTTATCACTGAGTGTGGTCACCAAAAACACATGATTATGTACAATTTTTGAAAGGCTAAACAAGTTTTACTGTGATTACCGACGCAAGACTATAGACTTTACGGATCAGTACCAATACGGATTAATAATTTATTAAAAGAAACGAAAAGATCCTATGCGGTTTTGTTCTGTCTCCAATTATGAATATATAGAAGTTACATCAAAATGTTTTCACTACTTTTTTGCATTACTGTACTTTCTTCAATGTCTCTTTCGTCTCATGCAGGATCCATCCCCTTTTAGGTTTTTGTATCTACCCCTATCCCCTTTTATTTGTACTGCACAAAAAACTTACCTTTTAGAGCTTTCATTATCTCGTATCTTAAACAAAGATTTCTTTTTCTTCCTCTTTAACCGAGGAGAAATTTCTGATACACTACTCTCATACTCTGCTGCTGTTGTTGTTGTTGGTTTTGAGGGCCCTTTCTTGATCTTCTTTTCGAATTCTTCATAATCAAGGGCAGTTTCCTTGCTTGTTTTCTCCGATCTTACGCTACCGCAAAAGCTGCCACTCGATCCAGTATAGCCTGAAGCAAGCTCATCCTTGGACGAGTTAAAATTCCAGGAAGGATTGATAAATTGCGGTGAGTAGAGGAACATAGAACGGGTATCGTTGTTCCCACATGGTGTAGTTGGTGCACTGTGGATATGAGGGACCGCTAAAAACAATAACAATATATATATATATATTTATCATTAATGTTTTCTGAAATATATTTGTTTGTTTACTGCGCTGGTTATTGTGCCGATATTTTAGAGTCCCATATCATATTTGAAACTCGCGCGTTGATTGGCTGAAACACAAACCAGCTCATTAAAAATATGGCTCTAAAAATTATCGAATTATGTTTGGTTGTCACGTAGTCCGTCAAAAGGCGTATTACATCTTTTCTATGACAACAGTCCAATTTTCGTATTTTGTACAGAAAGGGAATTTCAAAATAACTTGCAATACATCTTTTTGTTAATGTTTTATTTTCTCATACAGTGTGCTTTTAGCCACCTTTGCATGTGATCCATGAGCAACATATCCTCATGCGCGAATGCGATAATCAAGTTAAGGTGACGTTTGAACGCTATTGAACGTTCGATTCGAGCCCACGATGTGCGCGCGCACAAAAACAGCTGAAAAAAAAATACAAAATTTTATTTAGGAACCATACTCGTTTTGAGCTTCAACAGGGCAAAACCCTCGAACTTTGAACGGACTCTATTCTTTCTTCATGCTTAATTGAAACAACCGAAAATAAATCTAAGTTATTTCAATTTTTTTTAAAAAGTTAATTTTTCTAACGTACAAAAAAATAGAATTTTGTAGGAGTTTTTGTCCGACTTCATGCGAGTTTTGAAAGCACTTAAAACATTTTGCTTCAAAATACCGCGCGTAGGCACTCATTAAATGCTGATTATCTCGGAAATGAGCTCGGGACACCTCATTTTCAATTCATATTTGGAATCAGCATTAAATTTTACATTAACAAATTGTAGTTTAAAGAAAAGTTTAACATTATTTCCAAAAGTAGCCAGTCACCTTAAAAATACAAAATTTCCTTACTTTAATTATCATGTAAAACATTATCTGTGGTGCAATTGGTTAGCGAGTTCGGCTGTTAACTGAAAGGTTGGTGGTTCAATCCCACCCAGGGACGTTTTTTATAAGGTGCGTCAATTTATTTTCTGTGATTATTCTAATCATATAAAATATCCTTACTTCAATATCAAAATCAATCCATATCATGTCTCTGTGGCGCAATTGGTTAGCGCGTTCGATCGGCTGTTAACCTAAAAGATGGTGGTTCAACCCCACCCAGAGACGTTTTTCGTGAGTGCAACGATTTAATATTGGCGAGGAATGGTGAGAAACCTTTTAATAATCAGTGATTTCTAAAACAATGAGCCTTAATCGATAATTAAGAACTGCATTGAATTGTAAAGTGCAAACAATTCTCATTTTCTATTGTTTTATTCGCACCATTTTGTACTATGCTGCTTGCCCTCTATTTGTGTTTATCTTTAAAAGTATAATATCATTACCTAATGTGCCTTGTAGTATCGGACCTGCTTCACTTAAATGTCTTGTTTTTGGTGTTTTGCAGTCATGAGCTTTTGATATGCAAAATGAAAGTAAAAGATAACAAAGAAATAAAATATCAACTTTGCATAGCATAGATTGAATAAACAAGAACAATCAGGAAACCAATAGGGAAATAGAAAACTAAATTAAGAGAATAAAAGTTAAAGAAAAAAAGAGCAAATACTGGGGGGGGGGGAATGTCAAACCCAAACAATAACAAATGATAAACAAAAAATACCAATGACACCAAACAATAACAACAGCCACATCTACAGCATGCGTATTTGGCAGTATTTAACTTAGACCTTGTTTACCTTGTTTGAGCTCCTCGGCAGAAAACGAGTTTATGTATGGATGACAAACCCTTGTAGTATTTCCACCAGAATCAGTCTTTCTTTTCTTATTGTACACGAAGTCATTAGATTTGAGGATATCAGCACGAGCTGATGTCGAACGCACCATACAGCTACGAACATTTCTTGATGTCCTCGACATAGTCTTGGTGGTTCGTTCATTCTTTTGGCCAGTAGATAATATAGAGTGGATTACTGTCGACAAAACATGTTTCTGATGAATGAAATGGAATGGAATATGGGCACGTTTCACTTATCACTCTTATTACAAGCGTGCTTTTCCTTTGGGTGTGACGAGCGCTATTAGCAAAAGGCCTTTACTTCAGAGACACGCCTGCCTTATATACGTGCATATATTTAGCATGAAGTGTTTACAATGCACCTACCAATGTGGTGCTATGGTAAATTAGTTTATATATGTGCAAAACTTACCATCACTAGTTTCTGAGATTGTAAATCGTCGGCTGGTTGGTATGGTGATCTTGTCAAGTATATCAGCATGGTTCTCAATATCATACCAACGCGGAACATTACATAACACATCTTGACTCAATTCAACGAACACCTGGGTGAAAAACAGATACTTGTTCTACACAATTGACTGAATAACTGTATGACTTACACTGACATATCACATGTACAGTCCGTTTCTGATATTTCTATTTTTTCTGAAACTCCTCTAAATACTTTTCACCCCGTTTAAGGGAATCTGGAATGATGCAGGATTCCCGATTTCACTGAATGGCTTTCGGGGCTGGACTCCTGATTTCAAGGGCTGGATCCCGATTAATTTCAAGGGCTAGATTCCCGATTTCAAGGTCTGGAAACCCGATTTCAAGGGCTGGATCCCGATTTTAAGGGCTGGATCCCTATTTCAAAGGCTGAATCCTGATTTCAAGGGCTAGATTCCCGATTTCAGGGCTCGATTCCCGATTTCAAGGGCTGGATGCCGATTTCAAGGGCTGGATCCCGATTTTAAGGGCTGGATCCCTATTTCAAAGGCTGAATCCTGATTTCAAGGGCTGGATGCCGATTTCAAGGGCTGGATCCCGATTTTAAGGGCTGGATCCCTATTTCAAAGGCTGAATCCTGATTTCAAGGGCTGGATCCCGATTTCAAGGGCTGGATCCCGATTTCAAGGGCAGGATTCCCGATTTCAAGGGCTGGATACCGATTTCAAGGGCTGGATTTCCGATTTCAAGGCTGGATTCCGAATTTCAAGGGCTCGATTTCCGATTTCAAGGGCTGGATTTTGGATTTCAAGGGCTAGATTTCGGATTTCAAGGGCTGGATTTTGGATTTCAAGGGCTAGATTTCGGATTTCAAGGGCTAGATTTCGGATTTCAAGGGCTGGATTCTGGATTTCAAGGGCTGAATTCCGGTCGTTTCAAGGGCTGGATTCCGAATTCCCTGGTCTGGATTCTCGATTTCAAAGGCTGAATTCCGGATTTCAAGGGCCGGATTCTCGATTTCAAGGGCAGGATTCCCGATTTCAAGGGCTGAATTCCGGATTTCAAGGGCCGGATTCTCGATTTCAAGGGTAGGATTCCCGATTTCAAGCGCTGGATACCGATTTCAAGGGCTGGATTTCCGATTTCAAGGCTGGATTCCGAATTTCAAGGGCTCGATTTCCGATTTCAAGGGCTGGATTTTGGATTTCAAGGGCTAGATTTCGGATTTCAAGGGCTAGATTTCGGATTTCAAGGGCTGGATTTTGGATTTCAAGGGCTAGATTTCGGATTTCAAGGGCTAGATTTCGGATTTCAAGGGCTGGATTTCGGATTTCAAGGGCTGGATTCTGGATTTCAAGGGCTGAATTCCGGTCGTTTCAAGGGCTGGATTCCGAATTCCCTGGACTGGATTCCCGATTTAAAGAGCTGAATTCCGGATTTCAAGGGCCGGATTCTTGATTTCAAGGGCTGAATTCCAGATTTCAAGGGCAGGATTCCCGATTTCAAGGGCTGAATTCCGGATTTCAAGGGCAGGATTCCCGATTTCAAGGGCTGAATTCCAAATTTCAAGAGCTAGATTCCCGATTTCAAGGGCCGGATTCCCAATTTTAAGGGCTGGATTCCGGATTCAAAGGACTAGATTGCGAATTCCAAATTTCGGATTTCCTTACATGGGGCATACTTTGACACTATCATTCTATCTGACAAAATACTCCAAGAGGAAAAATGTCTTAAGACTAGCAGAGCTACTGTTTTCATGCAGGCATACATCTTCGTAGAAGGTCAGCTATTTTCTTATCTGCATTTCTGTGCTCTTTGACTTGACTTTTTCCGCCAGTTGTTTAAAAGGGGTAGCAAGGCTTACTTCGATAACTCCATTGGTACGTATTTCTTATTTACCTATTCACCGAATCGAAATGTAAAAACTACATTGTGTTTCAACGTGAACACGAAGTTAGCCAGTAGTCAAGAACAATAGTTATTATATAACTCAGGGGCGGATCCAGGATTTTACAAAGGGGGGTGGCTAACTCCAAAATAATATTAAAATGATAGGTCTAGGGTTGCGGACAACTCTTTATGTCTAGGCAATGCAAAATTCATATCATACATTTATAAAAATAATACATTAAAAAAAATAATTTGTAAAAATAACTCGATATCTCGGACTTTTCCCAGCCCTTGAATGTCTGTAAATAGAGGTTCCACTGCACCTATTTAAAAAGGTGAAGGAACCGAAAAGGATACACAAATATGGATTGGCACGTAACTGCAATCCGAAATAAACACCGGCGATGTTCAAAGTAAGCAGATTAGAACGATCATTTATGTCCCGAGATCAATTAAGACTTGCCTTTTCGAATTGACAGTTACTTATTACTTATCACCTAAATAAATTAAGCAGTTTCGAAAACAAATATAGCGGAATTTCAAACAGAGAAAAGTACAAACCTTACAACATTAGGTATGCAAGAGAGAGGGTGCTATCATTTTCCTTGGGTGATTCTTTATAAATGCCTCGCAAACCTGTTCTCTACTAATGGGGATGACATGCCCATGCATGGCAATAACGGCTAAGTCAGATAATCTTTGCGTTGTCATCGTGATTCTTAGCCATGTGTGCACTCGCCTTACACAGGAGAATGAGCGTTCAGCCTCCGTGCTACCAATTGGCAAAACAGCAAGAATTTTCAAAAGTTATCTGATGTTAGGAAAGAACATGTTATCAGCATGCTTTGACAAAAGTGATGTCACAGATGTTTCCTCTATGACCTGGCGCTTGCAGTGATTGGTCCAGCGAGACAGCTCACTTTCAAAGGCCGATGAAACTGGCAGCAAGTGATCCCACTTCTATTGCAGGACGTTGGCAAGTTCATATATGGCTTCTGATGACTTTGTGACGATTATTGTGGGGACGAGAGCACAGAGCTCGTAATGCGCTCGCTTTTCCTTGCTGTTTTTTCGGATGAACGCTGCTACCATGTACTACAGGCTCTCATGACAACTGAGATTTACGAGAATAATAATAAAGTATTGATTCCGATCAAAATAAATTAAAGTTAACTCTTTGACTATTTTTATACAATGGGACACATTCATATTTTTTTCTTTTATTTACTGATTTTAATCAACTAATCATTTTTCCTGTTTTAAATCCTGCAAAGAGGGGGGTGGCTAGCCACCCAATCCACCCCCCCTGGATCCGCCCCTGTAACTATTAATCTGTATACTGTCTAAGGTTCTCAGAATGTGTTACTCGGAGACTAGTTGACTACAGTGTTATAACTACTTGTTTACACCCCAATACAGCCTTCCCCATATACCGCCAAGTTATATATGTTGCATGATAATTGACAGGCCTAATGAATCACTGGTTGATTCAGTTATGGATTTATGTATTAATAAACGAATTACTCAGACACTCATCCAATTACTGCTTGATGGAGTGACTGACTGTCTGTCTATCCTACTGACCTAGAGGGTCAACTAATAATTGGCTGAAACTGAAAGACAAACAGTCACATAAATTATCTTACCCCGCCAATGAAATACGGTACTTTGGTCTGACGATTACTCCATACTGAGACTTCTAGGGACTTTAATAAGAGCTGTAAATGAAACATAAACGACTCAAACACAGCCAAGTGTCACAAAGCATGTCTATAGGCTCTCAGGAAAGAGGGAGATCAGGGAAAGGAGAAGAAAGGGAAGGGCTCCTTTCTATCCCTCACTCCGGTTTTATCCGAAAAGATGAGGCAAATAGAGAGTAAAATGTCTTGGCAAAGGAAATAACGCAATCGTCCAGGCCTCTTTCTGCCTCTATATGATAGTTTACGAGTGAGTTTGTATTGTTCAATTAAATTAACAAAGCTTACGGAAAGCAGGAGCTGTTCAGCTTTAAATAGAAAATTAAGGGAGAAATGTTTAAAGAAATATATAGGAATTTAGCCAATCAAAGAGTACATATTATACTAAATAGATAGTGGTGAGACCTAGTTGTGATTGCTGGATTGCATTGATGATTAATTAATCACCTTGATTTTAATCCGGGGGGGGGGGGTTCTCCCTTAGAAAATGGATAGGGGTGCTCGACGGACGGTTTTGAAAATGATCCTAAAAGGTACGCATAAATAAACTCATATATTGATTTCAGACCCTAAAAGGAACGACTACATTAAACAATTTTTCAATATGTATAATCTTAAGTTCGAAAACTGACCCTAAAAGGTACGGTGCCAGTTCGAGACCATAAAAGGTACGCGAGGGTCTTATTTTCGACCCTAAAAGGTCCGTCGAGCACCCCTATCCATTTTCTAAGGGAGTCCACCCCCCCCCCCCCCCCCCCCGGGATTCAAATGTGCCATCATATTAAAGTTATTCACTATAATTGTGTTATACTGACCTCTTCCGCGGTAATGTTGGAGTAGATAAATGTCAGATTCCAGGTTGGATGGTTATTTTGGTGTTCCACTTTTGTCTTAAACTGAGTTGATAAACTGAAAGAAAACAGAAAGAAAACGAGGTATGGCAATTAATATCAAGAATTGCCTCTTTTGATAGTAAGCGTATTTTAAACTACAGGCTACGAACAGCATCAAAAATGTCACGTTGATATACAGTCAATGACATTAACATTGCCAAGCAAACACGACACTAGCACTAAAAAATGTCATGTGACAACACATAAGCTCACACATATAAAGCAATGTCTTTATGTAATTCTACAATAATGTATAAAATTATATATATATGTTTGTGTGAATTGAATTGAATATTAATATTGCATTTTGTACAGCGTTGTTTGAGCTTTAAACAAAGCATTATTTATGAATAAAAATATTTCTGAGAGATGTGCCAATAAGGGAAGTACGTACTTTTAGAATGGATGTCATACTTACGTTTTTCGTGGCAGAAGGTTAACGACTGCGTACGGATTGGGAAACTCGTTCCCAACCAAGCTACTAAGAGATAAACTTTGAGCTCGAAGAATCTTTATAATAAGGTTTTGTCTCTCAGGATCGTGCCACAGAGATATCTAGAAATATAAACTTTACTATTTATACACAAATATGACAATGGTCCCAACTGAAAGCAAGACTCACGACAGCCCCTGCAGCTGACCCACTAGGTTTTATATCGGTAATTGTGATCTCTCGACGCCCCGCAATCGACAGTGGTCTTCCACCTTTTCGCGGCCAAGTCTTGCATCTTGCCTCTTCCCTCAAATAAATTTTGCCAGCTTAAATTAGGCCTGCCCCTGGACCTTAAATCGCCGTAATTTAATGCAATTTAAAGCGTTTTAATGCGATTTAATGCGATTTAAGAAAATGTGGCCAAACTTCGAGTGAAGTTTTAAGGCGTTTTAGTGCGGTTTAAGGCGATTTAAGGCGATTTAAGGCGATTTAAGAAAATATGGCCAAACTTCAAGTGAAGTTTTAAGGCGTTTTAAGGCGATTTAAGGCGATTTAATGCGATTTAAGGTCCAGGGGCAGGCCTTAAATTGTACAAACATTCCAGTCTAAAACCCTTAACATTATCGATACGATAGGAGGAAAAGCTTACTTTTACTACAAAAAGATGCACAACTTGCCGTAATGTCTCGAATTATTTCGCATATGATTGTAGTTTTACTTACTTGAATTCTTGACTGTCTTCCAGATTCTATACACAGCACTTGCTGAAAAAGAATATAAATGGTTAGATGAATGAACTTTGAATGAAAACTAGCGAGTAAACTAGTATAGGCTGCGTCGGTGTTTGATATAAACGATAGGTAATATAATGATCGAAAATTATAACGAAATTATAACGAAATTTGTAACACCGTAAAAAGGTTGACTTAACTTTAAGGCCTACTCTGGGGTCCACCGTCGCCGCGACACAATGCAATATTGGGCTACATTAGGCGACATTGGCAAATTTTGGCCAAAAGTTGCTGCGACACAGTGCGACATTGGGCTACATTAGGCGATATTGGCAAATTTTGACCAACTGTCACCGCAACACAGTGCAACATTGGGCTACATTAAGCGATATTGGCAAATTTTTTGGGAAAACTGACAAATGTACTGTATAGAAATTAAAAGTAGGTTAACCTGCCTACTGGAGACAATTTGCCTTCATATAAAAAACCTATGGAAAAAATCATCAGTCATAGTTGGATAAATAATTGATAAATAATTGATAAAAATTGATAATTGATAGATTTGAAAAAATCATCAGTCATAGTTGGATAAATAATTGATAAATAATTGATAAAAATTGATAATTGATAGATTTGAAAAAATCATCAGTCATAGTTGACAACCAAACCACAGAGTGATTACAAAAAACTCAAATAGTAGACTAAATGACACTAGCCGCAGTTGTCTATTAAACTATAACATTTAAATACTCCAGTTCTAATACTCAAAGGTTTTTGCAATCACTCTAGTTCAACTGTATGTCATATGTTGTTAGTAGGGTTGCATTTTTTTGTAGCTATAATGACATAAAAGAGACATATCACATTTGGGCTCAATTAATTTAATTACAAATAGGTCTGTACATTCTATAACAGTAAAAAGTAAACTGTTCCATTTATGTAAGATAATACAAATCTAATCAAATGTGGATGTATGATGTGTTTTTTTTTCATTGATATTAGAATTTGCAATCATAGGATTCAGTCTGGTCAGTAGAATAATGTAACCACTTATATTAAGCTCATAGAGAACAGAAAAACAAAATAATTTTGAATATTTCAATTTTTAAAGTCACTATTAAAGATCAAAATCTTGAGCATCTTTTAATTCTAACTTGTATTTGCACATCAAACTTAATTAATAGAAATATTGTCAATAAATTCTCATAGCCTAAGTTTTAAAGAAATTGAAAAAAACAACTTTCAGATAATGTTTGATTAGAATTCTGGAAATCATTTTATGCTATTCTTAAATGTTTTGACAAGGTCACTAGAATGTATTTGACAAAATAATGGATTAATTTTAGTATTTGATATGTGCATGTATTTTAATTACCACAGTTGTTGAATACCTCTACTATTTTATTTAACAATTATTTGCTGAAGGCCCATATGAATATCAGTGAAGAATAGTTTCTCAATCCTGTGAGTTTTGTAATGAATTAATCTTAAGTTAATATGCGATTAAAGTATTGCACCTTTTTCGAAGTTTGAAATTTATTTCCTAAATTGATACTAAAGAAGATATCACAATTAATGCTTACCTTCGTTGGTTTTTGAAAAGCGAATTTTGCAATCTGAACTGCATTTGTACTTTAATATTACTGCAGTTTTCGTCTTTCGAACTCAGACATATTGCAAGATTAGTTGTGAAATATGTATTTGGCTGCTCAATCAAAGACATAAAAGGTGCCGAGTAACCAGCAGCAGCCAAAACCAGCCTTTGAAATGTCTGAGTTCGCAGAAAGCCGAAAACCGCAGTAATTACTGCAGTAACCCAGTAATTTGGTGCACAAAACATTTCAATCAACAATCAGTTTTCAACACAATGAGCCTGCCCAAGAATGGCCAGCGGAGAGGCAAGGTATGTACTTCATGTGTGGAATATTTTGTGTAGAATATGTGTTCACTACAAGTCGAAGACACTCTAATGTACATTCATGAAGTTTTAACCTTAATTTTCTGCTCGTCAGCGGTAATTTAATGAAAATTATTGTACATTGCAAAATTGTTAAATGCAAAGATTCAACAGGGCTACAAACATGGATGCTTTTGCGTTTTGTTTGGCTTGCATGCTTCTAAAAGAACAGTTTTTTATGTAAGTAGTAGTGGAATTATAATTATGATGTGGAGACCGATTTTTTTCCAGGCATAATTCAAAGTTGATATTGTTCTAGATTGATTACAATATAATATATCCATGAAAAACTTAGCCAACAACATTGTGCAAAATTTAACTAAATCTATTGTTTAATTAGCACTATTTTGCACTAAGTAGTACTATTTGTTTCATGGGTTTATTGTGAGCACTCTTAAGCTAGCTAGAACTATTTCTGTCCTTGTCAATGATAATTAATGTACGAGTCAAATCCAAAGGTGCCCATCCCCCCCCCGGGCAAACCCCCGGGCATTTGACTTTTTGAAAATAAATTGGTCAAATTCCCCACCATCTGGGCAAACTGAACAGTCAAATGCCCCACTATTGAATGCAACAGAATGGTCAAATGCCCGCCCCTCGAGCTCGAGTCAGTGATAAACTCAAATTTTACTTAAAGTAGAAAAGAAAATACTTAAACTTCCTTCTACTACATGACGTCTCATGAACATGGCGGACAAAACTTGTACAATCTAATATGAAGGGAAATTTCAAAAAACGATGAAGAAGAGAATAGTTATTGGCAATTTTTGATGGGTGATTGCACGACCGAAAGATGGACCTCGATATAATTCACAAATCTCTCTTAAAAACTGAAAGAACTTGGATTTTCTTTGCACTTTTCGACTCTAAAACACAAAGACAAGCATTTATACTTCGTCAATTTAATTTTACTTGTGAAAGAACAGTACCCAGAGCTCCTTTGCAATCCCTGTTCGTCAATCGCCAATTCTTTCTGACATTTTTTGAAATAGGTGTATAACAAGGAAAAACTATCTATCAATTCTTTGCTTTTCGTTTCCGTTCCCGTGTGACTTTTGCCTGATCATGGGCTACCTGTGGTTAGGACTCCAATGCTTTCTGGGTATTTTTAAAGATGGCCGACAACTCGTCAAATGCCCGCCCGTTCAAGTAGCTAATCAAATTCCCCACTATACGGAACTCAAGTCTTGTCAAATGCCCGGGGTTTGCCCGGGGGGGGGGATGGGCACCTTTGGATTTGACTCGTACATAAAGAGTGCGATTTTAATGTAAAAATGCACAAATATAAGCAAAATCCACTTTAGAAGCACATCAGAATTTGTTATTTCTTATAAATTGAGCTATCAGAGAAGTCATATCTGATCATTTAAACTCATTTCATTGGGCTATTCCAGTTTTTTCAATGATTCTGGGTTGAAATCCATTATGAAATATTACCCCCGGCCACTCTGGAAATTCGAGATAGATTCAAATGATTTTTGACCTAGACCATTGAAATTCTACTGGATTTCAGATATTTTTACTCGCCCCCCTTTTTGAAATCCAATGAATTTCAGTGATGCCCCCTTGAAAAAATTCCAACGCTCCTTGACAAGGAGGATGTAGATAAAAATTGAAATAGCCCATTTATGATAGAGTGAGTGCAACTCTGTGGAATATATTGGATACTATGTAAAGCTCCTTTTTACTAATCTTATAATTGTTATTTGTTTAAATGTTCTTGGATGGTGGGCATTGTCGGAGGGAATTTAATTACTGTTGCGCAAGGTCTATATTTGTTTTAAATAATATTAATAACAATATATATTTGCTGTCTTCAATTTATAAGAGAGCAGCAACCATTATGTTGCTGGATATTATTGAAAATAAAAGTACAAATGTAGAAACATTAAGTGAGTTTGGGAATTATTAGGTTATATTAGGCGGTATTTTGGGATATTTGGCGATATTGGTGGTATTTGGCGATATTTGGCGATATTGGCCGACATTAAGCGACGGTGGGCCCCAGAGTAGGCCTACTTTACTGACGTTTCGAGCTTTAACCCTTCGTCGGAGTGAGCTCCAACGAGTGACTCCGACGAAGGGCTAAATCTCGAAACGTTAGTAAAATTAAGTCAACATTTATGTCTCTCCCTCCACTTAATTCAATATCCCTTATACTGCATAGCCTGAGCTCTGTTTACTGGGCACAAATAACACTGAGACTGAATGGGTTAAAATGGCTATGAAAAAACTCATAGCCGCTTTAATTATAAAAATACATAGGCATAAAGAATTTACATATCATACCCTAAATAGGGTCAAACAAGTCTCATATAGCCCAGTAAAGGTGTGGGCATCAAACAGCCAATATGGTGGACAGGATATGGGGAGGAGGAGGGTGAAAGCAGAAGTTAGCGTCTTTCACAACTGATGAGTCCAGACAAAATGACCTTAACAAAGTGACCACGTGACTGGTAATCCCATGAGGGGATATCAGCAAATGACCTGGTCCCATACCCCGTCCAAGCAGAATCACTTCCGGTAAAAATAAATGACACCGGAAATGATTCCATAACTAATTAAAACTATTATTATTATTATTATTATTATTATTATTATTATTATTATTATTATTATTATTATTATTATTATTATTATTATTATTATTATTATTATTATTATTATTATTATTATTATTATTATTATTAATAATGACTTATATAGCGCCTATTCCATTTAGCCCATAGGCGCTTTACATCAAAAAGAACTTGACATAAAAGGAAAAATAAATGCCATAAAGTCAATTAAAGGCTTTCTGGAACAAATGTGTCTTCAGCTCGCGTTTGAAAGTTTGATAAAAATGACTTAAACAAGCTTCAGGAGAGACATAAAACCCCTATTTGTAAACAAATATTTCATTTTTACGGTGATACAAATTTTATTATATTACCTATGTAACAATGATGTTCACAATGATTTCAATGATTTTCGTAATGCTATTTTGGTAATGTATCAATATGATGATGGAAACCTTTTATAATAATAGTAATGGTAACGATGATATCGATAATAATGATGATGATGTTCCCGTAATGATGATAAATAATGATAACGATATGGTAATAAGGATGATGATAATGATGATGATGATGATGCTAATTATAATCAAAATAACAATGTTTATGACAATGAAGATAATGATAATGATGGTAATGATGACAGGCATGGTAATGACAATGATATGGCAATGAGGATGATAGTGATGGTGAAACGTCCAGGGGACGGAACATCTGGTTACCGATGGTGATGGTGATGATGATGATGATGATGATGATGATGATGATGATGATGATGATGATGGTAATGATGATAACAATGAAAATAGCAATTAAGGGAGGTGAACGCTTTCACTCTGACTTGAACCTCACGGAAGAGCTCCGATTGGGAGTGATCAAGGGTTGTACAATATAAGAACGTTTATCCTTTTATTAATATGTAAGTCTCTTACTTCTTTGACAAACTGCTCCAAGGACCTGTTTCCGGTTTCTAGTAACGATATCAGTTCTTCTTGTGATACACAACTTTTTGCTTCTCGAGCTAAATCAAATGACATATTGGATATCAAAAAAAGTGACAAACATATCATTTTCATAGTTTCTGGATATATATTTTGTACCTACCAAAATTGGCTCTTGTCTTTTCAATGGCATCGTTTATAATTTGACTACTCGATGGTCTTGGTGAGGCTGTGTTTTTCTTTCTGGCAGAAGGAAGGCAAAATTAGAAAAAAATTGCAAGCAGGCAAGCAGGCAAGCAGGCAAGCAGGCAAGCAGGCAAGCAGGCAACATTAAAAAAGTATATTTTCTGATTAAATTTTTATGATTTGCTTATGATAATTTACGATGTCTATATTAATGTATTATGTACTTCACATGTCCAACCACAATGGATACTGTTTTTGGAGAAGAGCTAATAGCATTCTGTGTTCCTTCGAATGTGGCATCTACCAGCGATATGCTGTTCCATTCGATGATTTGGTCTCCTGTAAATAATCGACCGCACAATATTTGATGAAGAGACAGACAGACAGACATAGAGGACATGAAAACAGACTAAAAGTACGGGCAGACACACTATGAAAAGATTACAGTAAGAGAGGATGGTGAAGTAATAAGAATAATCCCCTTCACAGTTACATGCGTCATCCAACACAATCCAACACGAGAGTAGCCAATCAAGAACAATATCCGGATGTTTTCCTAATAGAATCCTTTTTGGGAAAACGTGTATTTGTTCGAGGTGGATATTTCAAAAAAGAAATTTATATTATCTCCCAAGAGAATCGATTTAATTGGGTAAACGTTAAGAAAATCTAACAAAATAATATGAAAAGTTGAGAGGATGAACCCAAGGTATCATAAATTGTTTTCCATACCTTTGCTAAGTGATTTACTTGCTTTGCTTGCAGGGTTTATTTGCTTTATGTACGCACCCATAAAACCACCCCCAGATGTCTTACCACCAACGATATGAACACCAAACGGTAAACCTACTTCAAGTAAAATTTAGGATCAAATCAGTACTAAACATACAGAGACGGATCCAAACCAAACGTTAACCGATCTTTGAACTCAATAAAGCTTGTAAAGAGTTCAGTATTTATCACTGCCAATCACTCCTAGGGAGTGGGGCTTTGTCAAAGTGGTAGGGGTAAGCGGCGGTCGGTTTTGAAAACGACTCTTAAAAGGTACGCATAAATTAAAAGAAATGTACATTTTTATTGATTTCAATCCCTAAAAGGTACGACTGTGTGGTGTTGGCTTGGCAGCTAATCGTATTTTTACTAACAAAGCAGAGGTAAAAAGACCCTTACAGACACGGAGTCATGTTACGTAACTGACATTTGTTCCAGAACCCTCAAAGAACACTAACAGGTGTTGCGACTCACTTTTTTGTTTCCGTCAACCTAACAAAACTCCCATGGCCATAATTTTTAGATCACACATATAATTAGTTCCCCTTTATGAACATGCATTTTATCATCATTGTATATATTGTACATTCTTATTTAATTGTATGTTAGTTTGTCACGCCTCTATTGGAAAGCAGTATTTGTTTATTGAATAGGCTAGATAAAGTTGATCTCATCTCTCATCTCAGGTACACACAGGAACTAATATTTTCGCCTAAAAGGTGACCTCTACCACTTGTCAAGGGGAACATACGAATAGATGAAAGTATTAACTAAATATGTAAAAAAATAAATCAATCATAATACCTTCTGTTGCTGAAGACAGAATGCTCCTCGTTAGCGTAAGACGTTCAATGATCGGTCTTCCTTGTGATGTTCTCATTTCATTTTGATGCCGCTTTAAAAAAAAAAGAAATATACTAGTTAAGACCCAAAGGGCTTTAAGTTAATTACTCGTGCCTAGGCCTTTGGCTTTAAAATACTTATTAAATAGCATTGCATTTCTTTGTTCTATTGTCTTCTGATCGCGATCAGAATTTTGTGCGTGCAAAGAGAGTCGACATCTGGACTGGGTTTTCACAATCTACATGCTGTTCATGACCATATTGATGACCATGGTAATCAATGTCATCTCCAGGGCACGAGTTAACCCTGATAGTTAAGGTCTAGTTCAAGTAAGGCTGTCACTGAAAAAAGCCTAATCTTCAGAACGGAGGATCATGGGATACAGCTATTGCAAACAACATTGAATACTGAATAGTGCATTCAAAGACCAAAGTGCATTTTGGATTGATTCGTAATATAATACATATACAGGAATATTTACACCCAATAACGACTAGCTCGTATATTGCTTTAAATTGAATGCACTAAGCATAAAATGACTAATTATTACCTATTGTACTTTAAACAATATTACATGACCCAGAATGCACTTCGGTCTTGCGAAGCAGTATTACAGTATTCAGTATTCTACATTTTCTGAAATAGCTGTATATTCAATTGTGGTATCGTGGCGAGTGAGACAACCAACATGTGTTTGTGAGTGTTGCTTAAGAAAAACAGAACAAAAACACAAAATACGGCTTATTTCTTGAGCCCTGATAAAGAGATAAAGTCCAATGATCCCTTTCGGTCTCAAGATAAGGCTTTAGACCGTTTTTTAGCTTTAATTGAAATAAGTATATAAATTCAAAAGTTATATTTACCTTTGATCTCGGCATCTCCAGTTTATGACTCTCTCTTGTTATATAAAGCAAAAATAAAAAACGCAAAGTACATAGTTATTTGATAGCTTTTGATAGCTTTTCCTTCACTTTTCCGAGAACCCCAGGGTCTACGTTCAATGTGGGGCAGAAAATTAGAACTTTCTCTTTCTCTTTCTCAATAATCCGGGCTTTTCTTTATTGTTTCGTTATGTAATTGCGTTGATCCTAGTCCCTCTCGGTCACTATAATCAAAATATGGCGGGAATAACAAGTATTAAAACTCACCCATAGTCACTGTCGTCGCTCGATTCTCCGCTGTCCGTCGCTACGACTACATTCAACGCTGGTATACTCTCAACACATTCGTCAGAAGGAGTCGGAGAGAAACATGATGTGTAGTAATCACTTTCACCGCTGAGTACAATGCTGTCACAGTCTCGAACTGATGAGCGACGATGAACTGGGAGACTGAGGTATTCTGCTTCGGCTTGTGGTAAGCTAACTGAGTATAATATCGCCTGAAAAATGATTTATAATAATGTATAACACTTATTAGTAAAGTAAATGGAAACTAGCGAGTAAAATAGTAAAGGCTGCGCCTACATATTAAAGTATATAATAATTAATAAGCTAATATTTTAATAAGCCGAGCTTTCGGACTAATTGTCGATCATCACTGATTAGAATATATAATTCCTGTGTTGCGAGTTTAAACAATATAAAATAAAGATACAAATTACCTCTAATTGTCATGATCAATACTCATTTGGTGTTCATTATTCATTTTTTTATTCAATAATATATTGTTTTAACAAAATAAGACAAAAATAACAAATTAATATAAGACAAAATTTTAGACCTAGCAAATCGAATGTGGTTAAGCGTTGTCTGTTATTATTTTTTCGATACCTATGATTGGTATATATCTGATTGAGAGAAAATGAGAATTGATTTTTTTACATCAATCAATCGATACAATCCATATTAATTAACTTATCAGTTCTCTGATCGATATCGATAGATCGATTTACGGTGAATGCATATGCAATAGACTTCTTTACCTTCCTTGTTTGTTGTCCCATTTCTGATCACGTGATGCTACCCTTGGGAATTGTTTCTTTCACATGTAAATGATATAACACGTTCATCATAAAAGAACAATTCTCAAGGGAATGACACGTGGTCTGGGCAATTTGCATACGGAGATAAAGAGGTCTATTCCATTTATTTTTGACTTTAAATAAATACCTTCATTGTCATTCTTAATCATTTATATTTTATTCCAATAATAGTCACCTTTTCTTGAGCTTGATCATTAAGTTTGTCAAGAAAGAACTGAGTGTTAATAATTGTTGCATCTTCACCAATAAACCAGTCGCCAGTTGATGACAATAGGTGTTTTTTCTTGTTGCAAAGCAGGCAACTCCAGTCCTTCCAATAATACAGAAAAAAAACATCATGGTACTCGGTATCAATGTAATTATTGCTGTTACAATTATAAAATTCATGAATTATTAATGAGAATTTTACAAAAGAAATCACGGCCATGACGAAGGTTGTATTTTAGATACAAAATTGTCTTGATTTATATTAGTTTTAACCTGGATTTTCTCGAGCAGATTTACTTTTATTTGGACAATTGTAATAAAATATCAAAGAACTATCGTTGGACTTTTATAAGTACTATACAATATTCGCGTCCGATCTGTATGAGATATGCTATCTAATACTTATCATACTTAGAATGATTTTCCTTCACCCGTAAAACATGACCACTAAGTTTGTATCATTAAATAACTATTAGAAATCGCTCATTTTGATTGGTTGAGGCGCATGTTGATTTGTATTTATTTGCAATTTGTATTTTATAAAGGAAATAGAAAACTTGCTTTCTGTCTTTCTTTCTAACTTTTGTGGATTTTCAGAACATTCAAAAAATGTTGAAAAGCACTCTGCTTCGCGCAATGCTTTTTTAAGGATACTGTCCAGGTTCGCGGGGTGCTCTCAGTTAAAAATTGTTTAGCGCGTCATTTTACAATAAAGATAGAGAAAGTATATAAAGCTCATGCATATAACAAAAAATAAGACTGTGTATGTTTTTTTTTACAAAACGGAATATCTGTAATTAAAATCTCAAAATCTAGAATCTAAAATTGGTTTGACTCTGATCTGATTTTGGTTAAATTTACTCAGACGTTTCGATCTAACCGGCAAAATCAGGCCAGAGTCAAACCAATTTGTATTTTAATATGAATCCTGGCTGCAACTTCAACATTTAGACACCTACCTGTTGGCCTATGTCTCTTACTCCACATCGAGAGCATGTTTTACGACTGCATAGTGTACAATACAGTTTTAAACAATCAGCTACTTTAGTTTTGAAGCAAATCTTACAAAGATGAATATCTTGCGTTGTCTTTTCACATTGTGAGAGTCTCTCCTCAAGATGAAGAATCTCAACTCTTAAATCCCTAATAATTGATATAAACTACAGTCAATGTCATGAACGTTGTCCACGTAAAATAGATATTACTATCGAAATCACTAGAGTGGTAAAATGCTCGTTTGAAATTCTGTCTCGTTTTTGTACCATGTGATCGCTTCTGGCCAATCATTTTGCACAAAATTGGTCATGTGGTACAAAAAGACACACCCCCAAGGCCAAATTTTCAACAGACATTTTACCACTCTAGTGATTTTCATAGTACCGCTTTCATTTATTAGTGTATGGGGGGTCGGCAATATTTAGCCACCTCCGCAGGCAAGAAAAAGAAAAAACATGACGCGGCCTTGTCACCAGGCTTCGTCGTCTTCGAATTTTCATCACAGGAACCCCAAACTCACGAAACTCACTCTCGGACTCAGGAGTTGCCTGCGGAGGAGGCTAGGCAATATTGAGAGGGGTCATGTCATTTTCGGAAGCTATAAAAGGGAGGGGTTGTTACTAATTGGATGCAGCTTTAGTAATAAACTGGACAAACGGGGGTTATGAACGTTATTACCAACCAGGAGGGGGGGTTGCGTAATACTTAGAAAAAAACAAAAAAGTGATGTTGCCGAATATCCCTTCCCCCTCCGCCCGCCTCCCACCCATTAGTGGGTGGGGGGTTGGGCAATCTATAGATTCAATATCAAATATCAAAAATAAAATGAGAACGACATTTTGTTTTTAACAAAATCGTAACATAATTGTTTCGCTTTTACTAATTAAACACATAGTAGTAGTCTACACTCCGATAATTTGATGTAAGTTCGTTTCCTGAGTTTGAAAAAGGGGGAAATTACGATCATCACAATTTAGCTACGAGTTTTCATTTAATATAACTTCAATCATGGGTAAATGTCAGAAAAAAAGATATTGGACAAAACACTGCATTGTAATTACCGGCTGTTTGAAAACATTTTTTACGGTGCTACAAATTTCATTATATTACCTATCGTTTATATCAAACACCGACGCAGCCTATATTAGATTACTCGCTAGTTTCCATTTATCGATTTATCTTCAAACACTTTATTAAGTATTACCTTCTCCTTCGATAAGTCAGATCTTCAAACTCCTTCTGTTTTAAGAATACTCGATAAAGTGCTGCTGATTCTTGTTCGGTTAACGACGAAAAGTCAATTTGCTGTTCCATTTCAACCACGACAACCTCACATAGCTAGATCCATACCATCAAGTCAAGCATGGCAGTGAGCTTATGGACTGTTCGCGACTTTTTTCTGAAACATGAATCAACAATATAAACATTTCAGATTGTTTTCAATATTTTTAATTGTGACAAACAACACGACGTAAGACCTTAGTAACCGGGCCTGTGTTACAGAGGTGTTAAAAATACCACACCCATTTCAAAAGATCATCTCCATGGTGATTTGAGCTGATGTCATCTCATTAAGACACGGAAAAATAGAAATCAGAACACAACAGAGGTGTTAAAAATACCACACCCATTTCAAAAGATCATCTCCATGGTGATTTGAGCTGATGCCATCTCATTAAGAGAAAAAACTGAAAACAAACATGTATACAATATGTATGTGCATGCATGTATGTTTATCATCAAAATCATTTCCATATCTTTCTCTGTAGAGTGTAACGATTTAACTTTGACATGGAAGATTTGGTTTGAAATCTCATCCTGAAAAATAATGTTCAAGTACCGAAAAACTAAGGCATAAAAAGTCTACCTTCCACTAATGTGCTGTGGATAATTATTTCAATCGAATGCAGATGGAAAAATATCATTAAGAAGATGGACCAAACTTCGCACTTTCGAGTAGATGTTCGGGCGAAAAAATATAAGATAAACCTAACAGTAGAAGTCAATGCCAACACACGGCGTAGATTTAATCATATTACGAAATTTAGTCGCAATTGATCGTCAAATAATTTGCCATGTTTACTTCAACTTCAGCACCTTTGCGTCAAATATTCTCGTAATTCATTCTAAAAAATATATACATTTGACAGAGCCCCCCAGCGACTTTATTAAAGATTTTGTTTTTCCATGTTTACTTATTGTAAAACTGAACTTTTTAGGTAGAAAGTGACTTATTCTTATAATTATATACAAAAAATGAATTCTTTGGACTCCATAATATCGCAATAGATAATTATATCCTTGGATAAATGTAGTCAAATTTGTCACAGTGCCACAAATTAAAGCCGAAACCATGTTGTAAACATTGCTCGAAATCGTATCCAGGGACCATGAGTTTTTACCAAAATAGCCGAGTTTCGCAAAAAGAAAACATGAGAAAGGCAAATCTTTCAATAAATTTGCTAAGGGGCGCTGTCAAATACTTAGAAAATGGATAGGGGTGCTCGACGGACCTTTTAGGGTCAAAAATAAGACCCTCGCGTACCTTTTATAGGGTCTCGAACTGGCACCGTACCTTTTAGGGTCAGTTTTCGAACTTAGAATTTATACATATTGAACATTTTTTTAAATGTGCACGTGGTCGTACCTAATAGGGTCTGACATCAGTATCTGACTTAATTTATGCCTACCTTTTAGGGTCATTTTCTAAACCATTCGTCGAGCACCCCTATCCATTTTCTAAGGGAGTCCAAATAAAACTTCACTGATTTGTCTCGATGAAATAAACTATTATTTCTTTTGTCATTATTGATCTTATTGTAATCTTTGATAGCGGCGCCTGGGTCTTACCAAACATTAAAATCGTAAAATACACCGAAAAATCAATAGTTCAACCATTGAATTGTTCGCTTCTGGTGCCAGTAGGACAAATGGTCGTAAAAAAATATAAATTATGGACGTTCGCGGGCATTGTTTCTTCGCATCCTTTACGCGCGCGCCGTGGAACGCCTGGAGAATTTATTTTCATTCATAAAAACATCCAGGCGTTCCGCGAAACAAGATGGTGAGTTTTTTTCATATCTTGAAAACGAATATGGTGACCCCCGTTTTTTATTTTAAAAATTTATAAAGAATTATAAAAGTTGTATGTGTTCAAAATTTGAAGAAAAAGTTATGGTTAAATATTGAATATTTTCTGACGAAAGCGTCACCGAATGTTGCACGATGGCGGCGAATTTGAGCCAAAAACAAAGGGTTAATGGTATTTATTCACAAATATTTATACATAAAATTTACCTGTAGGTTATTAGCCGTTTGTCTCAAGAAATGTTTGGCAATCCATTCGGTACGATCATTCCTAAACGAGTACGGTGACCCCCATTTTTTATTTGCTCATGAAACTTGTATGATGATCGTACTTCAACATGCGAAGTTTGAAAAGAAATGTATGGTTAATTCATTTGCCCGCGAACGTCCTTAAGGATAATGTTAAGTTTCTCACCTGTATAAACTGTCTTCTTAATGAAAGTGAATTGAAAATCAAGTGCACACTACAGCTCACCGAACCGTTTCATGTATCTATAGAGTATCGTCATGCGTGGATCGATTTGCATACAGAGCGCCGGTCATTCTGATTGGATAAAAACGATCCAATTAAATTTCGCTTGAAATAGTGATTACCTGATATAACTGCCTTTGGTCGATTTAATGAATAATTACTATTACAATATGGGGACAGCGTCAGTCTATTGAAGCAATAAACGAGCAATTTCCGTGGTTTATCGGTGTAATAAACCACGCGGGATGTTGGGAGAACACGAAAAAGGCCTAAGAAAATCTCGAGCCTCGAGCCTTCGTTTATTGCTTTTATAATATAAAAAGTGTTTCAAAAACGAAATAAAAACGAATTAAAAGAAGTTATTTTTTTTTATTTTGCTGATGAACAAATCAATTCTCCTGAGAATTCTCAACCATCCATTCAAATCGCTTGTTATAACTGACAAATGTACAAATCTTTCACAACTTTCAAAACTACAAAATTATATTCTGCAGGTTATGTTTTCATGAAAATATTACATTCTTTTTAAATTTTTTGGGAGAATATGGTATATACAAGTGGAGAATGCTTCAAATCAAAGCTCTATGGATCAATGTAGCTTGCAAGCTAATGAAACGATCGAGTTTGTTGTCAATAACATGTTTGTTGGCCGGTTCTTGTTGGGAAATCCCCGATGATTTTGGTCGTAATAATGAAGGATTTATTGACTAACAAACAAATCTAGACATCGTTTAACCTCAAGCAGATGATATTTACTCACTATTGACATCGACATTATGTGGCTGGTTTGAGTTGAGGATTGCTTGGACATTTTTCAATCAAGTTAGATTCACCGCTAAATTCGGACGAACAGAAATCGCCATGATAGTCAGGTAATCCTGCTTTGAACAAAAAAAGATGTATTCGCCGTTGGTCAGTTATTAAATAAATGCATTGATGAATACTTAAGATATTGACTAGAGTTATATCGTAAAGCATCTGCAGTTTTTGCAAGCTTATTTATTCAAGTGGATATGATCATTTGTGTGCTAAACTTTGTCCGTTGGATGCCGTGTCATTCGCTTGGTTTGCATTGTGAAATTTAACTTCACTTTCTTCACTGAACAGATATCTTACTTTATCCTTTGACATCAATAACCTAATTAGGCTGCTTTTTTGTACATTTTTCTTGCTGTTTTGTAACGTCTACGCGTATTTTATGCCTCCAGCGTAGCGCATTAAATGTACTCTTTCTTTTTAATTCAAAAACAAAACTGTCAAATATAAACTTTTTTGATCTTTTTTCGCTCTTATTCGGCAACAATAAAAGTGACTTTTAGAACTACCTGTTCTGTTTATGTGATGCATTGAGTGTTTTTGTTGTTTTTTAATTTGTTTATATCAGCTTTTTAACAAAAAGAAAATATTTACTCGACATTTTGAACGCCATTTTTCAAAAGTGAACAGGGAGCAAACAACAACTTTTTCGCTGTTCCTTCGAAACTCTCAAAACCGTGGTTTATCGGTGTAATAAACCACGCTTTTGGACCAATCAGAGCGTTATAATCAAACTATATTATAAAAAAAGATAACATTCATAATGGAAAAAATTTAAACAAGTGGTATTTCCAGAAGTTAAAAATCACCCCTCCAAATACATTAATTACTAATTTTGACCCACAGTAATTGCATGGTCATGCTGTTGTGGGCTCCTGTTTTCGGGCGAAATTAAATAAATTAAAATAATAATTATAATGATGATGATAATAACAATGATAATATTAATAAAAGCACCACCAACAGCAACGAGAGAGAGAGAGAGAGCAAGCCATGTCAATACAAATAGACTTTGAATTTTGTAGTTTGAACAACGACGATGTTGTCTAGAGTTATAGACATAATCAGATAACGCGTTACTATGTACGACTCAATTCAAATCTTTTGCAAATAACATTCTTTATCTTATTTGTATTTCATTGTCACGTGGACAATGTTTGAAACAAAAGTCTTTATTCCCAGATGTTTTGAATTGAGGTTGAAACGTACATAGCAACGCGTTAGCCGATTTGGTCTATGTATCAGAGACGGTTGCTAGGAATTACTTCACAACGTAAATCCATTTCTGGAGTAAAGCGTTAGAGGTTTATAAAAACCAAGCGGTTTAGGTAGTAACGAAAGAAACGCTTTAGACGATTATCGAGAAATGTTTCGACCAATCTCCGCTCGCGATTTTCTATAATCATTTTTTTTTAATAATCATTTTTTTTTAGCTTTTACTCCGACGAAGGGCTAAAGCTCGAAACGTCAGTAAAGTTAAGTCAACATTTTTTTACGGTGTTACAAATTTCATTATACTACCTATCGTTTATATCAAACACCGACGCATTTATATTTTTCCATTTATATTTCTATTAAATTATTAATTATTATTAAGTTTTAAAGCGGCACAGTAAGTATATAAAGTATATAATGATTGGTATATAATTATATTTTCCAAAGTGTTTGTTGTTTAATGGAGAAATATTCTAAATACAATACCGTGTGCTTTTGTACGGTTTCTGTTCGTTACGCGTGTACCGAGCCCTACATGATTATAGTTGGGATTCACATCTGAAATTTACATTTTATTTATAAACTAAACATGGTGCTACTTCGACCTATGTCCAAAAATAGGCTGCTTATATTATCAAACATTAAACCAAACATGACTTTTAATCATTTGGTGGCTTCTAAACGTGAAACCTTTTAAGGTTTCAACAAACAACTGTTAAAACAACTGCCCATTCCATAGTTTCACACATAGTAACAATATAATCACAATAGATAGGAATATCATAAATTTCATTTGCAAGGTATTTTATAGTTGTGCGCACACCAGTAAATTCTGTGACAAAATGACATTGCACCTACCCCTACCCCCCACCTGTAATTGTTGAATTGTCCCACCCCAAAGGATGGTGATGCATATAGCCAAGAGTCATCACAAGATAAAAGCAAATAATTGCGGTCGTTGATAACAATCATTATTCTGGTCTAATGTATAGAGAAGAACGCATGCAGGACGCGGTATTTTTGAATAATCACCTTTGTATTTACACATATTAAACAATTATTCTCCTCAGGCCCGATGAATATTGGTGAATGATAGCATTGATATTTGCCTCACCTTCGGCGAATAATTGCTGCCGCGCGAAGCGAGCTGCCTGAGCGAGCGAGCAAGGCAGCAGATCTAATCCGTAGAGGAGCAAAATCTCGATTTTGCTTTTAACCACAATGTCTCATTCTATTATTTCTAGCCTGCGTCACATCCGGACATTTATTTTGAGATCGACTCCCTGTTGTTTGGGATCGGTTTAGTAACACAATCTTTAGTAAACAGTAAAGATTAAGAAATCCAAGAATCGTTAAAACATGGGCAGCAGAGTATCGTTCGCGTTGTATTCGCTTGGAATCTCCGTGTATTTATAGTTACCAACGGTCGCTTATTTGCTTGCTTTGTTATTCCATTGACCCTTCGTCATATTTTTAGCTCCTATTTCAATCTTGTGATATTGGTCTATCTAGTATTAAAAGCGATCGTATGTCACTCGGTTACTAATCGGTAACTTCTTTAACCGGGGGGGTGGTTAAAGATTACAATAGACGGTTACAGTCCAGATCCGATTACAGCTTATAAACGTGACCCGTAAACCGATCCCAAACAACAGGGAGTCGATCACAAAACACAGGAAACCCATTTAAAGAGCAAAGTAAACTTTCTAATGAAAATACGTATGATAAAGCCGGGCTCCCTGTGTATTCTATTGATAATGTTAGGCACATTCAAGTATATCTGAACTGATACAAATTTAGTTATTTCATAATTAACTTTCGATATATATAACCAGTTGTTCATCCTTTTTCTTCATTTATAAATTGATACAACTTTGTTACTGTTCCAGTTTTTATACCATGTTATGTTCAATTCTTGATCAAACTCTTACAAATTCAATCAATTTGTAATATTTTCATGAAACAGTACCACATAACTGAATAGTCATTGGTTATATTAAAGTATACTCACTCTGTTTTCCACTCTACCCTAAATTTAAAAAATGCTTATCTCAAACATTTCCTCACCCTAACTTCCATTCATATTCATTTAATAATTATCAACAAACTACAAAATCAATATTCCGCCAATTCGCCATTCTATATTTACTATATTTACTATGTAATTGTTGCATGCGCATGCGCATTAGGTACGCTGGTTGTTATTATTGAATAGTAGTGATGCACTTATAATAACTGTATTGATATACATGTACTTTTAAGTTATTTAGTACAGCTGTACTATTTGACAAAAGTTGTATTTGCACAGGAATAGCTTCAACTAAGATTTACTTCAAATGTGTCAGTTTTCTATTGTTAAACGATAACATTCTATTGTGCTTTGTTCGGGATTTGTGGACATTTTTACAACAAATCGATGCTTATCCTTTATAAATGCGCCTTTTGTCACATGTTACAGCGGTGATAGATAACGCGAAGCAGGCATAAACATCCTAACACAAGTCTATAGATATATATATATTGCTGTCCATCCAACAATTTGATCCTAAATGGTACTGCTTTGTCTATAGTTTTTTTAATTAGGTAATGTTTATTTTCACTAGTTAGAAAACCACTCGATTATTGGTGTTTATCCTCACCGAATTCATTATCATATTATATTGACATTTCGTTCGACAACGTTTTGGAAACTGATGTATAATAACGTCATAGAATAAGTTTGATGACAATTTGTCCATCTCCTTTGTTAAATCCTTCCTGGTTTAGTTGATTTGAACCAGCATTAAACGAACCACCTCCACCAGCAGTACCAATACCATTATTCAACACCACGCCCCCACCACTATACCCACCCCCTCCCCCAGGCGAGTAGGACAAGGCAAAACCCCCTCCACCGAACCCCCCGTCCGAACCGCCATTTCCCCCTGTACCTCTCTTAATAAAGCTTGCAGGCCCTGACCCACCATATGCGCTCCCATCTGTTAATAAACCAGCACCGGCTGAAGAAAAGCCAAGGAATGTCATTGGAGGTACACTTTTTGTCTGTGTATCATACCGCTGACCACCATGACCGTGGCTTCCACCGTGACGTGTTCCGTTAATGCCAGCTTGTCCAGGATCACCATCTCGTTGTGTACCATGTTTCGTTATTCCTCCACCACCTCCCCCACCCGCAATAATAAGTGGTGTGTCATTAGCAAAAGTAACAAAAGTTCCTCCACCACCACCCCCAGGGGAGTCAGATGTAACCAAGTTAAATAATCCTTGTTGTCCGATCAGTAGACGTAGTTCTGTTCCTTTCCTTAACGTTAAAGTTCCTGTAATCTTAGCACCATTTCCTCCACTACTCCATCCTACACAATCTGCATGTATACATGTTCCATTGGCACCAGATGCACCGTAAGCTTCGATGACGTAATTGCCAGTTATTGGTACTGTCCAGTTCTGTATACCATTGACTACCTGGACTTTTCCTTCCAAATTACTACCATTATAGCCGTTGGTATTTGTTGGCCCGTATTGACCACGTGCGCCCAGGGATGTAAATACGAATGTTTCTGCCTGGACGGATAGCAGCCACCCTAGGGTATATTGCTGGTCAGGTTCGATATCTTCTTCAGTTGGTGTAGCATCGTTCAGTTCACAAACTCCAGTAGCCTTATAGTTGATCGACTTGCATAGTGTCTGGACTAGACAAAATTGTGCACAAGTCATGAAGCTCGGTGCGTTTTTCTTTCCAATAACATGGCCCTTGAGACGGGACTTTTCCTTTTGTCTTATAAAAGAAGATCTTTCATCGTCAAAGCGAACCAGACCGTTAACTATCGACTGTAGACCAGCAATTAAGACAAACATTTGCATCATGCATAGTACTTCCATGTTCCCTGAAAGTAAAGATGGATTTACTAAGGTCTGCTTCATGATCATTATGAAACAATCATCAGTTCATAGGCATAATTAAAATAATCAAAAGTGATTTAATATAAGTTATAATATATTATTATTAAAAGTTATATATTCTTACTTCGACGCTTCAGGGTCATGGTCATCTTGTCTCTATTATCTAGGATATTGAATATAAACTAGTGGTCTTTTATAAAGGTTGAAAAGAAATTTGCTTAAAAATGGTAATGATGATGATAGTAACAGACATATGGTTATGATTATCGTAATTTTATAATACGTTTAATTATTTTATTTGACTATATTTATGCAATTATAAATTTATTTAATTAAGAGTTTTCCACGCGCCAGTAGAAATAGGAAATTAAATGTTATTGTTAATGTTATTAAATGTTATGAATATATCTAAAAAGAAGTCACCTGTGTTTTTATACCATACTTTTTTATATTGATAATGTCATAAAAGGTGATATAAAACATTTCATCTGTAATAGATCCATTAACAGGAAGCATTTTCAAAAGTAAGAGAACATATCTAGAAAATGACATTACCAGCTGTTGTTTTAAGCGTGTGTCGTCTACACATGCATGACATTTCACTTGTAAAAAAAGATAGCCATCAATGTCGAGTCAATGTACTTTACCAGGCGTTCTGCTCCTTTTTGTTTTATATTTCTATTCTGCTTTATGATTTCTTTATAAGATTATTGTCAATACCGTTGTTGTTGTTGTTGTTGTTGTTGTTGTTTTTTTGAGTATAGTTAAATTGCTTGTTTGAATTGATGGTGTCGCATTTTTTTTTACCTAATTTTTTTCAGTTTCTTTTCTTCTTGTTTTTCAATTTGTTTTACTTTGTTTTGTTATTGCGTTTCTTTTCAAAAGATAATTTTAGCTAACTTGTTATTCTTTTTGTTATTTTATTTCTTTTATATTTCTTTCTAATTATATCTCTTTTTATTTCCTAGTTTCTTGGCAGGTATTTTTAGTTCCGTCTCAGCAATTGCTGAAGAGATATTTTGCTTGTATAATAAATATTGCTTGTATGATAAGTATTGCTCAACTCACAACGTTAACCTCATAAGAAAGCGCGCCTTCATTGGTTCGCTATCTCGAGATATTAGACCATATCTACCGCTGAAGCTCGTGTATCTTGTCACGTTTTGTAATATTACGCAATAAATTTTTATTTTATACAAGAATTTTCATTTCTTTATTATTATTTTTTTGTTCGGTTGTGAATTGTGTATATGCTCGAAGACTCACTATTAAGGTATAATCTTGAGTGTACTAAATTATCAAATATTTGATGCGATTATTTGGATATTGATTTGAATGGTGCCGAATATTAGATGCAATTCTAGTGTATTTCACTCTGATTTTTTTGTGTTTGAAATGATACAGTTCTTGTTCAAAATCCCTGTTTTTCTTGTACCACTTTTCTTCTAACGTCTGTGTTTGTGTTCCTTGAGTTATTTGCATAAAATAATTGACATTTCAAACTGTCCGAATCTTAGTCAGTTTTCAGTAATTTAACAAACTCTTAAAAAGAGGACTTTGTCTCTACAGTTGACTCTTTATAACGACCACTCTCGTATGCGACCATCTCCCGTAAGCGACCACTATTTCAATTTCCCGTTTTGTTTCCTATATAAACTCTGTAATAAATCTCTCTGTCAACTGTACTACGAAAAACTACGCTGTAAAAAATCTTTTTTTCTCAAAATTAACTTTCTGATATTGACTATATTGACGTAATAAAGGCGAATTTTTAACCGTCAAAGTAACCACCCATTGAAACCCTTATGGTAATGATGAAGATGGAAAAGGATAATAATTAATTATTATGATAAAAAGGATCTATTGTCGGTATCATCTTTGATAAATCAGTCTATATTTCTAGTCCATACGTTGAACTACTTAGCTGTGTACATACATATATTTTAAACCAATCACCGTCCATATAATAGCTAGGTGTTGGTTACTGTTCATATACAGACGAATGCTTTTGTATAGATGATTTGAAAACCAAATTCGCTTGTCTTAATATAGATCGCAATGTTTTTTCTGTTTGCTTATGTCTATAACTTTATGTGTATATATTTGAACCATATATTGTACTAAAAAGATAACAATATGAGATTATAATCTTATATAAACAATATAAAATAACTTTAATAAAGAAATTAAATAGAAAAAGTGTGCGCGTGCTGTATGTAGTTATTAAGCAAGCAGGGTTGTCAGAAGACGAGAGAAGTGTTAAGAGAAGCACGACACGAAGAGGTGTTCTGAAAGTCCCCAAGTGTTCTGACAGTCCCCAAGTGTTCTGACAGTCCCCAAGTGTTCTGACAGTCCCCGAGTGCTTGATATCTTGATACAGCACATAGTGCAAGTTTCCTTTTTCTTTTCAAATTTGCGGGGTTGCAGGATTCCCCAAAAAATATCGATGTGGATTTAATCTTCCAAAAAATATCTTGCACAATAATAAGGGCCTGAAAACAATATTGTGCAAAGCTGAAAAAAAAGTCCTGCACGTACGTACAAGAGCAAAACATATTCTGGACAGAAAAATTACTCTCCCATCATGCAAATATCTAATGAAGATAACAACAAGAAATTGCGATCTGTTGGAAACTCCTTTGTATAGAACAACTACTGGCCAAAGGACATTCAAATTTAGGGCCACCAAAATAATGAACACAATCGATAAAGAATTGAAAGAATTAAGCTTAAACCAATTTAAAGTACATTATAAATCCAAACTTGTAGATAGATTGTAAATAGTATCTTAACACCTATTTTATATTTATATATTTTTATGTTGTCAAATTGTAAATTGATTCTGAAAAGCCCTACGGGGAGATTTCAATAAAGTATATGTATTAATGGTCAGACCCTAACTGGCGATCATTGGTGACCAAATCGCTAAAGACTTTGATTCATAGACGTCAATGTACAATTGCAAGCCTAATCCTAATCCAGATCTCCCAAGATCGCAACTCAAATATGGCTAAGTTTCATAAGATTGCCTAAGATAGTCTAAGATCGCCCAGGATCACCGGGATTAGGGCTACTTGCTGTAGGAGATGAACCAAAAACGAAAAGCATGTCGATCAAAATACTAAAAGAACTGCAATATTTATAAGTGGTGTAGAGAGGCCAAGAGAATGTGTATGTTTTATGTGATATGTCCAGAGCAAGTGAAGACCATTTGACTTGCCTATACAACACAACAGTTGACTATGATGATCATGACACTAACTTTATACATCACCTGAATCCATTGAAAACTACATCAACCGACTATTTCTCGCTCCGATGCAACTTTAACTTCCTCTATATACTCTGACATCACTTCTAATGACAACAGCACCTGTGCACTCACCAAGTCAGTGAGTCTGATGTGTTTCTGAAGCAGCTGTCGACACTTAATCCAACACTGGATCTGACAGATCCCTATAGATTGCTAAAGGAAAATACTAACATCGGCTTGCCTTGTCAAAGCGACATTATAAACTGCCCACACAAAGATTCCCGTCTTCTTTCATCGTAAAAAAAAGCAGACATTGCTCCAATACTAGAAAACTTACCTGTAACAGAAGAGAACAATATGTTATTCTATCAATTATTGCTGAAGATTTTGATTTTCTAACGGGACAATGTCTGAAGCCTACGACAATATGTTGCACAGTACCAAAATCATCCACAAATTCAGAGATGCTCAAAGTATGATTCACCATTGGAGTGCTAGTACGCACTGACTGGATCTAAGAGAATTGTGCTCTTTGATTTTAGACAGGCATTTCACCTTATTGACCATCATATACTGATCAAAAAGCAAGCAAGAATAGTCAAAGACAAGTCAAAAGCTACAGGATAAATGTTTTTCTAACCAATAGGATTAATTAGGACATCCAGTTCTCTGATTGGGCTCCAATTCTAGCTGGCGTCCCACAAGGTACCAAACTTGGCTTACTATAGATAAGTGATTTAGTTCGCAACAGTCCTTCCAATGTAATTCAATGAATCAGAGCCTTTTGTTACTCGATAACTTGTTTAGTACACAACAGCCCCACCAATGTCCTTCATGGCATAGAGCCTTTTGTTTCTAGATAATTAACTGTTTCACTATATATTAACGCTTTTCATTAAATATCCAACTTTACATGTTTTCATCTTTTCATCTTCTAAACCTATTGTTAATTGTATCCCATATGCATTACTTAATTAAATTAAAAATAATAAATATTCATAATAAATTAAATATACATTTCATATACATTTTCTTATAATTAAACGAACATAATTTTACTAATCATAAAACAGAATGATTTAGCAAAATGAGTAAATAGTACACAAATACGAAAAGGGCTTATCTTGAAATACAGCGATTGTAATCTCAAAATTACAAAATACGATAACGTTTTAGCAACAAAAATTATGGGGACGTATGATTCTGAAGGTAAATTGTACTTTTATGAGTACGTTCAAGGCGAGGAAGTTAGAAAATTGACCTAATTACAAAAACATATAAGTTGATTTTTAAAACTAATCTTTGATTAAAGTACCTTAAAAAAATTATACTTTTAACACGAGTACTTTCAAGAGCTCTAAAACACTACTGATTTGAGAACTACAGTATCTAGAGTTTTGAATAAGTAAAAGAAATATTAATCGAATTAATCAAAAAGCATATTCGTGAACAAATATTAGTTAAAGTCGGCATTACCTTGAGATGTTTTTGATGCTTTTTACAACCACGAAGAGTGCGAAGACCTCGTTAAACTAGATTTAAATATGTTCATGTTCCATGTTCTGTTCCTTCGCTGAGCAAAGCCTGTAGCTTTTCCTGACCGGTTATTGCTCACCATCGTAGTTTACTTAGCGTATTGACTCGCCTTTCTTAAGGTGTCACTGTCAAGTAGGTTGCTAGGCAACACTATATTAGCGTAAAATAACTTCATGTCTACATGTGAAATTAGAGGAGTAGCGATAGGTCGTTAGGTAAAATGTCTAATGTTTTATTGGTGGTGTGTATTTTTTTGTTTTTGATTGCCATCTGGGTGATTAGCATGTAGGAAGTTGAGTCTAGTTTGATTGTTTTGTATTTAACTTATATTATGCTTAGACTTTTAATCACTAATTTAGTGAGGGTGATTAATACGAGCTATTTAATACTATATATTGAAGTTGTATTACATAATAACATTAAATATATTCTTTTGGGCATATAGTTTGATGAGAAATAGAATTACGAGAAGACCAGTTGTCATTTTTGTAATTTGTATATTTCGGTCTTTATCCAAAGACCATCAACTGCAAATTAATAAATTAAACTAAGACTAAACTAAACTAGTTTAATTTATTCATTCAAGTAAGTTATAGTGAGAAGAAAGAAGTTTAATTTGTGTCCAGCACACAGTAATTGTAAGTGTCAGAAAGCGTTTTTAGTTCTAAGAATTGGTTTTTGAGCGGTTAGGCCAGCTGGTGTAGTTCTGAATGGGTACTCAACTAGTATCGGATTCGCTTTCCAGGATTAAGGAAGGGGCTGGGAACGAGTGTAGATATATTAATCTAATCAGAAACAAATCCAATCACATAAAAGATCACAATGCAGTTATTAAGTTTAACAGATTTTAGAATGATTGGCAAATGACTAACTGATTTATGGGCTTTAAACACATCGTAATAATACATTCTCTACTATTTGTACGACAGTTAGAAGCTTTGTCGCTCAGTAAGTGTTCGTATAAACATGCTCAAACTCGGTATTGATCCTAATATTTGTATGTGTTTTTATGTGATGGGGATATTTCTTAATTAAATTAATGTTTTCACTCGTAGATCAGTTTGCTCTTGATCATTATCAGTGCATTACTGACAAAATTGATGGTAGGGTTTCTTCAGTTGATAAGAGGATTATGAAATTATAATTAGCAAAGTATCCAGCCAAAAACACCCATTGATGTATATCAGCTTATGTCTACGTTTACACGGTACCGGACGAATTTTTGAGCGGTAAAAAGATCGACCTGGACATGCTGTTTACACGGAACCGATCAATATTTTCGTTCTGTTCAGACGAGGTCATCAGAACCAGGCAATTGTAAGGTTTGTCAGTGGTTTTATAATCAGCCCCTGCGCACTAGGCTGTTTATGGCTACGTTTACACGGTACCGGACAACTTTTTGACCGGGCCGGCTGAAAAATCGTCCTCAAATTTGCAAGTAGAATATTTGACCGGTTAGGCGTCCAAATTATTGCACGTTTAGCGCGGTCCCGTGTGAACGGAACCCATAAGTGGATGTTTTTTGGACTGGTCAAAACTGAATTCGTCTGGTACCGTGTTAACGTAGCCTATATCAAAGAAAGAAATACAGTCAATGTCATTAACATTGTCCGGACGTCTACCTTTAAAAAAAATTAACATTAAAAAATGTCACATGATACCACATCAGTTCGCTCTGACTGCTTGATATTATCATTTTATTACACTGTACAAAATAACTCGATTCTGATTGGACGAGAGGAGTACAAAAATCGTAAATTGTACTCTGTCGAGCACTAACTAGTTCTTTCAGTATATTATAAATAAAAAATCGCACGATCTTTTCGTACAATTTGTAATTAAAAGATACTCGTGATGTTTTGAGTTATCAAAAAGTTATCAAATAGGAATCACCTAAAAGGCTCGTCCAATTCTGATAACATTTAAAAACATCACTCGTGCCTATTAATTACAAATTGTACTTAAGATCGTGCGATTCTCTATACCAATTGTGATCATAGGTTTCATAATTCATTATACAGTTAAACATTGAAATTTAAACAGTTGAAAACAAAGAATCACGTGTCACCTGTTGTCTTGTTAAACTCTACTTTAAGTGGACAACGTTTATGACATAGTGACTATTAATATCTTATTAGCCGAGCGCGAGAGCCGTACAGGAAGTTATGGACCGAGTTTTTTTCCACTGTCTTATGGCCAGAGCGCGTAGCGCGAAAATAATCCGTCAAATAAGAAAATAAAAAGGCAAAAATATTGAGAAAGAACGTTAACTAGTAAAATAAACAAAAAAAATACTATTCAAAGAGGAATCAAAGGCCACCTATGGCCAACTCGTGGATCATTGTTAGAACATTTTGAAAGCGCTTACAGTTTAGACCGCTCCATTTCGATTATGTAATTATTTTTCTCGGATTAGCTTGAGATGATTTGAAGCGAAAAATAAGTATTCAATGTTGTTGTTTTATTTGTATTTTTTTTGGCTGTCCTCCATTTCCCTTACGGTCCGTCGTTCCGTCAGTCCGTGATCCGCTGACAAGTATGGCTTTTACCTGGTTCGATCTTTGGTTCGTGTGATACATGCAAGTTCAAAGAGTGTCTAAGAAACAGTGTTATTAAGTTGTTCTTGCAAAATAAACGCCAGAAAAAGCAAAATAGATAGTCATTGAAGCAATTGGTGTTATATTTGAGGCGATTTGGGCTGTTGGGTGTAGTTTTTAGAGAGGACGTTTTAGCTGTTTTTTTTTGTTGTTGTTGTCGAGTTCGACCTGGAGGTTTAAAACCGATCACGTTATCTGACATATTGTAAAGAAAGAAATATTACTTTCATCTACATATACATAGACCGTTAAGTTGAACTGCTAGATAATAGGGTGAAGCGATTTAAGTTTTGCGAATAAGTTTGTTGTTAAGCTAAGACCTCGGCAATCGCCAGTTTCAATCGCCGATCTGAATTTGTACGAATTAATAGTAGTCAATAAAATTAAGGAGGCTCGAAATGGTTTTTTGAGCGCGCGCGCAATATCGCCAATTTTACAAGACCCCTCTGACGCGTACAAAATGTATTTTTATTAATAACAACACAATGAAATGGTAGATTTTTTTTTATTTTTTGGCAATTTGTTCCAATTAATGTTTAGATTTAGTAGATCCATTTTAAGAAAATTCTGTAATGAAAAACCATTTATATCTAGAAAAAAATCATTTTTTTAATATTTTAAAGGTTTCGCATTACAGATTTTTTTTATTTTTCCTCAGTTGCAAGAACAGATAGGGAACTAGACATGTACAAGTTTAAAAAAACTTTCACCTAAAGGATTTGGAGATATCAGCTTTAATAAAAGAATTGCAGGTCCTTTTTGCAGCGGCCTGCTGTTGTCATGACAACGTCAAACGCAATAATTAAAAAAAAGTGATATCCTGGATCCATAAGCTTTAAAATGATATATCGGTTAATTGTATAGTTTCACAATAATGCTGCATAACATGCAATATAAAGTAGGTATATAGATATATACAGAAACCATTTCGAGCCTCCTTAAACTATTGACAGATAAACCCGTTATTTAATGAAAAATATAAAAGAAATAATTACAATAAGCAATATATTTACCCTAAAATATCACTAATTAAAGTATTTTACTGTTGTTGTCTTCACTTCTAGTGTGTATCGTACTCCCTAAGAATGCTTACAATACTGTTAAATATCCAGTAGTAACAGCTTCGTCCTTTGTAACTGGTTGTGAATCCATTCCATAGCATTATGAAAGGATGGATAAAAAGTAGCTTCTGTTTATAGCAGGGAAGATTTCTCGATAAATTTCATCATAATAAGTTGGTTCACTTAGTTCGCTCGTAAATTGCATGATCTTTAGTAAAATTCACAGTGACCATTTCCGAAAACATTCGACAACTTATGTGTAATTCTACTGCGAATCATGTGGCGTGAGCACATAAAATATGAGAGTATTCGCGATTATTTCGACCGAGAAATCATTCCTTCGACGAATCAAATATCCATGTGCTCGAAGTACGCTGACCGAGATCTTGGGGCTCAAAAGTTTACACAGACGATCATATCTAGCGAGTGAGCGAGTGAGCGAGTGAGCGAGTGACACTTCCGGTTCAAAAGCCCCATCCCAATAACTCGAGGATTTGCAATCCACGAGTTAAAAAGCAAAGCTGCTCTCGCTTTTCCGGTCCGTACGGAAAAACCAATGACCAATGAGATCGTGCGTTATATCTTTGCTATATAATAAAGAATCTTACATGTAGCTTAAAAATCGAGCTGCACATACAAACGTAAAATTGGGACCCCTCCCCTCCCCTATCAAAAATCAACTGACCCTTCCCTCAAAGTCTCATTATAAAGTCTTTGCCGTACTTCTTTTAGTGTCTTTTGCGTTTCCCTTTCATTCCCTTTATTGTTTATTGATTTTCCAATACTTGCACATACGCACATTTCTTTATGTTGGTAAACTGTCAACTGTATGCCAGGTTGGTCTCCCTGTGGCCGTTTAGCATGTTAGGCCTGGTAACCACAGATCCAAAACCATTCATCGTAAAAAAACAGACAATAATTGTTTGTTAGCAAATTACTTATATACTGACATGTCCCGTTATTGTATATTAAAATTTTCATGATTCTTTTTTTAAATAATTAAGGTCAATTGTTGTATACAATATATATATAATAATACAATGAATAAGAAAGAAGATTCGCAAATAATTCTGATACTGGTAGTAAAATAAAGTCATCGTGCCAAATGACTTATTAGACCCTGAGTCTGTAGTGAATGCCGGCCTACGTTCAAAAGCCCCGCACAAGTCTGTACTTAGCTAGCCCATGATGGCGAGAGGTCTAATCACAGGCAGCCCAACTATTGTCTTTGAGGATTTTTTTTTAATGACAATAAAGTTATTTTTAACCGCGCGCCGAGCGAAATAAATATTGAGCGCGCGGGTGGGGTTCCTGTGGTGTATTTGTTTGAAAGCTCGCGGATGGGATTCCTGTGGCTTTTTGCAAGCAATTTTTCGGTCGCGCGGAATCGTACGACAGAAAAATCGAAGAAAGTAGTATCTTGATACAAGGTCTGAAACTTGATGGCGTGGATGGATAGATGTGCACCGCAGTCTGTATAGGCACGGAAGTTCAACGACGAGCGCCGAGAAGGACGCGAGCAGCAATCGACTGACACGCTAAAGAAAATATATTGTGTTCCAACTTTTCTTTCAAAATAAGTGTTTCTTTCTTTTAGGGATTTTCAATTAATAAACCTCTAACAAAAACAAACAGCCAGTGTGTGAAATTTCTTTCCATGTTTATTGAAATGCTAATACATATAATTAGTATATTTTACAATGTGAAGACTTTTTGTTCAAACTGTACTTATAAAATCTGTAACGATTCTGCTTTAGCTTAAATTGCCGGTTTTTCGGCAATAGTTTATAAAATAAAACTATAAATGCTTCACACTTTCATAACGAACTTGTTATTGTTGGAACCGATTATAGTAACTAAAGTTTTGACGAAATAAAGTTGAACTTTTTTGATCCAATCTGACAAGATGAAAACTTTGCAAAAGCGGCCATCACAAATTCACTGTTAGTTCGGCTTGTAGTTAGTTTGAACAAGACAACATCAGTCGTTTTGACATAAAAACTTCAACTCCAATCATTACCTGTACACACTAGGCTACTAGAAAAGCTTTCCCCAGGTTTTTGTAATAGCGAAGAAGATCGGTGACTTCAAAAGCAATTGCCAAGTGCCCACTTGAATCCGAGGTGTTTTGAATGTAAACTAACTCATTGTAGCAGCCACTTCAGTGGAAATCAAGAACTTTTCGACTCTCGACTCACTCTCGACTCCAAAAGTTAAATACAAGACTGTAATCAACACCTTTTTCGGCTGTATCGGTGAATGAGCGTGAATGTAGTCTCGATCGATATTTTCACGATTGCTCCACGATTGTAAAAATCCGACTTTTTTCCGAAGTTATGTCTATACAGACTGCGGTGCACCTCGGTTCCATGCTGCCCTTTTTAAAAATTAATTTTAACCCCTTTACTGAAGTCGGAGATGATCATACTTTTTACTGTAGTTGAAGATCAACGTAAGTTTTATATATTCGAAGAAAAATTAAAATTTTCTCCCATGACTGATTTACTACGCGAAACTAAATTTGTCACGTGACCGAGTTTCATACCTTGTCAAAATACCTCCCTCTTCAACACCGCGCGACTTTGACCGAAAAATTGCTTGCAAAAAGCCACAGGAATCCCATCCGCGAGCTTTCAAACAAATACACCACAGGAACCCCACCCGCGCGCTCAATATTTATTTCGCTCGGCGCGCGGTTAAAAATAACTTTATTGTCATTAAAAAAAATCCTCAAAGACAATAGTTGGGCTGCCTGTGGTCTAATTGTAAGTTTTAGTATAACCAACTTGGATGTCAAATATGGCATACACACATGTTGGTGGATACTTAAATAATTCAAAAATAAGGGAAAATAATGAAAGATTAAGATTCTAACCCTAAAATAAGCTTAACTGCCAAAAAATTCGCACAGTCGTGTCTTTTAGGGTTTAACTGATCGAGGCTTTACTCTTTATGCCTACCTTGAATGGGCCGGTCATTTTAGCAATTGCTCGCCTACTAACCTTACCCGGCATTGGTTGGGATTCCAGCCCCCTTCCTCTCCCCTCAATTCCCGATACTTCACTGACATAAACTGCTGTATTTACACATTCCAACAAATTGTCACGAACCTGTCAAGAATGTTGACGAACAACTTGCCAACCAATGACGCTATCCACTTGAAGGTACAGCTATTGGAACTGGTTCGTTAGTAGACCAGAGGAAAGAAGACAAATACTTTGAACCACAGACAGAGAAATTGAACGAATGCAGTGTTGAAGACGGCTGATGAGAGTCCAAGTATGCCATGTAAGGCGTTGATAAGGTTGGTGATAGCTATACCTCTTCTTTGGATATATCAGTTGGGTCAATGGCGCTCATCAGACACTGCATTGAGATAATCATTCGCATCTTAAAATTGTGAGAAAAACGCTATTTTTGAGAACCTGGTTGTGTTTGTGTAATTTTGATATTTAATAGAATTGATTATTTTTCTTCTTGTAATAACTCTAATTTTGTTTCTGTACCGGCGCACTTCGCCACTATGGCTGGGTGAGTTTTTTTCGGCTCCATAATAATACTGTGAAGTGCTAATGTTGAATACGCTTTATTTAAATTTAAGATGCTCTTTTTTATTCATTCAATTATTTGCAATTATTGTAGTTCTGTATCATTTAGTTCTGTGTCTTTAATTCTAAGGTTTTGGTTTTTTTCTTGGCATGTTTGCGATAGATCTAGACACTCAAAAAATTCATTGAAGAGAAATGCAATTTTATGAAATGCGCTAAATAAAAATTTAGTTGAGAAACGAACTATTGAATTATTGCTCTAGATTTTAAAAGCAAAACTGTTGTATCCATAAATTTGTGAATTCCTTTGTTTTTACTAATAAATATGGATGGATATACTATATATGGAAGAGTGTACCAACGACAACATTTTTTAGGAGAATCATTGAATATGTCTGGGATGGCTGAAAGTGGACTCAAAATCAAAAGCAAACTTTTTCTCTATCTTGAAATCAGATTCCTGTTCGTTAGTGATACTTTTTTCTTTTATATAGTGTACATTTTTTATATGTGACATCATTTACCAATAGAAAAACACTGAGACACACTCGGTGTTAACAACGGGAAGTAATTTGACACATGTTATTGCGATTTTAGAAATAATAATCCCACCTTTTTGAATGACTTAATTATTGTCTGTGAGGTTCGCATATAAGTCCGTTGTATTATGACAAAGACGGAAAAAGCAATTGTAATTTTTTAGTGGTTGTATAATTTGTTAAGATAAATGTGAGCGACAAGGTAGGCTCAAATAAAACTGTTTGCTTTAACAGTATCGAATATCGTTAAATATAACATGCAAAAGTGAACTTGTGGAATAAATATATCCTAACTTTCAAATTTAGAACGTCATTTTCTTGTTAACAGTTTACAGTTTCGCTTAAAAAAATAACAAATCTGTTAACCTCAAGAAGCCATGGCGATCCGACAGTTTTAAATACAACATAAGAAAGATAAGTCCAAGGAAAGAAAACTAGATCCAAGTTTTGGTTGAAAAAACGAGAATTTTTCAACTATATTTCGATTATTATTTCAAGTCATATCGTGTCATGTCCTTTTTTTCACTGATCCAAAACTTGGATCTAAACGATGTTTTCTTAATGTCAAGTTACTGAAATACTAAAAGGCTTAGTTTCAATCCATCAGCTCCTACATCAAAACACCTGCAAAATCTTGTTGCTTATTTTAATATAAACAACTAAATGTTTTTCTCAGTTTTTCTACTTCAAAATCTGAAAACGGTTTGATGTTATCGTGTGATATTTTGACAGTTTAGAGTTAGATTTCTTTCAAAGCTTTTAGTTATCTGAAAGAAATTGAACATGTAAGATTATTTCAATGATTAAAACGAAGAAATCCCTTGATTAAATATTTGACTGCCAGTGTATTTGTCCACAGTTTACACTGTATGGATTTTCGCCAATGAATTCTTGACATTTGGTAAGAAAAACAAATACTTTGTGATCATTTGTCAGTTGACACGCGGATATGAGTAGGGAAAAAGAACTGGTTGCTACGTTGGATGTGGTGTGCAGGTGTTGAGAAAGATGATCATGATAACTGTAGTGATGTTAGTATTATATTATTGTGCAGTATTAGCAGAACACGAGAGAAGTTTTAAGAGAAGCACGACGCGATTTAGCCTCCTCCACAGGCGTCTCCGCTCCGTTTTCTTTTTTTCTGGGCTTCATGTCTCAAAATCCCATGTTGCCTGCGGAAGAAGCTAACGCCATAAATATCGACAAGAGTGCGGAATCGGCGAGAAATCGAAAACACTCATACTTTGCCAGTTGATAGCATTTGCGAACCTAGTCACTGAAAAACATTTAGAGATTCGAAAAATAATTGTTTTTGGAGAAAATCAACTTAATTTGTTGAATTTTCGGCTTTTGGTCGTTTTTTACGAGTTTTTCTTCTTAACCGGGCTCTTTTAAAGTTAAAGATCAATCACACATTTTTCAAAATACATATAAAAAAAACACCAATAAATATCCTAGGTTTGAGTGTATATAACTCTACAAATGTTTTTCCGAAGTCAAAAATATGCACGGAAACTAAATTAAGGCACAAAAAAATCAAATTGCCACGATGAATCAACGCATTCGTCTATAAAACCCAAATGAAATAATGTATTTCGTCTTTTAAAAACTGTAATAAGTTTTTTGGGCTACTAAAATCCAAATGATTTACAGCCTTTAATGTTCATGACTTCAGAGCAAAAAGTTGACACAATGTCAAAAATGTCACAATGTCGACCATTTGACAATGTCTGGAATGCCATTGCAAAAATTATTTCAAAATCACCTTCCCTGGCCTAATTTCTACTTGTTTTCAAAAACAAAACGTTACAAATTTTGTTTTACCTTGTTTTGTGTTGTTTGTGACAGTTTTGGAAGACGCGCCTCAACCAATAATAATGTTTGATTTTGTAATAGTTATTTTATAAAATAAAAGCCCAAAGAATCATATAATTTTTATACACCTCTTGATCCTATGTAATACATTTATTTTTGATATCTTCCTAGAATACATACATCCAAAGAATAACGATCTGTCCTTTTTTGTATTCAACTTAACTAATTTTATTGATGCCATGCCTGTAAAATGTCCGAAACTTCTTTCTTAAAAATGTTAATGAAAAACGTAATAATAAGAATACGTATATAGTAATTGATTTGGTTGTTTTTTTTATTTTTCAGTCTCCGTTCCTCCGTACTCATAGCCCGATGGTTGGTCCTCCTAATTAGCATAGTCGATATTGTGTCGGGAGTCACTCGTATCAGCACCGAAGGTTCGTCGTACATTGAAACGGAAACCAATTATGTTCTATTGAACCACGTTTTTCACAGTCTGCGGACTACAACATTGATGTCATGCGCCCAAATGTGTCTGGTCAAAGCTAGGTGCCGATCGTTTAATTTCAACGGCAGCACTAAAGAGGACGATGAAAGGAATCTTTGTGAACTGAACGACTTCTCAAATAATCAGCTATTACATCGTAAAGGATTTATTCATGGTCGATTGGCAGAATTTGAACTAGAGAATTACGTCTTTACAAATCTTAAAGGAAAAGGATCAATAGGCCCAACAAGTTTAAAACAATACGAAGGGACAACCTTACAAGGACAAGTGAAGCTTTTGAATGGCATCCAAATATGGAAGGTTCCATATACGGGTAAATACGTCATCAAAGCTCTTGGAGCTTCCGGTGGAAATGGATCAAGTATTGGATGCTCCATATGGACATTGGGCGGTAAAGGAGCCGCGATATCAGGGACGTTTGTTCTTCAAAAAGGAACCAAACTAAAGATCATAGTAGGACAACAAGGATTGACACAGTTAAAGCTTGGCGATAGACCAGGGGGTGGTGGTGGGGGGACTTTTGTAGCTCTATTCAATGACACCCCCTTAATTGTTGCAGGTGGGGGAGGTGGTGGGGGTGTTGGTTGTCGCTTTGGTAATTCTGATGGTGATCCTGGTCAGGTTGGTCCAAACGGTACCCGTGTAGGTGGTAGTGGTGGAAGCGGTGGTAGTGCTGTCAATTTAGACCGCGTTTATTCATTAATACTTAATGGCGGTGCGGGGTTTAGGGGGGATGGCAATGGAAGCGTGGGCACCTCTTCAAAGTCATTTATCAATGGTGGTCAAGGGGGAATAGGTTTTAGTGGTAATGGTGGGTTTGGAGGGGGAGGCTTTGGTTGGACACATGCTGGAGGGGGTGGTGGGTATTCGGGGGGAGGAGCAATTGCGAACTCAACAGCAGCCTTTGCTGGGGGAGGGGGCTCGTACAATGCCGGAACCTCGCAAGAAAATAAGGCTGGAGTAAACAAAGCCGACGGAAGAGTATTTGTAAAATGCTTGGTATAAATGTTTTTCGATATTCGATACCATTCAATGTCAGCCCTCGCATAGGTGTCCTCTAAATCATGGGACAATGTACGTGATCCTTTTCTCGAAGAAAACAAAACTCTTTATAACGTCGAGGTATTTCTGATGTGTGGTATATTATAGTTAAACTAGTTCATCAAGATAGAAATCGCAAACTGCTGTGACGTTTGATTATAAACTGAATTCAATGTACAAAAAATAGAAAATATTCATGACAATATATAAATACAATAATCATGACAATATTATTATCCATGATAATCTGCAAGTATGTCCAATCAAAGAAAATATCATAGCTACACATAAATACAATAAACAAGAAAATAATAATCTGTTCTATGTAACGATATATAGATATAATATATAAATACAATAATCATGACAATATTATTATATGTAGATGAAGCATGATCGTCCGGGGTGGTGTAGTCTTGAGAAAGACTGATGGTGTTGATGTCTGACGTTTCGACAACCTGAGCGGAAGTCATCTTCAGAGTAAAGAAAATGAAAAGACAGCGGTGTTATTTATGTTTCTGGTTCGTCGGTAATGTTGTTGTTGATGCGTGGGTAGGTGTTAGTCATTGTTTTAGCGGAAAGCTTGAAGTCGTTAATGAGTCTATTGTAGGAAGCCGGTAGTGTTATGCAACGGTTAAGTGGCTTTTGTTCTAAGCCGGTGTACCAGCTTTCAAGTAGTCGGCGTTGGTGATAGTTGGTGCAATGTGTAATGGAGGCGGCAGAGTCCCAGTTAATGGAGTGGCCAGTATGTTTGTGATGTTCCGCAATGTGGTTGTTAGGGTCTTTGTTTTTCGTGGCACGTTTATGTTCAGTTAGTCTCGTGTTCAAATTTCTGCCGGTCTCACCGATGTAGGTAGCGTTACAGTCGGAACAAGCTATTTTGTAAATAGCTCCTTGTCTGTTAATGGGTTCGTCTTTCGACATCAACGAGTTTCATGACCACCTGAACAAACAAAACACTCACATACAGTTCACCAAAGAGATCGAAGAAAATGGTGCTATACCTTTTCTAGACTGTTTGGTAACTCACTCTGACAATCGCTTACATACAACTGTATACCGTAAACCTACTCACACTGACAGACTGCTCGACCAGACATCTTACAATCCCACCTCACACAAAGCTACCACTATTAAGACTTTGACTCGACGTGCACAACGTGTTTGTGATTCACCTAACAAACTTCATGACGAGTACGAATATTTGCAAAGTGTGTTCGATAAGAACAATTACAATGTAGATTTCGTCAAACGAAACATTCACAAAAACACTTCACTTACTGACAGAACCGACAATCAACCCACAGCCACTGCCACTGCCACCATACCGTACATCAGAGGATATCAACGCATATTACAACCCTACAACATTCGCGTTGCTCACAAGCCTACTATGACATTAAGACGTTTATTGACTAACGTTAAGGACAAAGACGAACCCATTAACAGACAAGGAGCTATTTACAAAATAGCTTGTTCCGACTGTAACGCTACCTACATCGGTGAGACCGGCAGAAATTTGAACACGAGACTAACTGAACATAAACGTGCCACGAAAAACAAAGACCCTAACAACCACATTGCGGAACATCACAAACATACTGGCCACTCCATTAACTGGGACTCTGCCGCCTCCATTACACATTGCACCAACTATCACCAACGCCGACTACTTGAAAGCTGGTACACCGGCTTAGAACAAAAGCCACTTAACCGTTGCATAACACTACCGGCTTCCTACAATAGACTCATTAACGACTTCAAGCTTTCCGCTAAAACAATGACTAACACCTACCCACGCATCAACAACAACATTACCGACGAACCAGACACATAAATAACACCGCTGTCTTTTCATTTTCTTTACTCTGAAGATGACTTCCGCTCAGGTTGTCGAAACGTCAGACATCAACACCATCAGTCTTTCTCAAGACTACACCACCCCGGACGATCATGCTTCATCTACATCGATTACACCTGGGATCAGACCATTCAATCTTAATATTATTATACTAGCCTGTGTACAGCCGTCCCCACCCCTCCCCCCTACGGATCATAATCTGCAAGTATGTCCAATCAAAGAAAATATCATAGCTACACATAAATACAATAAACAAGAAAATAATGTCCAATATTTGTTTGCACGCAGGCATTTAGTTAAAAATTCAATTTACTAGCTCGCGCTGTTGTATTTTCTCTATGATTGTTTCTGTGTGTGTGCGTTTATTGTTAACGTACGTTAATTCAAACTTATTACGTGTACTGCCACCCTGATGATGGCCGAAAGCTTGGTATCTATTTCATAATAAATCATAACGCAGAAGAAACGTAATCATTAATTTTTAATAAGATAATGATCTGTGCTATGTAAAAGTACGCAAGCTACAATTATATTTAATCAAGTACAAAATGGCATACATGTGTAGTATACATAAATAGAATTAATGATAATATCATTGCATGGACTTGTATACAGCTAGTTCTGCTCTTAGTCGTGCTACTTCAGCATGTTCCTTAACTCTGTCATGTCTTTCTTGCTCCAGCTGAATTTGAAGTTGTGTTGCCTTAGAAAACACAAATACATTACTGTAGAATTAAAGTGGTTTGGAGCTGGAGAATATCATCTCAATATTAGTATACAGGGGAAGATCAAGGGTAGGGGGTGGTGTCCCTAGTGGCACCGAACACATCCTAACGCTGCAGTTACCCCTATTTTATTAAGACATTTAGGGACCGGACACCCCCTAATACCTTTAGAGCCCTTCATTTGCAATGGAAACAACCCCCTGACAAAGTTCTGGATCAGCCACAGGTATATCTCTATTCAAGGACGATATGTGTTTACAACTTTGCACCATGTTGAGCAATAGATTTTGTTGAGCGGCGACTTATGAATTTAAATTCCTTTGTTTAAATTTGAAATATTATTGCATCCTTGTACAGCACATCATTCCCCTGTCATTTCGGTCAGTTGTAGCAATTTTTTGCATTTCTATTTGAACTAAAGATGTACATTTATGTCACTTCGACCTTGTTTGAAACATTGATTTCAGAGTTTTTGTTGAGTCGATGACGTCATTTCCGCTTCGACTCGAGCTATTACAAAATGCAACGGACTTTCTGGAGGCTTTGGAAAAAACATGCTTAAAAACATTCTTTTATTTAAAAGAATAAAAAATGCTTTTACATAGTTATTGTATAACTATTGATAGTTATTTCTACCGATTTCATTCATTCGACAGACAAAATGTCATAATAGTAGCACTTTAAAAACCGTGTAATAATTTGAAAGTTCATATTCAAAGCCTTTGCAAGCTTCAGTGTGGACTGCAGCTTCGGCTGCAACAACGATTGAAATGGGTATAAATTGATCCTCCTGAACACGGTGTCCCACAAGAAACATCTATTTCCTATAAACGTACCTGTGTGTGTAAGTTTCGGATTTTGTCAACGGCAATATTGTCAACTTTTTGCTTTAAGCGCCACTCTGTTGCTATATCGGTCAGCGGTTCTTCCCTAGAGAGTAGAAAAGGAGATTGATGGCGTTAAAGTGAACCAATGGGTCATTTACACATTAGAGTAGACAAGACAACTCTAGCAAGCAAATACAGAACTAGCCATTAGTACGTGGTAAATAGAAACAAATCCAAGTATCTAAAAATTTAAAAATGCGTTCACTGGCGATTTTTATGGCCTTCACGTAAAGGTTCCGTGTCGTTTTCAGTGGTGATATCCCATCATATACCTTATAGTGTGAGCATCGACGCTTGACGCCAGTAGTCCCAGTCTCTTCTCGTACTGAATCTTTCTCAGTTCGTCCTCAAGCTCTTTATTCCTGATGAAAACATGTGCATGCTCGGTCAAACACGTATCTGGTATCAGGTGTGGATTTCTAGTGCTTTGCAATCATGCACATAACCATCCATCTATCATCACCATCATCTTTATCATTATCGTCGTCTTCACCACCATTCTTACTGCAAAAGCCCGGGGGGGAGATCCTTTAGAAAATGGATAGGGGTGCTCGACGGACCTTTTAGGGTCGAAAATAAGACCCTCGCGTACCTTTTAGGGTCTCGAACTGGCACCGTACCTTTTAGGGTCAGTTTTCGAACTTAAGATTATACATATTGAAAATTTTTAAATGTGGTCTTACCTTTTATGGTCTGAAATCAGTATCTGAGTTAATTTATGCGTACCTTTTAGGGTCATTTTCAAAACTGTCCGTTGAGCACCCTATCCATTTTTTAAAGGAGTCAAAAAACGTTGTCGCAGCTTATGCAACAAGCATAAATTAACCAAGACCGAAATGAATATTGGTTTTGTGCTGGTAATGTATTAAAATTACACTTGTTATCAACTAAATTGATTGTAATACAATACCAAACACGTGAACTGATGCTCACATTTTGTTATTAGTTCGAGTTATTTAGAAAACAAGTCTGAGTTCAACACATTAGCAGCACAGAACCAGCATTCCTTTCGGTCTTGGCTTGATGGTTGTTGCTTGAGCTCCGACAACGTTTTTTGAAATACGTGTATATAATGATATAATCATGCAAACGGTTGTCGAGTGATGATTGGTTATAGAGATTTTCGACGGTACATTACTCTCTAACTTCATTACATTATCAAATTAAAATGGCTTCCACATTTTTGAGGCTTGTAATTATGTTTTTTTATTACCTCTGCACCATGGTTTGTTCATGTAACGTTTCACCTCTTAGACTATTAGACAGTTCCAGGACTTTTAACTCAGCCTCTCGTTGTTTCATTTCGCTGTTGTTTCTTTCCATTTTGAACATTAACATCTCTCTGTTTCTTTCATCTAGCATAACTCTAGAAATGAACATTAGAGTCATTTTTTATTACAGTGGAACCCCGTCAATCCGGCCACAGAAGGGACAGCCCAAAGTGGCCGTATAAAAGGGGTGGCCGTATTAAGCGGGTAAATTTTATAGAAAATTTATGAGCATGCATTTCGTCGGGACCTAAAAAACTGGCCGCAATAACGGGGTGGCCGTATTAAGCGGGTGGTCGTAAGGCGGGGTTCCACTGTATTTTAATCAAATACCTTGTGTACATCAGACAAAAATGCTAAAAATCTACTGTATATTCCATGGTCATGTGCATAGACCACGCCTATATATACCTTAGTTCTTCTATTTCTCTGACTGATGACTTGATACGACTCTCACTTCGGTCTTTTATCTGCAGGATAAAGACACAATATATATATATATATATGTTTATGTGGTAAAGACATGCGGTATAGTTCAAGTCATTTTCGTGTGAATAGACAGCCATATCAATAACAGTCAACGTTCTTCTAGAATTAAACTAAATTTCAGCTTTTTAAACATTAATTCAAATATTCGAAACAAATAACCGAGTCTTCATTCGATTATGAATCTTTCGTTTCAAAGTTGAAATATATACACCAAGAACACAGGCAGCCCAACTATTCTCTTTGAGGAATTTTTTTAATGACAATAAAGTTATTTTTAACCGCGCGCCGAGCGAAATACATATTGAGCGCGCGGGTGGGGTTCCTGTGGTGTATTTGTTTGAATGCGCGCGGATGAGATTCCTGTGGCTTTTTGCAAGCAATTTTCCGGTCGCGCGGAATCGCACGTACGACAGAAAAATCGAAGAAGGTAGTATCTTGATACAAGGTGTGAAACTTGATGGCGTGGATGGATAGAGGTGCTTTCCAGCTTGCATAGGCACGGAAATTCAACGACGAGTGCCGAAAGTACGCCGTGAAGCAATCGACTGACTCGCCGAAAAAAAAAATATTGTTAAAACTTTTCTTTCAAAGCAAAAAGTGTTGTTTTTCTCATAGGGATTTACACTGAGTACACTTTTAAAACCAACAAGAACAAACAGCCAGTATGGGAAATTTCTTTCCATGTTTATTTGAAATAAAACTATAGTTTATTTTACAATGTGAAGACATTTTCATTGAAAGTGTATTTATAGAAACCGTAAATGTTGTGCTTTTAGCTAAAGTTTTTCGACAATAGCTTATGAAATACAATTTTAAAATGCTTCAAACTTTCATAACATACTTACTATTGTTGGAACCGCTAACTAACTAAAGTGTTCACGATATAAAGTTGAGCTTTTTTCTCAAGCGTGGAAAACTTCGCAAAGCGGCCATCATGACAAATTCACTGTTTAGTTCGGTTGTTAGTTGGTTTGTAAGAAAACAATATCTGTCGTTTTGACATAAAAACTTCAACTCCAATCATTACCTGCACACCTCAGAAATACTAGAAAAACTTTCTCCAGGTTTTCGTAATAGTGAAGAGCATCGGTGACTTCAAAAGCATATACGAAGAGCAAGGTACAAGAGAAAAATGTTGAGATACAGAGGATCAACGATTCGTTGGCCAAGAAGGACGAGATTATTTCAGGTGTGTAAACTGACGTTTCAATAAAAATAAAAAGAATTAAGAAAAACTAGATACTACGAAATTGCTTTCTAGCTGAGCATATAAGTGCTCACTTGAATCAGCCTGTTTTGAGTGTTAGCTCATTGTAGCTAGGAGCGAATGTAGTGCAAATCACGATCTTTTCAACTCTTCATTCGCCAGCCCATGATTTCCACAATAAAATACATTCTCCTGTATTCTAATTTTCATTTTAACAATCCATTTTAAAGTTAAATGCAAGAAAGTAATCGCCAACTTTTTCGGTGAATGTGGTATTTCACAAAAGTACCGCGGCTCGATCGATATTTTCACGATTGCTCCACGATTGTAAAATCCGACTGTTTACCGGAAACTTTGCCTATGCAAACTGGAAAGAACCTCGACTCCATGCTGCCTTTTTTTTTAATTTATTTGAACTCATTTGCATACTTTTAAACGTAAAGTTTCTATATTCGAAGAAAAATTAAAATTCTCTCCCATGGCTGAGTTACTACGCGCGAAAATAAGTTTGTCACGTGACCGAGTTTCATACCTTGTCAAAATACCTCCCTCTTCAACACCGCGCGACTTTGACGGGCAAACTGCTTGCAAAAAGCCACAGGAATCCCATCCGCGAGCTTTCAAACAAATACACCACAGGAACCCCAACCGCGCGCTCAATATGTATTTCGCTCGGCGCGCGGTTAAAAATGACTTTTATTTTCATTAAAAAAAATCCTCAAAGAGAATAGTTGGGCTGCCTGTGCCAAGAATAGAAAAAGTATATATCATATTTCAATTACAGTCTGTGGTTCGTAAAATTAAATTTTCGTTTGTTTGTGAGCATTAAATTATCTATTGAAATTACGAATATCCAATATTTCGATCTACAAAAATTCATTTTGAATAGTCGAATATTCGTCTTTTAGCGCTCTCAGCTCGTATGATCAATGATCTTAGGGTTAGGGTTAGGGATAACAACCTTGGTGTGTTCAATTGGTATCTTTAGTTACCTCTTGAAAGGTTGAGTCTCGTTTGTCTGACTCCTCTTGTAGAGTAGAACATCGCTTTGTTTCTACCGATAGCTTCCCTTGTAGTTCTGCCAGTTCAGTGATCTTTTTCTGTAAAGACTCTTAAAATACATTTTCCTATTTAGTACTAACGATTACATTTGTTACAATAATAAATATTATACCTATTTTTCAGTACAAACTACCCACAATAACTTTAAGAGTTAGCTTAGGTGGATAAAGCATAAATAAAATTTGATGATCACACTATCAATACTTCTCAATTGCCATAATAACTATAATAACTATATATATCACTATATATTTATATGTACTTTTGTTAATGAAATTATGTTTACAATGACAATTGCACGACCTAAAGGAATTGTTTTTTTTCTTAATTGCTAGAAAAGCACAGTTTCATAAATTACAAGCTCGTCCTCACTGGCGTACCCGTTTTACAGTACTGCATTCATTTCACCACAAAAGAGGCATGGAAACCAATATCAAATGATAATTTAAGCTATATGTATCAGATGTACCTTGAGCTGATTCAAGCTTAAGTTTTGTCTTTTCTGTGTCTTTGGCGTATTCTTTCAGGAATTCGTTATCAGTTTTCAGTTGAGAATGAGTAGACTCGTGCCTTTCGGCCTCTCCTTTGTACGATAGCACAGCCATTTCAAGTTCTTTGTTCGTGTGGCTTGTCTTGTTTACGATTACATTAAGTTCTTCATTTTCATGCAGTAGTTTATTGTTAGTCCTCTGAGATTCTCGTAACTCATTATCTTTATCGCGTAAATTCGAATCAAGCTTCTGGTTTTCGTCTCGGAGACGATTAAAGACGTCTTCACTTTTCTTAATCCTTTTTCGTCCCTCGTGAGTTTCATTATCTAGTGTTTTTTCCAGTTCTCTTATCTGGTCTTTAAGAGAATGGTTCTCTTCGTTTTTCTTCTCCAAGTCTTGTCTTAATGAGTTTTGTTCCTGGATCTTCTCATTCAGGTACCTTTGAGCCGTCTCTGCACAGCTCAGCAAGTTTTTCAGATCTCCTATTGCATTGTTTCTTTCCAATAAAGTATTCTCCATTTCCTTGAGTTTCCCTTCCAAAGCATCTTTGTCCTTCTTCAGACAGTTATTGTACGATTCCATCGCTTGTGAAGCGTCTCTGTGTATTTGTAGAGATTTCTCGAGCTCTTCCATCAAAGCATCTCGTTCTTTTGTCATGTTGACAATAATTTCCTCACTTTTTCCTAAATAGAATCTCAATCCCTCGATTTCCCTCTTCATAGTGTCCAATTCGTCGTTCTTGGTTTTTTCCAAATCTTCTTTCTCTTGTGATAGCGTCTTCTCTTTGCCGCTCAAGTCGTTAACCATCGTCTTCAAGGTAAAAATCTCCTGTTCATTCTCCTGCAGTTGGTTCTTTAGTACAAACGTGTTATTATCCAGTTCGTCCTTCTGGGATTCCAATGCTCCGATTCTACTTTTAAGCTCAGTGATCAATGACTCCTTCTGGGTTAGGATTTGCTTCAAGTCCTTCATACGTTTTTCATACTCAATGTATTCAGAATGCAGTTGAGTGAGTTTCTTCATAAGCTGGTTCTTTTCTTCGCTGTTTTTCTTCATTGACTTCTCGTTATCACAGTTCGCTTTATCCATCCACTCCATACGTTCTTTAATAGCGAGGTTCAACTGACCTGCTTTGCTGTTTTTCTGTTGCAAGTCTGTGGCAATTCTTTTAAGTCTTTTCATTTCGTTTTCGAATCTTTCAATCTTTTTCTCTCTTTTCTTGATCTTTATTTGGAGCTTAGAGCTTTGTTTTTGGAGTTGGTTGTTCTGCTCTGCAAGAGAAGACTTCTCCTTTTTCAATGAGGCAACAAGTACCTCTTTGTTCATGAGAAGTTTTTGCATTTTATCGCAAAGTTCGTTGCTTTCCTTCAATTCCGTTACTCCCTTGTTCTTTTCTACTGTGATATTTTGAATGATCTTCCCAGCTTCTTTCATCATCAATTCATGTTTCTGTAAACTCGTTTTGACATTTTCGAGTTGTTTAGTAAGTTCTTCGTTAGTAGTTTGAGCTGTTTTTAGCTCGTTTTGTTTATTTTGTAGCATGTTTTCTCTTTGTTTTGTCTTGATTGTGAAATCCTTTAGGAAATTCTTGTAGTGTTCTTCGAGTTTTACTCTAGTTTTTTCGCTTTTCGTCAATTCTTCCTCCTTGTTCGAACACTTCTTCACCAGAGCGCTGAATTCACATTGATGGTCATTCTTTAGTTTTCTGATTTCGTCTTCTTGAGAGAAGAGGGTTTGTTCTTTTGTCGATATCTCCTCTTTTAGAGTGTCAATATGTTGTTTGATGCGTTTTATCACTTCGTCCTTCTCGTTTAATGCCTTTTTGGTTCTTACTGTTGCTTCATTGACGTACTTCTTGAAACCTATGAGGATACGTATAGGAAGTAAAGGGAAGTCAATTAATAAATCGGTGATTCGTCACCATTATACAATAACTGAACTATAATTATATGATAAATGAATTATAAATGGAAACTAGGGGGTAAATTAGTTTAGGCTGCGTCGGTGTTTGATATAAACAATAGGTAATATAATGAAATTTGTAACACCATAAAACATGTTGACTTTACTTTACTGACGTTTTGAGCCTTAGCCCTTCGTCGGAGTAAAAGGAATTCCTTATAGGCAAAATCGTTGCATCGTATTATCCAAAAGCTTCGTAACTTAAAAACATTTCTCAATAATTATTGCCTTTCAATTTTTCTCCCTTTCGCTCGTAAATATTCTTGTTATCCATTCCAAATTTATATTGAATTTCATTAATGTGCGCTGAAGCTAGAAAGCAATTTTGTAGTATCTAGTTTTTCTTAATTCTTTTTATTTTTATTGCAACGTCAGTTTACACACCTGAAATAATCTCGTCCTTCTTGGCCAACGAATCGTTGATCCTCTGTATCTCAACATTTTTCTCTTGTACCTCGCTCTTCGTTGTCTGCTTCATCTCTGTCCTCTCTTTACCTGCTTTACGAAGATGTTCTGCTTGTAATTCTTTCACTTTATCAAGTTCTTCTTTATATTTGTAACAAGTAAGTTCGTGGGCTTCATTTTCCAACTTAATTTCTTGTTCTTTCTTCTCAAGTAGTTCTTTAAGATTTGAGATTTCTCTCCTTAACTCATATAACTCGGCGTCCTTGTTAGCGTTCTCTTCACCGGAACTCTTGCTTAACTCATCCATTTGGTTGTAATGTATATCTGTTGCATCAGATAATGATGCTTTCAAATTATCAATAGCTAAATCCTTTGAATTTAATTCTGATATCTTCGCAAATTCTAAGCCCTCTAGTTGTTTTTTGAGGGTTTGGATTTCTTCACCATTGCTTCTTTCGGTTTCTGACAGTAATTCTCTGAGTTTGTTATTTTCGTTGTCCTTCTCGTCTACGATATCAAGATAGTAGTTGTTAACTTCTTTCATTCTTACTTTGTGTGTTTGTTCCAGCTCAGCAAGAATCATTGGGTGTTTCTCAAGGAATTCTTGAGCATCCATTTTGCACTTGTTATGTTCATTCTTCTCATCTTCTAAGGCAAGAGTCAGCTTCTCAACGGTCAGTTCAAGGTTTTCTTCATTTTTCGAAGAGTCCTTAAGCACGTTTCGCGTAGAGGCAATCAAGTTTTCTTTTTCGTTCAATAGCGCCCGAAGAGAATTGATTTCTTGTTCGTATTTACACAACTTGTTATTACCCAGAATTTGAAATTTTTGTTCCTCGCTTCGATGAACTGTCTCAGATGTTTTCAATTTTTCTTTCAAAATGTTTAATTCATTTTCTCTCTGACGAAGAAAACTCTCGAGAAGTCTCAACTTCTCTTTAAGCTGCTCATTGTCTTTTCTCTTTATTTCTTTGGTTTCTTGCAAGTTTTTCAAAACTTCCTCGGTGTTTTCCTTTTGTTTGGTAACGTCTTCCAGTTGTCGTTTTAGGACTACTATTTCTTCGTCGCTATTTGTCTTCTCGTTTTCCAAACTTTCCGCAGTTTTAAAAACTTTTTTTAATGACTTGGTTTTGCTATCAAGTCTAGACGTGATGGTGGCGATGTTTCCTTTCAGGTTTTCATTGGTTTGTTCCAGTTCGCTGATTTTGTTGCTAAGCACTGCTATCTGAATATTCTTCTCTGTGGATTCTTTGGAGAGGTTTTCTATGTTGTCCATTATCCTTTTCATGCTTGCGTTCTGCGTCTGTGACAATGACACAGATTCATTCAACATCAAAAATGTTTCCCCATTTGAATCTATGTCTGCGGTGTTATGAAAATCTTCTTTTGCAATTGGATTTTCCTTTTGGAGTGCCTTGACTTGGAGATGGAGGTTTTCGATAAAATGTTCTTTATGGCGTATTTCTTTGGTTGCTTTTTCTTGCTCTTTGATAACGGCACTTAAAAGTAACTCAATCTTCTTCTCTTTCTCGTCCAGGAGAACGCTGCTCTTCTTTTTGACATTTTCAAGGTCTTTCTCCAACGAAAACATTTTTCTTTCCAGCTCGAGTTTTGTTTTCTCGTGCTGTTCGCTTCTGTTCTTTATTTCTTGCTGCATATCGCATAGCTCGTAGTTTTTTTCGTGCAGTTCTTTCTTCAGGTGGCCTATTTCTGCTTCGTCAATTTCAGTGGCGTCTTTGAAGTTTGATGCTACTTTTTGAAGATGCTGAAGTTCATCTTCCTTTAAAGATAACGATTCTCTTACTTGATGCATCTCGTTTTCAAACCTACTTTTCTCTGCTTTAAATGTTTCCTTCAATTTGCTCAGTTGTTTTTCATTCTTAATAATATTATCTTCGTTTACCTTTTTCAATCTCTTGGATTCACTTTCGCAGTAGTTTTGTGTTTCCCAGAGTGAAAGTCTAAGTTCTTCCATCCTTTGTTCTTTCTCGCTGATTGATCTATGAAGACTTTCATTGTTATGGATTAACCGAGTGCATTCCTCACTCTTAGAATCGAACTTATTTTTCATCTCCTCCATGCTCGAGGAAGATCTGTCTCCTTGGGTTTTGATATCGTCTTTCAACTTCTTAATCTCGCCATCCCTTTCCCGAATAACCATCTTGGTTTCTTTTAAAGCGTTAAATAGATCTTTCTCACCTTTTTCTGTCTCCTTTAGCAGTATTTTGTACTTATTTACCTCGTCCTTAAGTATGTTGAGTTTGGCATGGTCGTGGCTGTTTGTGTACAATTTAGTATCGGTTATCTGCATAGCCATCTCTTTCAGGCTATTCTTTAACGAATCAATCTCTGCGTCTCTACTGTATAACATTTCCTCGTACTTGTCGATTTCGGCTTGTCTGTTTCCATACTTTGAAATCTTATTTTCTTTCTCACTCTCCTTCCAAAATCCATCCATTTTCCTCTTTTACCTGTGTACTAAAATTTGTATTCCAGCTATTCAATAGTATCTAGCGTTAAAATGTATTGTGGCTGCTTTATCTTTATTTATGTGACGTCACAAATAAGTTATGACGTAATCCAAATGGCGCGCGCTATTGTGCACGAGCTTTCCAGCACAGGGAGCACAAATATTCCCTTTGATTTCCATTTTAGCGTAGGCCCGCGCTAGCGGAGCACCATACTTTAAAAAATGGTAATGCGCATGAATCGAGTCGATTTTTGATGGTGTTGACACAGGAATCCCAAGCGCACGTCCGTACAACGTACGTCCGTGCCCATTTCGATGCTGATCGGCTGTTACATTTCGGCGGGAAAATTTAGTTTGACGCGCGAAATACGGCAATGGGTTGATACTTTTTATTTTGTTGTTTTGTTTGCTCGACGACTGTGGTCGACAACAAAGTTATAACAAATACTTTTTAATAAAGCGGGAGTTTTGATATATTTGATATGTCAACGAAGGAAGTCAAAACAGACAAAAAGATTCTTGACAGAAGAAGAAAAACTAAGGAAACGTGAAAGAGAAAGAGAAAGACGATGACATTGTATTAAAACTTTTAGATTAAAAGTTGTCCTTTTATCGACAAAAAAAGTCAAACACTGAAACAACAACAAAATAAAACCTGCTAGCTATTATCAGAGCCCTCAGTAATTTAAAATATCAATGGAGAAAGATGAACATCGAAGAAAACAAAGATAGTTTTGGCCGAAGTAGAAAATAAACTTGAGCTTTTAATCGAAAATATATATATCGCAGATTATTATTTGCTCATAAAGTAAATCAAATTTAATAAAATTAAAAGTCCGTCCCACCTATATCTATGATTTTGTAGTTGTGTTTTGCGGTTACATAACTAGAATAATTACAGTTTAGATTGTTTATAGCCCGTGCACAAAAACTATTTACATGCACATATTGATGTGGTAAGAAAATTAAACTGGGAGCTCCGCTATTAGGTATTACCTAATGTGTATATAACCATTGAAATGTTTAATATGTTGTGTTCGAGTGTTCGAGTCTTTTTTAACTGAAACTCAAACTGTTTTGGTATATACTAATTAACATTAACAAATAGAAAGGTTTTTTCCGTTGTTCTATTTCAGCCTTCAACACTATTTCTTGGACTATTTTTTGCAGGCTTATTACACTCCTGGACAACCCAAGCAAAAGGCCGCCTCATCGAAAGCCTTAGAAAACGATAAGCGTAAGGTAAATAAACAATCGCAACAAATAAACAATACAAGATCATGCTTATGAGATTGCATATTAAATTAATATGTTTGCATTTTTATATTTAGATACATCTCAGTATATATACCTATTTCAATTAACGTTGTCCATCTGGAATGTGTGATTATAATAGTGCATTTGCAGTTTAGTGAGCTCCCACAATTCCTATCGGTCTCAGATCAACCATTCCAGATGGACAACGTTAATTGAAATAGGTGTATACTGAGGAAGACAGAAGACGTTTCAGACTAGCTAACTCAGTACAACTTACAATATTAATACTAAATGGTCATCCATATTCTAGACGTTTCCATAGAAACACAACTAAATCAAACATGGATGCAAAACGTCACAATTAACACATGGGATCCCTGTGGCAACTAAGTCTTTCAGTAAACCTCAGTTATCAGTATATTTTTCTTTATTTTGACTAATAACAACTCTAAGATGGATTTATCTCTCTATCAAGATGGGGATCAAGGGGGACCCCTGTGGTGTTATTTGTTATCAGTGAATGGGATCCCTGTGGTGTGATCAGTGGTTATAGTACTATATTTAGCATTTTTAATTCACTTCTATTTTATTTATTTTTTTATTATATTTTTATTGTATATTTCTAAACTTATTTATAGATAGATATATTTTATCAAAAGAGTGGCTTTTGGGCAAATTTTTATAATATAAGACAGAACGCTTATTTCACGACGTTTCGATGTCGATATATTTTATATTGTATTAAAGCGCATTGAGGCTTGCGAAAGAACCGTTAATTAAATTAGATTAAATTAAATTATAAGTTGACGGGATCCCTGTGGTGTGATTAGACATTTATTATCAATAAATACTTTGTTTATCAAGCTTACATCAGTGCCTGACAGTTGTAAGAGGGATCCCTGTGGTTCGACTGTGGTGTGATCAGTCATTTTTATCTGGCTCACTTTCATCATAGCCTGCGTTACATCCGGAATTTTCTTCGTAAAGTCCGAAGAAAATTCAGGATGTAACGCAGGCTATTTCATCAGTCATGACAGTTCTGGAAGGAATCCCTGTGGTGTGATCAGTCATTTTTAACAGTGCACGTGAATGCTCTGTTTGTCAAACTTACGTCAGTGCCAGACAGCTGTGGCAGGGATCCCTGTGGTGTGATCAGCCATTTTTAACAGTGAATGCTCTGTTTGTCAAACTTACGTCAGTGCCTGACAGCTGTGGCAGGGATCCCTGTGGTGTGATCAGCCATTTTTAACAGTGAATGCTCTGTTTGTCAAACTTACGTCAGTGCCTGACAGATGTGGAAGGGATCCCTGTGGTGTGATCAGTCATTTTTAACAGAGAATGTTCTGCTTGTCACTGACTTACGTCAGTGCCTGTCGTTGCCTCAGCGGGCGTTGGGTTCCCTCATGTTTCATGTGGTGCTGCCAGCCGTTTTGCAATGCATGTTATCTCCTTTATTCGACTTGTTTTTAAGAGCTTGTTTACACTAACATAAGGGGTGGACCATTAGAAGTTGGGGGAGGGGGGGTGGCAATATTTTTTTGTAGGTTATTTTTTTTTCACCGCACGGGTTGTGCAAGATTTTTTTTTAACCAGAGAGGCTTTGCACGTTGTTCTTTTTACAGAATTTTGTTCTCTGAAATTCAAAGCAAAAACAACTGTTTGTGTTTTGGTTAAACTTTTGAAACTTGTCTCAAAGTCTCGGATTTTCGTGTTTTCGTGATTTTCGCAGTTACTTCGCGACTTTGCTCAGTTAACTTTCGGGCGATTTGTTCACTTTTTGTCAGGAAAACACACATGTTTTGGTATATTTTGTATACTGATACAAAGAGCGTAAGTCTCGGATTTTCGTGTTTTTGATGCCTCAAAGTCTCGAATTCTTCAGTGGTTTTGATGTCTCAAAGTCTCGGCGAATTTTCGTGTTTTTGATGTCTCAAAGTCTCGAATTTTCGTGTTTTTGATGTCTCGGAGTCTAGAATTTTAAATACAATAAATGCATGAGCTGATATATTTCTAGAATCTCAGGCTCGGATTTTAAAATTTTAGCATTCGCTACCCATCAAGGCGGTTCTGCACGTTTTTTTTTTTAGCTTGACTCTGTCATGAGGCAAGAATTGGTTCATTTTTGTAACACACCTTTCAGATATTATTTTACTTTCGATTTTGCAAACGCATAAATTAACTTAATCCAAGTGGCTCAACACTTGCTTTCAGTTTTCTAATTGAAATATGTTTTCTGTTTTAAAGAACAAATTGGGTTAGATAGTATTCATTAGCAAAGCTCTCCGTCATTGGTTGATCGTTCTTCTTATTTGTTCTAATTATGTTTTTCATTAAGAAAACACTTGTTAACAAGTTGTCGGCAAACTTAACATGCTTGAGTTAATCATGGATGTTTGGTCAAGTAATCATTGTTGCCCCGAACGCTACCGTTAGCGAGTGCGTGTTATATCCTTCTCTTTGTTTCTCAGAGGCAGATCAGTTCGTGCTACTGCGCAACAGCAGTAACGAACACTTTAGTAATTATGAATAATATTCTATTACGTGGCCTAATTGCGTCACGTCAGTTCAGCTCGAATTGCTCTGCCAGAGAGCAATGTCCAGGAAAACAAATATCATAGTTAAGTTCCTTTTTGGATACACTATCCATACGATAGTGTATCTAAGTAGTTTGCTACTGGAAACATAGTGAAAACTTAGTTTTTCCAATCTTCTGTTTACTTCGTAAACATTAGTTAATTAGGTTAGCCTCGTTTTGATTATATAGGGTCGAAGAATCTTATTGGTTTATTCCAATTACGTAATGTCACGTGAGAGAATGCTAATGAGTATAATTTAAACGCCTGCACACACTTAGTTAGTTCCAGTTCAGTTCTAGTTCTGTTCCAGTTCAGTTCTAGTTCTGTTCCAGTTCTAGTTGTAGTTCCAGTTCTACCTCAGTTCTACTTCTGCTGTAAATCATAGCTACAGATTGTAATTCTAGTCAACTATATTAAAGCCAAGTGGGAAGACAAGTTCGTTCGTTTAATTTAGTATTCTTGGTACGGTTGTCAAACGAGCAAGGTACAGTTCAGCCGGAGCGTTGTGCTCCCTTTCCGCAGCGTAGCCAAGCGTAGTGCTCTTACAACTCTGTGCAGGATTTTTTGGGGGAGGGCGCATTGGCCTTGCACGTTTTTTATTTTGGGAATTGCCACCAACACCCCCCACCCCCCCACCCCCCACCCCTCCCCCAACTTCTACTGGTCCACCCCTAAGCACGAGTCAGTAGCGTAGCGAGGGAGGGAGGGGGGCATGGGGGGGCACGTGTCAAAATACCGATTGTCTAGTCGAAATACAAAAGCAAAAGCAAATAGTATGAGACAAATTTAACAACTGAATAATCTAAAAAAAAAAAAAGAGAGACAGAGACAGCTCTATACAGAGACACAGAGAGATAATAACGAGCAAGCAGTAAAACAAATACAAGCATTTTTTACACTGGCTTTCTGGGTCCTTGCTACGGCCCTGATTCGAACCATAGCAACAAAGGCACATTCTCGACCATTCCATAACTCAGGAGACATATAAATTAAACTGGATAAGCTCAAAAACCTCAATATTCTTATGCTTGTGTTACATCGTCCCTCCTCCCCACCTTCCCCCAGTTTAGAATATTTGTGTTTGTGTAAAAATGAAATTGATAATATCGTGTACGTACTAACGCATATTTTAAAAAACTTTTGTCACTATCAACTACAAGTAAAGTTATACAAAAGGTATTGTTTCCTTTTTGTATTTGTTGTTCATAGTTATCATTCCTAAAATATAAGCGTTTGGTTTTCATTTAATGTTTTACTGGGTGTTTTTTGCATTCTAGTGAAAAATAGCAAAAGAAAAATAACTATCAAATAGAGATGGTGGTAGAATTTTACCACCACAATACCGTCCACTTATTCATAAATTATAACTTTAACATTTTATATTTTTATTCTTATTAGTTTTTATGTTTTATTTTAATCAAACACATGTAAAATTCCCTTTATTTCGATAGCTTTATTTGTTTTGATTTTCTACGCGCGCACGCTAAGAATAGCGCTCGCATTTTTATTAGTTTTTTTGGTCGTTGTAATGATGATATCAAACATTCTGTAACATACCTGAAGATGGGCGCTTAGCCCGAAACGTCGTATTAAATAATTTAAAAAAGGCTGATGACTCTTATTTCTTTGTATAACTTTAGAGAACTCAAAAGCGATGTTTACTCAGCTATCGATCCATCATATATTCCTCACGCATGAGCAGCTGGCCTAATTTATAGCTAAGTATACAGTTTGTATTCAGTTCAGTGTAGTTTTATGAATATTACTGCAATTATTACTGCAATTTCGAGAAGTAAATTATATGCTACAGACATATATGTCTTTTCCTCCTTTTTCCGTGCGCTCTTCGATACCCCTTCGCCCTCCTAAGCTGATTACTGCAATTATTACTGCAATTTCAAGAAGTATATTATCTATCTACAGTGCATATATATATGTCTTTCCCTCCTTTTTCCGTGCCCTCTTCGACACCCCTTCGCCTTCCTAAGCTGATTACTGCAATTATTACTGCAATTTCGAGAAGTATATTATCTATCTACAGTGCATATATATATGTCTTTCACCCCTTTCTCCGTGCGATCCTCGACATCCCTTCGACCTCAAGCTGATTACTGCAATTACTACTGCAATTTCAAGAAGTAAATTATCTATCTACAGTGTACATATGTCTTTCCCTCCTTTCTCCGTGAGCTCTTCGACACCCCTTCGCCCTCCTTTAGAAGCTGATTACTGCAATTATTACTGCAATTTCGAGAAGTAAATTATATGCTACAGTGTGCATATATGTCTTTCCCTCCTTTTTCCGTGAGCTCTTCGATATCCCTTCGCCCTCCTAAGCTGATTACTGCAATTATTACTGCAATTTCAAGAAGTAAATTATCTGTCTACAGTGTACATATATGTCTTCCCCTCGCTTCCCAACCCGTCACCCTCCAAGTCTGATTGAAAATTAATCTTCGGAACTGAGTTCTCAAATATACAGTCTTACTTTAATTCAAGAGGTCTCTATTTTGTGTACTCTATAACATGGAGATGTAAACACTTATCTATTTTTATTCGTTCGCGAATGTACCGTTACGTAAAAATACTGCATTTTGTTTCACAGTTAAATGATTTTCATGTTTGGAGATTAAGGCTATTCAACGTAGGTGCAAAAACAAAATAGCTAAAATACCTTCTAGAAAAAAAACACACTTCAAGTCCAGTTATCAAAACTGATATTCTTCAATTTTTCTGACTAAAAGTCATCATTTGTTTGCCTTCAAAATTTCTTTTATGATTTACTTACATTAAAATAATAACTCTGACACATTTTGTAGACGTTTTCATTTTTTTCTAATTAAATCACATTCTTATGACGTGACGTATCTGACTGATGCCAGGTTCTTCTTAGTTAGTCAAATGCATTTACCCAGAACGTCTTTCGATATATATGCATACACAAATATTTTCATTCACTTGTTTCTCTCTGAGCGTCGAGAGCACAAGTTTGCTCCGTTAATTGACCGTCAAATTGAACCTCAGGAACAGCGGAAGAGAAATACGAAAAAAGAAAGGCTGCAGGATCGAGTATCCTGCTGTTCAAGGTAAAGTTAGTTTTTTTATATCAGTATACATGGCATTATATATATTATATATATGTAGGTGATTTTTGATATTACATGACAAGCACAAAGCACGCTCGGTCGTGATTTTTTAAGTCTATTTTCGCAAAAACAAAACCTCGATTGGATTATTTTGAAACACAAACACAAGTTTTAATGGCAAAAAAGACTTTATTTCAACTTGTGTAAAACACAAAGCACTTAAGTCTAGACCGCATCATTTTCAAAGCAGAGTATTTTATCCACAAGTGTTTGTCACCTCGTAAACAGAATGATAAGAACGATTCATTTTAAATTAAGCGTATATTCTTCGATTGCGTGATTTTAGCTGCAAATATCGAGTGTTTTATAGCATGAATTGATTTTATTGCAAGGTTAAAAGCGGCCATTTTATCGCTTTTTTGGAGACGCAGATGTTTAAGTGCACATTAATCATAATATCATAGATACACAAGCGATAGTATGAAGAATTGAGTCGATAGCATTGAAAACAGAATAATAGTATTTCGAAATTGATCAGTTTGTTCAGAACTGAATGTTTTCTGAGCTATAGTTAGCCGCATAATTCTTTGTTAGGTAATTAAATCGAAATTTGTCAAAACTTAAAAGGCCTACAGTAATCCAAGCAAGTGCCTCTTTTCCAAACCTGAACATTTATATATTCGCTTATATATTATATTGTTAAATTGGGCAGTAGTATAATCTTTGCTTTTTTTCACTTCTACAATAAATTATGTATCAGTAGTTCTTTACGTATTCACTTTTCTTTATTAATTATTATTTGTTTGTTTGTTACTTTTTTAACCCACATCCCTAGAGCAAATAGATAAAAAATAACATTTATTATGAACACTTAGTGTGTTTCAGTTTGATGTTTCGTTTTCAAAGGTATTGAAGCAGTAAAATGCTTAGAAAATAATAATCGCAAAAAAATAGTCAAGTGTTGACGGTTCGTGTATTCTCGCATGTAAAACTGTAATTTTTTTAATTTTTTTTTTTTACGTAATATGGCTAGAGTCACGCTACAATTATCAATTTGAATTATTGTTTCAGAGTTTTAGAATTTAACCTTTGTAATTTTGTCTTTCTTAAATATCACTGTAATTTTAACATTTTCTTATCGGTAAACACACTTTTCTGTTAGGTAGGTATTTACACTTGGACTAAATCGTTCTTAAATTTGCATTGAAATTTCAATTTCAATTCCTACTAAACTAAATATCTGTTTTATTATAATGCAAACCGTTCGGTTGCTTCCTTGGACTAAATGGTTTAAAAGTTTTGCGTTCCGCCTGCTTTCCTTTCTAATCTATTCAATATTGAAGGAATATAATGGTTTTTAAGGAGTGCCACTAACTAATCAACATCTATTTACATAATACCGTTACGCACGAATAATGAAATTCAATTGGCGCGAGGTTATAGATATAAATATAAGTATTTGATTGTCTACATGACATATAGTGTTAACAAGAAAAACATAATAATACTGATTATATAATGTTGACAATAATTATTCCTTTTTGCGCAATTAAAATTATACATATGATGATATATACATCGGAAAAGACGTGTTAACATTTGGTCAGCTATAAACCCGCTATACGTCACGCCTAAATGCGCCTTGTCAAAATGGTAGAAATAAGGCCACAAAATCGTGGTTTTTCAATCTTTTCTCAAAATATTTGCAGAAAAGTAAATAAAGTAGCCATGGATACAGCTACCTCAATCTTTTGTTGACCTTAACAAATGATTTTGATCTACTTTCCGTTCAAAAAGTACATGTACTTTTGGGGGTTGAAAGTTAACGGTTTGATCACATAATTAACGGTTTGATCACATAATTTACAAGAGAGATTGTGCGACTATTCTCATGTCAACTTACAATATTGGCTATGTTTAAAATTAAACAAACCCTTTCAAAAAAGTAGCCATGGATTCGAAAACACCATTCTTTTACGGACATTTTGATGTGTAATACATGACTATGCGTGGAAAAAAACACCGTACTTTTCAAGATTTCTGATTGTTATCGCTGTAATCCCTCGGTCATTCTCTTCAAGACTCTCATTCAAAATCAAGCGAACAGTAGAGCCTCGAGAACTCTTTGAATCATATTGTGCTGTGAAAGGCTTCTCTGGATGTTTAATTGTTTTTAAAAGCGGGTTTCTAATTGGAAATATCAAATGTTCAAAATCACGGAGCCGTATGTTTTCCGATGGAAAATGAAAAGATGAATAAATACTAGAGTGTCCTATATAAATCACATAATAATTGATTGATGATGAATGATGTAAAAATATGAAATACATATACTATAGAGATATATACCAAAACACTGAAAACATAATGACAAATAAATGAATAAACAGTAAACAAGTAAATAAATAAATATAAATAAATAAATAAATAAATAAATGAATAAATAAATGAATGGATGAATAAAAATTAGAAAAATAAAAAAAACAATAAACAAATAAATAGAGAAATATAAATAAATGAATGAATGAATGAATGAATAAAAAATAGATAAATAAATAAACAATAAACAAATAAATAGATAGATAGATAGATAGATAGATAGATAGATAGATAGATAGATAGATAGATAGATAGATAGATAGATAGATAGATAGATAGATAGATAGATAGATAGATAGATAGATAGATAGATAGATAGATAGATAGATAGATAGATAGATAGATAAATGATCATAATTGAATAAAAAAGTGGAGAAATACATATGTAGGCAAATACATAAACAAATGAATGAATAAACGAACGAATATAATACATACAGATGTATGAAAGAAATAGAAAATCGTTTTAGTTGTATTTTTGTTGAGGTTTTTTTTACAACGATTGTAAAAACAGCTAGCTAATAAATGATACTTCATGATCATTGATTAAAGCAAACGAAAACCACTAAATACACATAAACATACATTATATGTCATTTTCATTTGCTTATTGTCAATTTTTACTTAATATGCACACCTACTGTGAATTAATACAAGTTTGGTTCAAATCGCCTACGGCATCTTGCTGTTAAAAATAGCATCATGCAGGTGGTGACGAAATCTTTTTTTTTTTCCTTTAAATATCGTACTTTTCCCACAAATGCCTTTTTTATGGACAATTTTTATAATCCATTTCGGCAATTTGTTTTTATTTGTTGGCGGGTGTCGTGATTTAGAAGGGAAGCTTATTTCGTTTGGAAAATGTTGACGCGTCATTCATATATACATGATTTACCATGAATGTATGGAGGCTGATTGTCTTAGATCGATAAATCGTTTTACTTTTATGCTCTCCACATCAAAAAGGACACGTAGCACTTATTTGAATTGTGCAAGAGTACAAACATTGAATAAGGATGTAGGAATGGCAATGTTAGTACGTTTTAAAAATGTTTACGCGTCATCACATGTATACTTGATTGGCCATGCATGAATGTATGGAGGCATATTGTCTTAGATCGATGAATCGTTTTACATTTATGCTCTCAAAAAGGGCACGAACCATTTATTTGAGTTGTGGAAGAGTACAAGGTTGTCAGCATAAAAACCGAAAGGCGATTGTACAACCGAATTATGATACATGTTTGGGTGTTTTCTAGATTGCTAACTACACTTGTTTTTAACCAAAGTGGCTAGGAATAGATAGATGTCTATTATATTTAAACAAATAGGTTTATTAGAAAGGGAAAACCACTTTCAAATTTGTCGTATCAATAAAAAAGAAATTGCAAAGTTTAATGAAGATTGCCCAAAATTAACAAAAATGTGAACTTGGCTTTGATTCGATCCATGATTCGTTTTTACATTTATGCTCTCCATATCAAAAAGGGCACGTAACTTTATCAGTTTTGAACTTGGCTCAGATGTATTGCGGTGAACAGGCAGCCCATGTCTCGTTATCATGCTAATAAAATACGTTTCTTTGTAAAATTACTTTTAAAATATTTTCAAAAGTAAAAACATAACTTCAAAAGTAATATCGTTCAAATAAAACATTTTACAGTGATTTTTTCCTACAAATGCAATATCTGATCGCGTCTTGTACTGTGACCAGCGTCTATTGCTTCAATAACTTTATTATCATTGACCAAATTGATAATTAATTAATAGTTATATAAGTCCAATAATTATTTTCAGTCATGCAATCACTGAATACTTTTTCTTGTGCACGCATAAACATTCACCTCAATGTTTTCCCAATGAAATCCTGACCTTGGGATATATATTTTTAGAAAGACACGACAAAAGGAATTTGTTTTCCCAGAGCATAGTTAATAAACTATTAACTATGCCCAGAGGATATTGTGTTTGAAAACAACATTGGCTCACGCGAATAAGGAATTTCTGAATAACGTTTGCGAAAAACAATGTGAACATTAAAAATAGATGATTACGTCTCTTCTTCGTTATGATGTGACGTGGACATTATTATATCTCTTTCGAAAACAACCACGAACGGTTTGCCTAAATTACATAAATTTGTATAAACGTTCTGTCATTACGTATCAATATAATTAATGGCGAATCGCTGTTCACTGAATAGGGTTTTTTTTCTCCGAAATCAAAAAGATCTGCGTACACACGTAGTGTATTTGAATCGTATTTGCCCGTCCACAAGTATACACGAAAACGATTCGAAAACGCTAGCTTCCATACAATTAATTAGGCGTACGCATGACTGGATTGCAGCTCTGACGTCATCGTATTCATAAATCTCCATTTTCGCTGTCCACACGTAAACGATAAACCACTGTTTTGAAAAATGTCCAGTCTGGAAAGCGTATTCGAAGACCTCCGTTTTCGGTGATTGAAAACTCCGTTTACGTGTGGACGAATGCAGGGTAAAAGGAGAAAAATACCTTCGTTCTCAAAAATACCCGGCTACGTTTGGACAGGGCCTGAGACAGTTCTATGTTCCCTAATGATTGCAATATCAAGTACAATTGATGTGCAATACATTTAATAAAATGAATGAGTCGTTTTGCAATCCGTACGTACGTGTGTAGTACATACAAAACAATGTTGGAAATCAAGCGTAAAGCTCAGTATTGTCATAGTTAAATTAATATTACTTAAGTCCGTGCTCAATAATATGTTGAAAGGAGGTGGCAAACTCCTATTCAACAAAATCGATCGGATTTTGAAGCAAATGTTGAAGCCGTCGGGTCTTTAGAATACACTCTGCGTGAATTCAGTATCACGGTCTGAAACGTTTATAGAATTGATATACATATTAAAATATAAATAATAAATATAAATTTTGTCTATTCCATCCTTTCATTCAACCCTTTGATGACGAAGGTTCAATATTTATTTATTAAGCTTTACCAATAATAACAATAAAATAATAATCACATGAAAGAAAAAAAGAAAATAAAAACTTAACTGGTTTGAGGTAGGGACACCACATACAATGGGCCCATGATTATACCCATCAGTATTCATGGCCAATCTAATGCCTACATACTGAACATTGCTTACATAGTTTGCAATCCTTTACCCCAATGTGTCAATTCTCGAAAACTCTTTGTTATCATTATGACGCGTTTGTTATGTAGACTGACCAGTATCACTGCTTCTAGTCTGTTATTCATTGATATCACCGCTTGGCTGGTTTCACGCTCATTCTAAATATCATTGATAGGTAATAGAATGAAATGTGTAAATGCACCGTAAAAAAAACATATTAACTTAACTGACGCGTCGAGCTTTAGCCCTTTAAGTTGATAGTTAAGTAAGTTAACCATTTTTTTTTAATGTTGACGAAGTTTCAACATACGTATACACTGATGTCTATATACAAAATTCTTTAGATAGTTTTGCCCCAAGGTATCCATTCTAAAAAACTCATTGTTATCCTGATTATGACGTTTGATGTACAGACTGTCCAGTATAACTGCAACTGTTATTCATTGATATTTAATTATAAATACCATTATTTACCTGTGGTACGAAGCGTCGAAAGCGTGCCAAATATCTGTTATATTAATATACACCCATTTCAAAAACCATTGTCGTAATCAAAGCTACAGTCCACACTCTGAAGCTTACAAAGGATGTTGGTACATGTATTTCTTCTCTTGTTACATATCTATTCATTTTTTTTTTTTTTTTTTTTTGTCCTAGCTATAACAAATACTAGTTGTTGCAGTGTTATATAGTTAGATGATAAAACAAACATTTCTTTAATAAAAAAGTAATAATTCACAAAATATGTATATTTTACCAACATCCTTTGCAGGCTTTAGAGTGTGGGCTGTAGCTTCAGCTGACAATGAGTTTTGAAATAGGTGTATAACACAGCGTTCGGTCTATACTTTCCTACCACGGTCAAGATTCTCCTGGACAGACCTCCTGCTCGGTTAATAATATCTTAATATTAATTACTGAATTGTATTGGAAATTTAAAATTAATATTAAAAACTGAGCAGTGATCGATTACTCAAGTAACTTAGTAATCATTAATTTAAAAAAATGTTTATCAAGAGTGAATACGTGACTTTCATAAATGGCCGCCACTAATTATCATAATATTCAAAATTGATGTTTTAAGAGAAAAGAACATAATAATACCATAACAATACCTCAGGGACGTTTGAGAAAAAACGATTAAATTTGCAAGAAGATATATGAATTTGAAAAATTAGAAAAACACCAAAACGAGGCAAAAAAACGCCTAGTCAGCAGAAAATTACTTACAAATCTCTGCATTTTTCACTTATATTTGCATAACTCATTGGCACTATTTTACCAAAGCATCAACACCTTCCAAACATGTCTATTTTTGGTGTTTCTTTCACTGACAGTGCTAAAATATTAAATAATATGTTTACTTAAAATACACTTTCCACTATTTATGAAAGGGTTCTATGGAGTGAGATTTCTTCTGCAAATCCAGACTGAAACAATTTTGTTCCTGAAAAACAATCAAGTATAATCACACTGGATGAATGTTTCAATTCCATTTATTCAATTCCTAGTGTTAATTACGAGCTTCATAGTTACATGTTATTAGTCACCTACTTATTGTACATCTCTTTTACCTTCCTATACAGATCGACCAGCATAATGAGGTTTTTACAAGCAGCATTATTATTGGTTGTTTCAGTCACGTGTTGTCTAGCAGATGCAGATCTACCATCTGTCCTCGAATGTGACGATTATGTGTTTCCGGAGTCGCTCAAGAACGAATCTGTTTCCAAGGTGTATCAACAGTACAAAGATTACCTCATGATGAAGAACAATACCAATATGAAGGGCTGCAAAGAGATCACTGTTTTTGATTTCCTTTCTCATGCCTTGAATACCACCGGCAACGAAAGTGCGACGGCATCAGCATTACATTTTAGTGCGGTACGCAGTAAATGTTTGGTGTATTTGAAGTTCACCTTGAAAGAAGTGGCACTCCAGAGTCTTACAGACCCGAGCATGTTTCCTGGGAATACTACAATGTGGCAACTCTGGAATATGCTGTTTAGTGATACGACACATACCGTTCTACGAGATGTTGGAGAAGTAGTCCTGAACCTGACCAAGAAGAATGTTAATCTAACCCTTACCGTCCATGAGTTGATTAAGGAAGGACACTTCAACGATCAGTCCAAGTTTTTTCTTGTCCTGTGTTATGCCATCAATGCAAGTAACTTTGAAGCAACAGCGCATCAGCTACTCTTTGAGAAGAACCTACTCGACGTGACGATGACCGAGATGACGGACCGTCTGTTCACTAATGTCACCACTTACCAGAAAGATCTCTCTCTTGAGTGTGCTATTCGTCATCTTCATTCCGCTAAGTCATGGCTTATGAAATTCAGTGAATATCTCAAAGAGAAACGCGTGGCATTTGGTAGCCAAACTATCGACGATTTGTTCATGAAGCAGAACCTAACCAAAAACACCACAACTGTTCTAGCTTTACTCAAAGATATCTTCTCCACAAAGCATCCCAACTACACATTTGTACGGTTCTTTGGCGCACGACCAGTTGATTTAAGCGTTCTTGGCTTCAAAGTGTCAAAGTTGGAGACGATCACGTTCGTAAGTGCCGATATCATCTGCAATTATACCCTGAAGGAACTTTTTGACTTCGCGTTCATGTACAGCCAACTAATCTACCAGTACCGGATTAACATGGTACTGGCCAAATCAAGAAGAACAATGATTCTGGCAAGATACAATGCGACAATGTTCAACCTAACGAATTCTCCTTTCAATTTTACCATGGAAAGTATTATGGCTATGTCAGAATTACAGTTAGAAAACTACGCAATACGATTCTTCTTCATCATGTATGCACGAGCTCGAAATAGCAATACAACTCAACTAGAAACCATGTCTAGTATCTCTGCAGGGGCACTATCCAGCGCAACTGTCTTCAACTTCGTGGACTTACTTTTCAATGTTAGCAGAGCCAATATCTTCCGAGCCATTCGAGAAAAAGAGGCCTTGCTTGGTATTATCGTTGATACTAGCTCTCTAAACATTCATCAGCTAAAAGAACAGATCATCAAAGAAAGACGGCCACTGTACTTCGACGAGATGAAATTGTCAATGTTGACCTTGTCTTACCATATATTCCGAAATGGAATGGATCCAACCAAAACGTATAACATGACATTTTACGATTTCGTCGAGAATCATTTAAAACCACCAATGTCTTTCGTAAGTTTGTTGAAAATGTTTTCTCTTGATGCCAACCGAACATATTTGATGATGAAATTCAAGGAGTACACTTTCCAAGAATTCTGCACGTTTATGGGTTTAAGACGGTACGAGATCTATACGTGGACACTCAAAGATTTCTTCAAATTTGTCTCAATGAAGATACTTACAGGTGCGTAAAAATCAATTCGAGATATATAGCAACCAATTTGAATAATTTTAACTTTGTTTTTGATAGACCTCTTTCACATACATTTCAACACTGCATATGTTTTAAATTGAACAAGAAGCTATACAAGTCGTAGTATTTTGATTTGGGCTATATGTTGACCGAAATGAAATATGATGACAAGCTATTCTTCTTGACTCGCTAGCCTCGTGTTCACCTTTGAATTTTAAAGAGTTCTACATGTATGAGAGGCAGAACAGTAATTATTCAAATCGGAAGCCATTTTTCGATTCGTTTTTTGTCAATTGTTGTAGAGAATCTGGCCATTCCCTTGTAAGAACACCTCGTAGTTTCAAACAGACGCCAGGTGCGGGTCCAGATAATAATTATAGAATTAATACGGTATCAATAACTTTTGAAAATGCAGTCATGTTAACTGCGAAACGTCAAGTTTTAGTGTTTCTCTTTATTTTAAATTAATACGGTATTTAACAAAATAGTTAACTTATTAATGAAACAATATAGCGAAATGGTTGTTTAAAGAGGGAAAGGACTTTTAGTAGTCACGCATGTCAGGCCATGTCCAAACGTCACGTGACCAATCTAATGTAAAAGAGCAAAACCTATTGTTTGAATTATTTTGCAGTTAGCTTTGACACGTGTGAGATATGACGTTTGCACTAGGCCTAACCCTCCTCTTTGAATCTTAGCTTGTATGCTGTATCATGCACACACACTGATCTATTACACATTAGAGATATCAACGACACCAACTGGGGACCTACTTTTGTCCCAGTGACATGCAAGGGAGATCGGCACTCCTTTTAGGGTTGTATGTACCTTAATAATGGCTAGTTCTTATATAGCGCATTTCCAGAACTGCTCAATGCGCTTACTCAACGGCCGTGTTCGAGTTGAAGGTATATCAAGGCGCATTAAGCTGCCACCATACAACCCATGTCTGAACACGGAGTTCTTTTACGTCCCCCAATGTTGTTAATTTTTTTATTTTTTTGAGAGACGGAACCTGCATTTTACGTCGCTATCCGAGAGGACGTGAAGTCCTAACCATTTGTAGATTTTTAAGAAACAAAGGCAGCAGCTTCTTCTCAATTATTTAAAGACCCTGAGTAATGGTCCGGCCGGTTCAAACCTTCTGCACAGTAATCCGAAGCTCTATCCACTGAGCTAATCGATCGGCGGTTGAAAGGTTGATGAAAGGTTGTAAAGAATTAGCCTATGACACAAAACTTATTTTTAAAAGTAGTTTTGGCAAAATGTTTACACTGAATTGTTTTATTTTAGATAAGAACCAATGCCGCCAAGACCCTTGTGCAAGAATACAAGGTGTAAAATGCATTGACCATCCTTTTGGATTCACATGCAAGTGTCCAGCCGATAAGAACCTGGATGCCAACAAACTATGTGCAGGTATTCTATGGTCACCACTACCATTATCATTGTCACCATCATCGATCATTGTCATCATCACTATCACCACCATCATCATTGTCATCATCATCATTATGACTATCACCGCCACCGCCACCACCACCACCACCATCATTGTCATCCATCATTATTACTATCACCACCATCATCATTGTCATCCTCATCATTATCACTATCACTACTATCACCGCCACCACCACCACCACCACCATCATTGTCATCCATCATTATTACTATCACCACCATCATCATTGTCATCATCATCATTATCACTATCACTACTATCACTGCCACCGCCACCGCCACCACCACCATCATTGTCATCATCATCAACATCATTATCAACATCACCACCACCATCATTGTCATCATCATCATCATCATCAACAACATCATTATCACCATCACCACCACCATCATTGTCATCATCATCAACATCATTATCACCATCACCACCACCACCACCACCATCATTGTCATCATCATCAACATCATTATCACCATCACCACCACCACCACCACCATCATTGTCATCATCATCAACATCATTATCACCATCACCACCACCATCATTGTCATCATCATCATCATCATCATTATCATTATCAACATCACCACCACCATCATTGTCATCATCATCATCATCATCATTATCATTATCAACATCACCACCACCACCATTGTCATCATCATCATCATCATCACCGGTATATAATTATCTTTCACCATTCATATTAATATACTATCATTACAATTTGATAAAAAAAAAAGAAAATAATGGGATTATAGTTTACCACTGTCAGTGTACATTGTTTGTTCTTTCACTCAAGACTCGCTGTACTGAACGTGTAGCATGTAAACTTCAGTTTCAATTTATTACTCGATGGGCGTAGCTGATTTATTATAATTATTGAATAAACTTAAAACTTAAAACTGATGTTCAAGATCTTCAGGTATATTGACGTTCTTTACGAAATTGTGTTAAACTTCAGATATCGATGAATGCAAAGAGAAGACAACACCTCCTTGCCGAAACCACTCTCACTGTGTTAATACAGATGGCTCCTATGAATGCAAATGCATCGTAGGCTTTGAAGACAAGAATGGAAATTGCACAGGTCAGTAAGCTAGTACAACCGTGGCCTTCCCCTTCCCCTTCCCCTTCCCCTTCCCCTTCCCCTTCCCCTTCCCCTTCCCCTTCCCCTTCCCCTTCCCCTTCCCCTTCCCCTTCCCCTTCCCCTTCCCCTTCCCCTTCCCCTTCCCCTTCCCCTTCCCCTTCCCCTTCCCCTTCCCCTTCCCCTTCCCCTTCCCCTTCCCCTTCCCCTTCCCCTTCCCCTTCCCCTTCACAAATGCACCTTGCCTATTCCTTTTTTTTTCTATTTTTCTGGTTTCTATTGTTATTATTGTATTGTATATATTCTCTCATCATTCAATCGGTTGTTACCATGGTAATACAAATAATTTATAAACAAATAGATTTAGTATGACTAAGCAATATTTTTGTTGTATATTTACCGGGACCTAACATGAACTGTACATGTTACTTTGTGTGTAGATATTGACGAGTGTAAAAGGGATGAGTTCATATGTCATGGTGGTGTCAATGTCAACTGTACCAATACTATTGGGTCCTTCACGTGTGATTGTAAGAAGGGATACAGGTTTAGTCTTCGTTACAGAATGTGCCTTGGTAAGTATGATAAACCTACTAGAAATTATTCTTCTCAGGCTCGATGAATAGTGGTGAATAAAAACCTCGACATTGCTTGCATTGCAACTTTGATATTGAATATTATGAAACAAGACAATGTTTAGGTTTATCATTACCGATATTTATCGAGTCTGGGTGTAGAAATATCATTACTGTCATCACTACCATTGCATGGGTGGACCTAGTCTGAGTGTAGAAATATCATTACTGTCTTTACTACCATTGCATGGCTGGATCTAGGGGGTTTCCCTTCAGGCACTGGACACCCCCCTAGCGCCGCAATGATCCCTATTTTATTTAAGACATTTAGGGGCAGGACACCCCCTTTAACATCTTAAGAGCCCTTCATTTGCAATTGGGACACCCCTGACAAATTTCTGCATCCGCCCCTGAACATTATCATCCTCATAATTTACTATTGAAATGAAGCCATTAAAGCCGCCAGACAACATTTAACAGTCAAATTGTCATATATCAAATAGCCACAAAACCTGCAAATCTCATTGGCTAAACTACTGTTGTCTTAAAGTGGTGGTTCAAAAACAATTACGATTTGTCATTATTTTCTTAGTTTAAGTTTAACCTACACGTTATAGTGGATCATTTAAAAGTCCTAATACAATTGTTTTACAATTATTTACAATGAAAATCAAAATTATTCTTATATAAAAACATGGGTGTTGTGCCTTCACGCACAGTCCTCCTGATTCCCCCACATTATCTTAATTGGTATCTTATTCGAGGTATATTTTATTCTTTTGACAGACATCAACGAATGTGTAGAAGACAAGCCGTGCAATGGAAAACCTCATAGCTACTGTAAAAACAAACCAGCCGGTTATGAATGTAAATGTCCTAGAGGCTTTAAACAATTCAACGATGGGGACAACCGGCTAGTAAACTGTACAGGTATAGCAATAATCAGACAATTAAACACCAGACAGCACTGCGCATTTGATCATATGCATATGTATTTTGCGCATTATAAGTATTTTAGATAAATAGATAGATAGTTTATTAAACAAAAGTTTGGCAGCCGTAGGCTGAATTACACAAATGTTTGCATGAGTACATGTATAAAATTTCAAATGAAAATTTTCATATGGAATTGAACGAGTTATAAATGATAAAACTTGGGATAAGTGTAAATGTAAAATATAGCAATACTTAATATTAATATTTAAATATATATAAATATATAAAATTTTCTATTATTTTAAACAAAACATCAAGCCCAAATTCAAAGGGGGGCTCGGGGGGCGGCGTTATTCAAGGGGGGAGAAGTATTTGGTTTATATGCTCGTCATATATCTTAGGAGTACGAATAATATAATTGGTATTTTTCCTCACCCCGGTACAAAACAAAACAAAAAAGACAGAGCGCTATATAGCTAAGCAAACAAGGCAGGTAGTAGGAATATTAATCAAAATACATGTCATTCGCTCTATTTTGTTTGCTTGATAATGGTTTTTCAAAGGATGTTTTGCTATAATTATCCAACTTGTCATAGACGAGTAGAAATATCGCAGGAGTCGAGTAAAAATATCCATCGATATCAGTCTCACTCGTAAAATATGTTATATAAAAGTCATATTACACATCAAACTGTCTTATATGATATAATTATCCATTTGTTTATGTAGTTGTTGGGAGTAACTATCCAACCATTTTATCATCTATTTTCAGATATCGATGAGTGTAAACTAGGGTTACATGACTGTGATCCGCATGCTAGTTGTACGAATAATGTTGGTGGCTTTGAATGTAAATGTAACGAAGGATACAAGGGAGATGGAAAGAAGTGTAAAGGTTTGTACGACAACATGTAACAACCAACAATTGAATTATCGTTTCATTTTGAAGCCAAATTAAACCGATTCGAAGTAGTAAGGAAAATATCAAAACATAAGTAGGTTAACATCAGGGTCTGAATGGAGTTAACTGTTAACTGAGAAACGGCTAAAAAATTAACTGTTAACTGAAAATTCCGTGTCTTTTTAGGATAACTGTTAGCTGTTATTTCTTTGATTTTAATTAATAAATTTGAAAATAAATATTTCTTTGTTTTTAAAAGAACCAAAAAATGTAACTGTTAACTGCGAAAATTGCTAAAATTTAGCTGTTAACTGATATTGGGACCCCTCCACACTCCACCCCCACCCCCTTTCAGACCCTGAAACATTGAATCGACTGATAATAGAATTAACAAAAACGGAAAATGGTTTTCGATTGTTTTTATAATCAATTAAGTAATTAAGCATGCTCTAACGTATACTATTTTTGTTTCTTGTAGCACAAAAGCTCTTCGAACCAGATCCATCCAAAGAGCAACGATTTAGAGGACGCGGAAAAATCTCATTCCCATTTGACATTTTTTACAATGGAAAAACACACAAAAAGCTATATGTAAGTATAGGAGTCCGTGTCACCACACCACACCACACCACACCACACCACACCACACCACACCACACCACACCACACCACACCACACCACACCACACCACACCACATATATTGCTTTTGGTGCGACAAAGGATTAAGGTGATTTCTTTTTTCTTCCAGATATCGACCAATGGTTTTATTTCATTCGGTAAAAGATACAGAAGACGTTCACCAAAGCCATTAAAAAGGTTAAATAAAGATCTTTTAGCTGTATTCTGGGCGGCTTCATCGTATAGTTTTTTTTCCGGATCTGTAAAATATTGTGTGTTACAACAAGGAGACCCAGGCTCGGTATCTCTACTGGAAAACGTCAATACGTTTGTGGCTAATTCTACGATGGAAAAAGGCTTTGATGCTTCTTGGGCATTGATTGTAACATGGAGAAACATGATTCCATATGTTTGGTGGTGGTGGTGGCGGTTTCTTTATAGATCTGAGGTATTATTATGATTAAATTAACGGCTTTATATTTAAAAGCCACTAGACTACAATCGTGTACAAAATACCTTGAGACATTATCTGGTTTTTACATGAAAATATTCCAACATCATTTTTCAGTTTCCCCCTCTCCCCCGTATCAATGTTGAATTGTGGGAATGTGAAACGGTTGTCATTTGAAAGACCAATCAACATTGCTTAGGGGGGAAGGGGGCTTGCAAATTAAATTGATAGATTTTGTATATTTTTTGAAACGAAAACGAAAACGCTCATAAAAAAACAACAATTTTGCACATGATTGTAGATTAAGCCTTAAAGTGTGCATGTCTCAAAATTAAACATCAATAATGCATTATTATTATTATCTTGAGCATTATCATCATCATAAATAAGATTACTACTAAACAACAATCAATCATGTATTTCGAATAAATCATTATCGTTTTCATTCGCTATCCTTATTGTTATTTTATTCATTAATAATGTAATACTATTACAAATAAAAATCATCGCTGTCTTTAATGTTATCGATAACCGATATCATTACCGTTATTATTAATGCTACCATTATCAATATTATTATCATCATCATCATCATCATCATCATCATCATCATCATCATCATCATCATCGTCATCATCATCGTCATCATCATCGTCATCGTCATAATCATCGTCATCATCATTGTCATCATCATCGTCATCATCATCGTCATCATCATCATCATCATCATCATCATCATCATCATCATCCATTGACGTTCGTTCTTTGTTTCAGTCAAACGGTGATTACAATAGAGCTTTTCAAGATATTCATATTTTGTAAATTCCTTTACCGAGACAAATATGAATGGTTCTACTATATAAATATGAATGGTTCTACTATATAAATATGAATGGTTCTACTATATAAATATGAATGGTTATACTATATAAATATGAATGGTTCTACTATATAAATATGAATGGTTCTACTATATAAATATGAATGGTTATACTATATCAATATGAATGGTTATACTATATAAATATGAATGGTTCTACTATATAAATATGAATGGTTCTACTATATAAATATGAATGGTTCTACTATATAAATATGAATGGTTCTACTATTTCTATTTTATGAAAGAGCTCACTAGCTATATCTTCGTTTAGAAAAAACATTGATTTTTCAACTTCATTTCGTTGTAATTGACGATCATTTTCGTTAATTTTTCGATCCAGAAATAAATAATTATTTATTTATTATATAAAAAACAATGACTTGTAGGGATTTATGCCACTGAGAAATATCGTATTTGAACACATTTAAAAATACGATAATTTTACATGCGTGTATCATTGTTATGCAAAACTGATAACAATGACACATGGAAGCTTGGAGATATGGAATTTATTTTCGGAGTCAGGTTGTAGTTCGATATTTCACGAGTGAGCGCAGCGAATTCCATCTCCGCGCGCTCATGTATTATTCGTAATATACAAATTAGGTAATACCTAATAGCGGAGCTCCAGTTTAAATTGTTCCTACAACATCAATATGTGCATGTAAATAGTTTTTGTGCATGGGCCATGCCCAATCTGAACTGTAATTATTTTAGTTACGTAACCTCAAAAGACAACTACAAAATCATAGATATAGGTGGAACGGAATTATTTACTTTCTGAGCAAATAATAATCTGCGATATATATATACATATATATATTCGATAAAAATTCAAAAAACTCTATTTATCACGCATACAAAGTACTATATTTTTCAATAATTTTATGCTCAAATTATGAAAAAGGTATTTTATATTTATGAAAAAAAAATCCAACCCAAACCATTTATGTTTTTAAAATATGAACCAATTAAAAAACTTCGATATCACTATAACTTTTCTAGAGAAACAAAATTAGGGGTATTATTCACGCGTTTTTGAAAGATATGAATTTTTAGATTTTACTTTTTGAGTTCAAATCGCACAAAAATTCGTGACAGCATCCCGGTCACTTTGTGTCACGATACGCGTACATTGGTGTGTTTGCGAATGCCAAGGCACCTTCACCTGGCAAATTCGCTTCAAACACAAGACAAAACGCTGAGAAAAAATCAAGATTTTGAGCTTCATATTGACAAAAACGTTACTTGAATAAGTACTAAATAGGATGATAACTATGTATTAAAAGGAAAAAACGGAATTCTAGAACATTTCTTTATAAAAAAAACTATTTTCATCGCATTAGATTTAATATTAAAAAAAGTAGTCATGGCAAATCTTCAAAATTCAAACAAAACACAAACGACCTGAAAGTTCTTTTGAAGTGGAATTAAAGACCTTAAGTATCAACCAACAAAGGATCGATTTGAAGCTTAATTATTTCAAGTATTTAGGTGGGGTTTTTTTTCACGCTCGTTATCAAACAATTTTTCTCTCAAAAAACTGACTTGAAAAAATAATTCGTTGAACTTACTTTATCGGTGATTATTTTCCTGAGGTTTTCTTGTTCTGGATGACATCGATAATATTTTGACGAATACATGTATGTACTTGAATCAGTTTTGATGAATTAAGCATGGATCATAGTTAAACTGCCAAGCTTGAAAATCCATAAATAAACTGTACTGAAGGAAGCATTTTGAAGATAGTTTTCATAACGAATAAAGTCGCTTCATTTTCAATTCTTTTACGTTGCTGTAGTCTTTATTCTTCTACGAAGTTTTATCTACAGACAATTGGCCTTTCAGTCTTTTCCTTTTCTTGAGATAAATGTCTTCATTTTTGTCTCCTTGAAGTTTATTTTCTTTTTTGGTAGTCTTTATTCTTCCAAGAAGTTTTATCTGCAGACACGTTTTCTTGGCCTTTCAGTCGTTTTCTTTTATTTCTACTGTTAAATTTCTTCATTTTTGTATCCGGCCTGAGTTTTTTTTCTTCTTCGGCCAAAACTATCTTTGTTTTCTTCGATGTTCATCTTTCTCAGTTGATATTTTAAACATTGTATTTTGTTGTTTGTTTGACTCTTTTGTCGATAAAAGAAAAACCTGCTTTCGGGCGCTGCCGCGCGTAGCTCCGCTATTATTATACTTATGAATAACAACTGATATAAGATATCAATATTATCATATTATTTCCACAGACCAACACCTTCCAGCTCGTCATTGCAAGTAATGGCAGCACAACAGTAGCAGCATACCTGTATGAAGACGGTGGAATGAAATGGAGCACCATTGGAAGAGATGCAGCTGTCGGGTACTCGAAGAAAGATTCTGATGGCTCTCAAGTCGAAGGTTCATTTCAATATAAGATCTTTGGTATCGATCAGCAAAACTTCAAAGATCCTGCCGGCAACGAGCGCAAAGGATGTATAGTCAATGTATTCAAACCGAAAAAAACACAAGAGCCAAGCCCAGAGGAGAAATGTCTTGGCTGGGTTCGTTCAGAATCGAACAAGAATAACAATTGGGTAAATTCTTTGCCTGTATGTCCATGCACTAGCCAAGCTATTAGGTTCGATTGGAGGTTTAGATTTGCTTATAGGAAAGATAAGGCGACATGTTATGTCAGGAGGCGACGCAGGAATCGGCTTACTAAGACTTGCTGTTATGACGAGTACGGAGCTGTTATTTCAAGACCCGACGCTAGAGCAGGACGAGCCTATAGGTATGGAAGAACTATAAGCAATAGGGAATGAAAATAGAAATAAAATGGGATTAGGAAATGGGATTAACGTCTATAGGGATGTAATTAAAACAGAAAACGGCCATCCTCGTTCTTCTGACTGGTGTCTCCCGTCGATCCCAACTCCAATGGAAGGGAAAGGTCCTGGTAACAACATCGTTACAATGAAACAGCAACTAGTGACTAATCAATACTTGTTATGAATCATTCTAGCCGTTATCCTGACGGTGACAGCAACTAGTGTCAAAACTAGTGACTAATCAATACTTGTTTTCAATCATTCTAGCCTTTATCCTGACGGTGACAGCAACTAGTGACTAATCAATACTTGTTTCCAATCATTCTAGCCGTTATCCTTACGGTGACAGCAACTAGTGACTAATCAATACTTGTTTCCAATCATTCTAGCCGTTATCCTAACGGTGACAGCAACTAGTGACTAATCAATATTTGTTTTCAATCATTCTAGCCGTTATCCTAACGGTGACAGCAACTAGTGACTAATCAATATTTGTTTTCAATCATTCTAGCCGTTATCCTTACGGTGACAGCAACTAGTGACTAATCAATATTTGTTTTCAATCATTCTAGCCGTTATCCTAACGGTGACAGCAACTAGTGACTAATCAATATTTGTTTTCAATCATTCTAGCCGTTATCCTGACGGTGACAGGGATGCCTATAATTGGTGTTGTGAGGAAAGTACTGAGTACTGCGATAACTTCTTTCAATTACGACCATCTGATCAGAGCTGTAGTGGGGACGAAGAAGTAAAACCATGTAGTTGTAGATGGAGATTTGGCTTCAGAGCTAGAAGACGTACGAGAAGACGGAGGCCTCGTGTCAGACGAGGTACGATGGTATATAGGGCGGGAAAGAGGGGAAACCGATCACGAATCACGCGCCGTTGTTTCATGATTTCACGGATCACGGAGTAACGTTTTCACGAATCACAGTTTTAGAACTCGCAATGTTAACTCTGTTGTTTCTACTAGGCAACGTTTTGTGCTTTTAAACAGATAATCAATATTAACTGGATCTAACAGATCTATCAAGAATAACACTGCTAGCAATAAACGTCTCATTTTACAGAACCGTTTATATGAAACGTTTTCACGGTTCGCCGATTCTGTAATCACGAGTCACGACAGTGAAAATCTGTGAATCACGGGCGAAGTTGATTCAACGGATTACGGCTTAGGGTGAATCACGGAACACGGAAAACCTTTTCCCCACCCTGGGTATACACCTATTTCATAAATCGTTGTGGCAATCAATTGTAGTCCTGCAGAGGATGTCGGTATTATGTCTCTTGTTAACAGGTTGTTGATCAGAATATTCCTGAAAGAAACTTACTTATTACTCGGGATTCCTGTGGAATCACCGAGTTTAAAATTCGGCATTATTTTTCTTTGGTCGTCGTCAAATTGCCGCGCACGCGCAGTATGGTCGAAGTTACGTCATTCACGTAATCAGAACTCGTGGCGAGGCGTCCATTTTGCTTCTCGCTATTGACAGTGGAGTAGTTATTTTTCAAGGTATGGATTCAACTCGATTCAACGTCTTTAAATACGCTCAAATCGCTTACAAATTCACACACCATTCGCGGTATAGCCACACTAAAAGATGTCGAGCGTTTTCGGAAAGGAGATTTAGAGAGACGCCGCGAATCTATCGTCAAACTGACTATGAAAATGCCTATCGTGAAACTTAAACTATGTATTCAAAAGCGAATTTTAATCAAACTTATACAAACTCTAAAACAACAAAGCTCAACTACAGAATGTGAACAAAGGTCTACCGAAGAAAAAACGAGGATTGCAAGCGGCATTTTAAGCGAAGAAGATGCAAGACTAGCGACTTGTGTTTACAGTCAACCAGACTCAAAGTAAGGCCGCCTTGCTTTTCAAAAATCATGACTTCTTTCATATTAATAATGCTAAGTACCTTGCTTCTTTTATTATTTTTAATTCAAGGAAGTATTTTCTGTTTTTCCTATTTGATATTAGTCTTTATTAGGGTACAAATTAAAACAGTCAAGTTCATCGACCGCTACACTCAAACTATTGTCATTTCATCGTTCAGTGATTGTGATATATTACTAGTTGTTTGACTGTACAGGTATGAATGTATGATGCAGAAGTCACAATAAAGATTACAAATAATACCAGATCTCGTTATCCAAGGTTTGTTTGTTTATCATAGAATACGCTCAAATATACCAAGGTCTTCTGAGTTACATAATTATATTAACTGTGCAAAGGTCAAAATCGAGCATTATTCTTCAAAGTTCAAGGGGATTGGGACACAAGCATTTATTTCTCAAAAAAAGGTTAAAATGTAAAGCCAGTCGATATATATAGTCCCTTTCTTGTAATAGACCTATGTCTCTCTATATGACTCGGTCACATGTAATGAATTACTGTAAGTGTAAACTATATTATGATGTAGAGAAGAATACTGGTCCTAAAAACACACTATATGTTAATCCTAGCAACACAATAACAGCACCATATAGCAAAGGTAATGCTTTTACCTTTAAAATTACAACAATGTGCTGCAATGAGTTTATGCTCTTTAATTTATAATAACAAAAATGAAATTAATTCATCAAATGAGCTTGTAATGATCATGAATGTTGAGGATCAGTTCTGATTGTCACAATCGGCATGACAGTCATTTCTCATGAAATCAGAACTACCCACAAGTTTAAATGTGTTTAATACTGATTATGAAATTCAATTTAGTGACAGTTTTACAGGTAATCTACAAAAAGAAACTGCAAATTATTCATATCAGATATAGGCAGATAAACAAATTTCTGATGAAATTAAGTGCGCGTTCACGCAGGCGTCTATTTTCATGAATTGTACTTATAATTAAACGCGTAGCTAGAGCATCAAAGAGAATCCCGAGTTCACGCAGTTATGCGTCTAGTTAATTTAATAATTTGGTTTTGATTAAATTGAAAGTGCTAGCCTTTCGCCACTGTGAACTTGGTTCGATTCGCGACTCAGGCGACAAGTGAATAGAGTTTCATTGATGTTTTCTCTCCCATGCCACGAGTTTTTTCTCTCCAGTTTTCCTCTAGCTATTCGCACAAATTAGTATGTGAGTTGCAATTGAGAGTTGAGAGCAAAAAATATTTGAATAAAGTAAGGAGTGTGTATGGAGGATACATGACCCCACAAGCGTCAAGCGGGCCTGTCTCGGGTCCTTAAGTCGCCGTTATTTAATAAAGGAAAAAATATTAAAAAAATATAGGAAAATCAGAGGCGACATTTTAAGCGATTTAGGACGATTTAGGGCGATTTAAGACAACTTAAGGCGATTTAAGGAGACTTAAGGACCCAAAACAGGCCTTCTATCGTTCTAAGCCTATCGTGTATAAATAACAAGATTTATATCTGTTTTAGGTTGGTTTTTTGGTGATCCTCACATTACCACCTTTGATGGTTTTAAATACAGCTTCAACGGTCTTGGTGACTTTGTTATGATACAAACCAAAGATATGATGAATGTAGTTCATGCACGAACTAGTCAAGCCTTGCACATCAATGGCAGCTTTTCCAAGGCAACAATCTTCTCTGGTTTTGTCCTTCGTTCAAGCGAGAACACGACTGTGCAGGTATAGCTTGTTTATCATTTAAGCGTCGGTCAAATTATCTATGGAAAGGGGGAAAAGAACAGATTAGGGACAGACACAGCTCAAATACAATAGGGCTGTAAGGAAGAGTACAGAATGTCTGTAAATACACTGCAAAAACGGCTGAGTAGATACAACACAGTATATTGCGTTAATCATGCATTCAGGATAACACTTTAGTGAGTAAACATAACTCATTATTGAGTAAAAGTGAGGTAATTAAACTCAATATATTGAGTACATTGTACTCAATGGTGCGTCTTCATCTATGTTTACTCTCAATAATGAGTTGGGTTTACTCACTATAAAGTGTTATCCTGAATGCATGATTAACGCTATATACTGTGTTGTATCTACTCAGCCGTTTTTGCAGTATACAGATCCCTTTTTAAATAAAGTGTACACCTTTTTCAAAAAACGTTGTCAGAAGGAGATCTGAATCTGCAATCTGAGACCGAAATGAATTGGCCCTGTTTTTTTTTTTTTTTTTTTTTTTTTTTTTTTTTTTGCGCTTAGCACCTTCAGATTTATATTTACCATCGTCATATCCGAAGCGAGAAAGTGCACGCAAACGAATTTTTAATGAGAAAAAACTTCCGTACCCCAGAATTCATTTTGATCTCAGATTGCAGATTCAGATCTCCTTCTGACAACGTTTTTTGAAATAAAGTGTATTTAAAATGTTGGATGGGAGACAAAAAGGGAGGAGGAAGTCAAAAGAAATCAGTGGGAAGAAGGGATATTTGAATGTCTGTTCCTCTAAGTTACCGCATTGTTAGACGAAATGATCCTCTATCTTCTATAAAAGTTGGTTAGATTGAACAATGTTTGACTGTTTGATATACCATGCTAGATCGTTCTCGTCCAACATTTTTTGTTAGATTAAGTTTTTTAGATTGTTTTATCTAAGGGCCTCTACATATGGGCCAACATGTTAGACCAGCATTGTTGCGAAAAGAAATGTTGGATAATGCTTCATCCAACATCATCCAACAGGGTGTTTAAACCGGCCCAACATGTTAGACCAACATTGTTGCAAAAAGAAATGTTGGATAGTGCTTCATCCAACATCATCCAACAGGCTGGGGCTTCCCTTCCCTTTACACACGTTTTTATATGATTACATTTCTGTACGATACATGCATCATAATAGTAGAGCTTACGTCTGGCTTGTGTTTTAACCTATAGTTACCCTGAGATGGCCGATTAGGCGCGCCGAATATGCGGCGAGATAAAACAAACAACACTAAGTATAACATTATTATTATTTATTTATTTATTCACATTTGGCATTTGTTTTCCAGGTTTTCTATGATAGCAACATGGACGGCAACATGAGTATTACCACACTTAATCAATCCAAACACTGCCAAAACTTTGTCCTTTCTGCGGCCGATAGCCAAGAGCTAGATGGCTTCCAACTTACGAAACAAAACAATACGCTGGTTGTGTTGTTTGATAGTGGGCTTACAGCAGAGATTACCGCTTACAGCAGAGGTCTTGGCTTGCTCCAAATCGCATTCTCAATACCAGCAAATGATCAATTTAATAACAAAACAGAAGGTCTACTTGGAATGCTCAACGAAGACAAGAATGATGATTTAATGTACCCGAATGGTACGACAATATCCATCAACTCTACAGATAAAGAGATCTTTAATTATGGTATAGAATGTAAGTATTAGTACTATATTCCCCTCTCTAGAAACCAGTGGAGCGAGTTGGACGAGTAGCTTGTTCGGGTATAGCCGGTAACTACTTCGTGTACGCAGTCACATAATGATTTTTCAAATATATTACGACAAAGGTATTATGAAAGGTAATATAGTTTGAATCTCCGAGTGTACAACTAGATCAAAATCTCCCGCTAGTTTCTGGAGAGGGCAATTACTATAACGAGGTAGAGTACTAGTTCATATTGACTCCTAATTATTTGCTATTGCTTAAAGGGATTTTCCTTCGTCCGTGCAACTAAAACTGAAATACTATTGATTTGAACTATAGCAGAATAACTTTTTGAACTTTTGTTTGTATTTACACACCACACATAAGTGTATTTTACGTCGGAAGTCCCTTTAGCCGAAGCTATAGTCTTCCAGACAAGGGAAGTACTTTTATAGTAAACGCGACTCGATATGTTTAATATCTAGGCGCGACGGCGTTAAATGGGACAGCGGTACATATTCACAGAGTATGAAATCGAACCGTTGGAGAGTTCGCTTAACCGAGTAAACAAGAGGTCAGACTGATGCTAAAAACAGCTGAATATCGACTATTTAGAAGAGTTTAATGATAACTACGACCTTATTCACTATCAACGATAAGTACACATTAATTTGAACATAAATGTAGCGTTCTAGTGCCCTTGTTCCAGAGAGCCGACGGTGCGCTCATTTTACTTCCCTCTCTCCATCAGTGCTCCGTTTGAACTCGAGACCTCTCGAATATGTATACATATTCAAAATTACAAAGATGTGTATCAGAAAAAAAAAAAATATCTACAAATAGAAAATAGACAAAAAAGTAGTAAAATCTTTCTGGTCGACAACCAAAAAGTAAAATTGATAAACTAAAAAAAACTTAACTTACTGGTTTTGAGTCTACCACCAACTTACTAGTACGTAGTTTGTAAATATTTTGCACGGACGAAGTACAATCACTTAACACTTGTCTCGTGTTCTGTCAATCTCTACGTGCTCTATAACTGCCCTCAGCACACGTGCTCGCCTTCTATTTCTTCAGTATAATGAAACATTTGGACAAACAAGAAATTTGCTTGATATTTTTATCCTTTTTTCTTTCACAGGGAAAGTTCAAGATGACGAGGCTCTGTTCGTGAACAGCACTACTTGTCAAAACCAAAGTGTGTTTTTCGATGCTGATTTCCGACCTATTTTCCTGAGTGACTATAACATAACGGACGATATGAAAGCCATTTGCGGTGACAATATAGAGTGTATGCTGGATTACTTAGTGACTGGCAACGAGGATTTTGCTAAAGCTACACGGAAGTATGAACTAGAAAATGAAAAGATCAAGAAAATATTTGGTATATATCCTATATATTATATTTATATCTAACATATGGACAACATTTCTGCTAGATTTGTCTGTCTGTCTGTCTCTGTCTGTCTCTCTTTCTCTGTCTGTCTGTCTGTCTGTCTGTCTTTCTCTGTCCGTCTGTATTTCTCAGCTCGTTTGTCTGTCTTTTTGTATATCCGTTTGTTTGTCTGTCTGTCTGTTTGTATATCCGTTTGTTTGTCTGTCTGTCTGTTTGTATATCCGTTTGTTTGTCTGTCTGTTTGTATATCCGTTTGTTTGCCTTTTTGTTTGTATATCCGTTTGTTTGTCTGTCTTTTTGTATATCCGTTTGTTTGTCTGTCTGTCTGTTTGTATATCCGTTTGCTTGTCTGTCTGTCTGTCTGTTTGTATATCCGTTTGCTTGTCTGTCTGTCTGTCTGTTTGTATATCCGTTTGTTTGTCTGTCTGTTTGTATATCTGTTTGTTTGTCTGTCTGTCTGTCTGTTTGTATATCCGTTTGCTTGTCTGTCTGTCTGTCTGTTTGTATATCCGTTTGTTTGTCTGTCTGTTTGTATATCTGTTTGTTTGTTTGTCTGTCTGCCGTTGTATATCCGTTTGTTTGTCTGTCTGTCTGTTTGTATATCCGTTTGTTTGTCTGTCTGTCTGTTTGTATATCCGTTTGCTTGTCTGTCTGTCTGTTTGTATATCCGTTTGTATGTCTGTCTGTGTTTCTGTATGTCTGTCTGTATTTCTCAGCTCGTTTGTCTTTGTTTTTGTATATCCGTTTGTTTGTCGATCTGTCGGTGTTTCTGTCTGTCTGTCTGCAAGTGCAAGTTATCTTTTTAATTTAAAATGAGCAAAAGTGAACATGGAATAAGAATCATGAAATCTAATACAACGAATCGAAATATGGCGGTCAATTTGAATAACAATTCTTCTTGACTGCCCAGCCTCGCATACATGTTAAAAATCTATTGTTACGTTTTCCAACGTGAACACGAGGCTAGACAGTCAAGAAGAATAAGAGTATGCCATATTTCGATATGGTCTGTATCTACTCTTTTTGGGGGGTGTGGGGGGGGGGGGAAATACTGTAATTAAAATTTGTTTGATTTGAATTACAATTGTTCTGATTTGAGTCTTAGATATTATTGTTATTGTTCAATGAGAGGATGTTCACTATCGAGGATTTTAGAGCAAACGTATGTGGTGTCACGTGACTTTATTTTAGATTTAATGTATTTTGCATGATGGACACTATTAATGACGTCATTGCCTATATCTAAAATCATATTTTCTCTATTCGCAGATAACCGACCCCCTACCATCAACACCGATCCTAAGGAAATCAGAGCTACCGCTGGTCATTTGGTCACAGTTATGGTCACAACAAGTGATCTTGATAACGATAAAGTGACACTTATGGCAGAAGGACTTCCACAAGGCGCTAACTTTAATAATAACACTGGTAATTTCACATGGACACCGACTACAGGCTTAGAGAAAGTTACTATAAGATTCATTGCCACGGATTCCACAGGTAAACATATAAGAATACAGCTATTAACAGGGAAATCAGCCATTTGATAACTTTTAGAATATTAAAATTTCGACATATCTTGGTATTTCTTTGGGATATCGAAAAAAAGACGAAAATCCCATCCCTTCCCGTCCCGTCCCTTTCCATATCCCTTTCCGTGTTATAAGTTTGTGTGATAGCATTTATGGGTTAAAAATTGTCCGTGCTACGTGTTTCAAGGAGTTTTTGTATCTTTTAGGGGCGTTCGATAATATTAATTTTTTATATGTTAATTTGCGCCTAATAAGTAATACATTATTATTATTTATTTTTTCTTCCCCCGTATTAACAGCAACGTTTTATCTTCCCCTACTAGGTGCAGCGTCAGTGTACATGCCACCTATACGGTACTGTGACTGCAAGAACATTACTGCTGATAATAACTGTACCTTCGACACCATCCAAAAGTCTTACGCCAATAGTAGCTTGGAATTGGTAGCGTGCAGCTGTACAGACCAGTTTACCGGGGATCAATGTGAAACAGAAGTCAAACCGTGTGAAGATAGTCCATGTTTTGGAAACGTAACATGTACACCAACTACAAACCCGTTTGGATATAAATGTGGGCCATGTCCGGATGGAATGGAAGGTGATGGCCAGGTTTGCAATGGTATGTTCGCCTGGCCTCGTTATTATTGCTATCGTTATCATTGACGTAAATTATCATATCGGTATTAATAGTGACATACATTGCTATCGTTATCATTGACGTAAATTATCATATCGTTATTAATAGTGACATTGCTATCGTTATCATTGACGTAAATTATCATATCGTTATTAATAGTGACATTGCTATCGTTATCGTTGACGTAAATTATCATATCGTTATTAATAGTGACATTGCTATCGTTATCATTGACGTAAATTATCATATCCTTATTAATAGTGACATTGGGTCCGAATCCAATTTTGGACCAAATCCCAGTCACAAATCACATAATCTCATCAGTTTTGCTCAAGTTTTCAATGCCATTCCCATTTTCTATTGTTCTTTTATTTGTAAATCCCAGTCCCAGTGAATCCAATCCAATTTTCCCAGTCAAAAAAAAGGCCAATCCCAGCTCCCATTTTACCCCTTCAGGACCCTCATACAACAAGCAACATTCAACAATACATTCACCAACATTTTGTGTTATGTAATGTTAAGATATCGTAGCAATCAAGCTCTCTGCTATATTTTTGTAGATTTCGACGAATGTCTAAACTCGACAAGAAACAACTGCACGAGCATTCAGAAGTGCGTCAACACTATTGGCAGTTTTAGGTGTGATTGTAAATCAGGCTATGTCAAAAATGATAAAAACAAATGTCAAGGTAGGAAACACACACACACACACATATAAACACTTTAGCAGCTGTGCAATTTTATCAGCAACTAATGTCTCGCAATGCCGTGGTAACACAAGTTACTGGAGGTAGGAAACACCGTGTAATGACGCCATTGCAAGTTGACGAGTTCGGTTGTGAAAAGTAGGACTGAGCTCTACTCTGTGCAATGCTGTCAAAAAAAGATGTTGTGGTCTTCTTCGACACAAGCGCGCGGTTATTGATACCCCGGAGTACGTAACTAATCGATAAATCTACACAAATCGATATTTATCAATACTTTCCGATAATATTTAATCGATTTTATTTATTTTATTTTACACAATTGTTTTGTGATTATCGATTAAATCGATTTATATCGATGTCGATATTCATTGATATAAATTTTATTGATAACGGTGTCTGTTGGACTTTATTTCATGTTCAACGCGTTTTCATCTAATATCGATTTTCATCGTCGATATATTAATCAAATCAGCCTTAAAATTTGTGATTATCGATTTTCATCAACTATCGATATTAAGCGATACTAATCAACTAAATAAAATAATCGATTAATATTAATTCGCTTTCCGATGACCCATTTTTATCGATTAGTTACTCCGGGTTGATACTTGTATAACGCGCGCTTTGATTGGCGTAACACCTAGTAATTTCTGCATTCCGCGCAGTTTGTGTTTTAACATCAGCTACCCTTTCGCGTGTTTATTGTTACTGTTATTTTCTCTCGTGCGTGTCTCCATGAATTAACGTGTGACTTTGTTTTTCGAACTGATTCCATGTAAAATTGTGTATTCTTACAGATGTAAACGAATGCAGTTCACCTGTGATAGTCAGTAAATGTAAGGACAATAGTAAGTGTATCAACACTGCTGGAGATTATAACTGTACTTGCATGGATGGCTATGAAGGAGATCCACTCAAAGGATGTACAGGTATATAGTCATTGCTATCATTCACAACCGTATCCAGCCGTCTATAGCATCGGATTTGCACGCGGGACATAAGTGTTTCTACTTCGACCGCACCGCACATTCAGGGTCGTAAAATTATTGAGGCGAATGTTCTGATTTAGGCTGAGAAAACAGACGTTATTTCACTCCTCTTCCTCCTAAGAAAGTTTCTTTCGTTAATTGGGGTAAGAGGAGCGAAAGAACGTTTTTTCCAAGGTTATTGCTGACTTTGTTAGTTATCATTTTTACTTTTACTTTCACCTTCACCATCGTTATTATAACCAACACTGATAATTGTTGTTATTATTATCATCGTTATCCTCATCATTGTCCTTAGTTTTTGTCAAAGTTTTTTTTTATTGTGCCTGTTCCATCGTTAACCCCCTATATAGACATTCTTAGGGTCGTCACGCAATAACCTCCTCTCAACAAATTAAGGTGTTGCGTGATGACCAAAACAATGTGTACATATACACAGCTATTTCAAAAAAGTAGAATACTGCATACTGCATACTGAATAGTGCACTGCAAGACCGAAATGCATTTTGTGTCATTTAATATTGTATTGTTTTTATTCTTATAAAATTCCATTCAAAACAATAGAGTGCATTCAGTAAAAGCGTGAAACACTTATTACTAAATTGTGCAAAATAGTGCTAGTTGAACAATAGAAAACAATTGAATTAGCATAAAATAGTACAAAATAGTATTATTAATGTTTCATGCTTTTACTGAATGCACTCTATACGTGCTAGTTATAAGGAGTAAATATCGCTGTATTTATATTTTTATCTAACATTATGAGACCCACAATGCCCTTTGGTCTTGCAAATGCACTATTCAGTATTTAAATAGCTACATGCAGGGTCCTAGTATACGCTATCCTTGCATTTCCATTACTGTTCGTGTCATCGGTTTGACTCTATATTATTGTTGTTGTCTTCAGATATCGACGAGTGCCAAGGCGATAGTCAAATATGTTTTGGCCACAACTGTGTCAATTCGCCGCTTGGTTCGTATAATTGTTCCTGTAATCCAGGATACAAAATAGAAAAGGCCAATGGAAAAGAAAGTTGCAAAGGTAAAATTGTATGGTACTCTAGTTTATTGATAGAATTATCCTACATCGTAATTTATTCAATATCAGCATCATTATGATGATATTTATGAACATAATTATTTAATACGATCGTTATTACGATCATCAAAATCATCATCAATTGATCATCACCATCATCAAAATCATCATAACCATTCATCATCATCATTATCTGGATTCATCATTATCATTATCAACATCATCATCATCATCATCATAACCATTCATCATCATCATTATCTGGATTCATCATTATCGACATCATCATCATCATCATAATCATCATCATCATCATCATCATCATCATCATCCGACGGCATTATCATAAACATCATCATCATTATGATCAACATCAACATCATCATAATCATCAACATCATCATTACCATGAACATCAACATCATCGTTACCATCAACTTCAACATTATCATCATCATCATCAACATTATCATCATTACCATCAACATTATCATCATCATTATCATCAACATCAACATTATCATCATCATCATTATCATCAACATCAACATCATCGTTACCATCAACTTCAACATTATCATCATCATTATCATCAACATCAACATCATCATTATCATCAACATCAACATTATCATCAACATCATTATCATCACCATCATTATCAACATCATTATCATCACCATCATTATCATCAACATCAACATCATCATCATTATCATCAACATCAACATTATCATCATCATCATCATCAACATCAACATCATCATTACCATCAACATCAACATTATCATCATCATCATTATCATCATCATCATCATCAACATCATTATCATCACCATCATTATCATCAACATCATTATCATCAACATTATCATCATCTTTATCATCAACATCAACATCATCATCATTATCATCAACATCAACATTATCATCAACATCATTATCATCACCATCAACATCATCATCATTATCATCATCATCATTATCATCATCATCATCATCATCATCATCATCATTACCATCAACATCAACATCATCTTCATTTTCATCAACATCAACATCATCATCAGCAGCAACATTATCATCTAATTGACATCATCGCCGTCTGATTATCATCATCATCATCATCATTATTATTATTGTTCACATAAAGTGCGTCACGTAACTTGGTTGTCATTATGAATATTGCTTTAGATATCGACGAGTGCAAGTTGTCCATTACTAATGACTGCGAACAAAAATGTGCTAACAACCCAGGATCTTTCTCTTGTGCGTGTGAACAAGGATTCAAGCTTAACAACGATAAAAAAACATGTTCAGGTATGGAAAATCCTCAGTTTTCTTTCAAATAAACCATGAGGCTAGTACGAATTATAAGGAGAACTATTTTATATATTTGGTTAGAATGGTTAATAAGTAAATCAATGAATCCACAGTTACTAACTGCAAAGACGACTGAGTAGTGTTTACTCAAATAACTGAATAAATATATCAATGCATCCGCAGTTATTCACTGCAAAGACGACTGAGTAGTGGTTACACAAATATCTGAGTAAAGCGATGCATTCACAGTAACTGCAAATTAAAGCGACTGAGTAGTGGTTACTCAAAGACCTGAGCTGAGTACATGTAAATCGATATCGCATCCAAATCAAACAAAAAATGAGCTGCTCAAATAGCTGAGTAAATAATCCGGCAATTCGCCTTTCCGGAATTCATTAGATTAATTTTTTCACTCGGCCCCAGTCCCCTATTGAATTCCAGAAAGGCGAATGGGTTTCTGACTGAACCAGTAGTGGTTATACAAATTCAATCATGCTGTTGCTGTTGTTACTTTAGTTGATCCTGGTAGCAAGTGTTATTCAAATAATAGCTGCCAACACCTCTGTACAAAATCAGCTGGTAATATCACGTGTCACTGTCGACGAGGATACAGCCTGGCTAGTGATGGCAAGAAATGTGAAGGTAACGTACATATATACAACAAACAAAAACAAACAAAAGATATTTGATTGATTGAAAGATTGAAAGATTGATAGATAAATTGATTGGTTGATTGATTGATGGAATGATTGATTGGTTGATTGATAGATAGATAGATTGTTTGATTGATTGATTGAATAAATGATTGATTGATTGCATTAATTGATAGATTGATTGATTGATAGATCGATTGATGGAATGATTGATTGATTGATTGATCGATTGATTAATTGCATTAATTGATAGATCGATTTATTGATTGATAGATCGATTGATGGAATGATTGATTGATTGATCGATTGATTGCATTAATTTATAGATTGATAGATATATTGATTGATAGATCGATTGATGGAATGATTGATTGATTGATCGATTGATTGATTGCATTAATTGATAGATTGATAGATCAATTGATGGAATGATTGATTGATTGATTGTATTAATTGATAGACTGATAGCCGATCGATTGATGGAATGATTGATTGATTGATTGGTTGGTTGCATTAATTGATTGCATTATTTGATTGCATTATTTGATTGATTGCATTGAATGAGTTGATTGGCAGCTAACGGTAATGATATTGTTCTTGCTTAGATGTAAATGAATGCAGCAATTCAAATGGTGGCTGTTCACAACAATGTAACAATTATGTTGGATCGTACAACTGTTCTTGTAACAGTACGGGCTACCTCCTAGTCGACAAGACAACATGTGAAGGTTTGTAGGCCTGTAAAGCAGCATTTACAACCTATTTCAAATATCGTAGTCGTAATCAAAGCTATAGTCTACACTCTGAAGCCTGCAAAGGATGTCGGCATTTATTCTGATCTCCTGTTATCGATTTATCCATAGCATATTTTGGTTGTACGTGTTTGTGTTATCTGAACATAACAAATTGTTGCAGGCAAGATTATGAAACAAATATTTCTTAATTTAAAAAGCGCATAATAAATCACATATTCAGTTCATATTACCGACATCCTTTGCAGGCTTTAGAGTGTGGACTGTAGCTTCGGCTGCGACAACGGTGTTTGAAATAGGTGTATAATTTCACAGCTGGGTGGCATGGGTGGCGAGGAGTGGTTTACCACGAGCCTCTAGTCACCGGCTCTGTGATCCAGGTTAGAGTTCCGGCTCGGGTATCTATATGTGAGTTGAGTTTGTTTGATGTGTTCTTCTTTCCTATGCCATGGTCACCAGGTTTTTTCTCCAGGTTATCCACAGGCAGCCCAAGCAATTCACTTTTACAGTAGAGATATGTCAGTAGAGTGGTGTGCTAAAGTATTTAACGTAGAGGTAGTGAGTGCAATTGGTAGGGCACTTTCTATATTCTACAGGTGGTAGTGAGAGTAGAATTTGTTGGACACTGTCAGGCTAGAAGATTTGAGATTTTAAAAAAGTGATCTTTTGTTTCAATTTTTATTTTGAACTAATTGTTTTTCCAGATATCGACGAGTGTCAAAAGGACAATGCTGGATGTGAGCACAAATGTACGAACAGTCCTCCAGGTAGCTTCCATTGCTCATGTAAAAAAGGATATCAACTGAAGACGTCTGACAACAAAACATGTGAAGGTACTTATTACTCGTTACCCGGTAGCTTACATGATATACACCTTTCGTTAAGAATCCCAATCTCAAAGAGACAAACCATGCAGTTTTACAAGCATGGTCGAGAAACTAATTGGAACTAACCTGAGACAGTATAAATACAGACCCAGCTATTGGTCAGATAAGACTAGCATGACTTTGTTCATTAGCATGTAAATCATTCATTTCATCTTATCCATGTGTTTATCTAATCTATATTGATACCATTCTAGATATCAATGAATGTAAGAGTTCCATCTTATCCATGTGTTTATCTAATCTATATTGATACCATTCTAGATATCAATGAATGTAAGAGTTCCATCTTATCCATGTTTATCTTATCTATATTTATACCATTCTAGATATCAATGAATGTAAGAGTTCCATCTTATCCATGTTTATCTTATCTATATTGATACCATTCTAGATATCAATGAATGTAAGAGTTCCATCTTATCCATGTTTATCTTATCTATATTGATACTATTCTAGATATCAATGAATGTAAGAGTTCCATCTTATCCATGTTTATCTAATCTATATTGATACCATTCTAGATATCAATGAATGTAAGAGTTCCATCTTATCCATGTTTATCTTATCTATATTGATACTATTCTAGATATCAATGAATGTAAGAGTTCCATCTTATCCATGTTTATCTTATCTATATTGATACTATTCTAGATATCAATGAATGTAAGAGTTCCATCTTATCCATGTTTATCTTATCTATATTGATACTATTCTAGATATCAATGAATGTAAGAGTTCCATCTTATCCATCTGTTTATCTAATCTATATTGATACTATTCTAGATATCAATGAATGTAAGAGTTCCATCTTATCCATGTTTATCTTATCTATATTGATACTATTCTAGATATCAATGAATGTAAGAGTTCCATCTTATCCATGTTTATCTTATCTATATTGATACTATTCTAGATATCGATCAATGTAAGAGTTCCATCTTATCCATCTGTTTATCTAATCTATATTGATACTATTCTAGATATCAATGAATGTAAGAGTTCCATCTTATCCATGTTTATCTTATCTATATTGATACCATTCTAGATATCAATGAATGTAAGAGTTCCATCTTATCCATGTTTATCTTATCTATATTGATACCATTCTAGATATCAATGAATGTAAGAGTTCCATCTTATCCATGTGTTTATCTAATCTATATTGATACCATTCTAGATATCAATGAATGTAAGAGTTCCATCTTATCCATGTTTATCTTATCTATATTTATACCATTCTAGATATCAATGAATGTAAGAGTTCCATCTTATCCATGTTTATCTTATCTATATTGATACCATTCTAGATATCAATGAATGTAAGAGTTCCATCTTATCCATGTTTATCTTATCTATATTGATACTATTCTAGATATCAATGAATGTAAGAGTTCCATCTTATCCATGTTTATCTAATCTATATTGATACCATTCTAGATATCAATGAATGTAAGAGTTCCATCTTATCCATGTTTATCTTATCTATATTGATACTATTCTAGATATCAATGAATGTAAGAGTTCCATCTTATCCATGTTTATCTTATCTATATTGATACTATTCTAGATATCAATGAATGTAAGAGTTCCATCTTATCCATGTTTATCTTATCTATATTGATACTATTCTAGATATCAATGAATGTAAGAGTTCCATCTTATCCATCTGTTTATCTAATCTATATTGATACTATTCTAGATATCAATGAATGTAAGAGTTCCATCTTATCCATGTTTATCTTATCTATATTGATACTATTCTAGATATCAATGAATGTAAGAGTTCCATCTTATCCATGTTTATCTTATCTATATTGATACTATTCTAGATATCGATCAATGTAAGAGTTCCATCTTATCCATCTGTTTATCTAATCTATATTGATACTATTCTAGATATCAATGAATGTAAGAGTTCCATCTTATCCATGTTTATCTTATCTATATTGATACCATTCTAGATATCAATGAATGTAAGAGTTCCATCTTATCCATGTTTATCTTATCTATATTGATACTATTCTAGATATCAATGAATGTAAGAGTTCCATCTTATCCATGTGTTTATCTTATCTATATTGATACTATTCTAGATATCGATCAATGTAAGAGTTCCATCTTATCCATCTGTTTATCTAATCTATATTGATACTATTCTAGATATCAATGAATGTAAGAGTTCCATCTTATCCATGTTTATCTTATCTATATTGATACCATTCTAGATATCAATGAATGTAAGAGTTCCATCTTATCCATGTTTATCTTATCTATATTGATACTATTCTAGATATCAATGAATGTAAGAGTTCCATCTTATCCATGTTTATCTTATCTATATTGATACTATTCTAGATATCAATGAATGTAAGAGTTCCATCTTATCCATGTTTATCTTATCTATATTGATACTATTCTAGATATCAATGAATGTAAGAGTTCCATCTTATCCATGTTTATCTTATCTATATTGATACCATTCTAGATATCAATGAATGTAAGAGTTCCATCTTATCCATGTTTATCTTATCTATATTGATACTATTCTAGATATCAATGAATGTAAGAGTTCCATCTTATCCATGTTTATCTTATCTATATTGATACCATTCTAGATATCAATGAATGTAAGAGTTCCATCTTATCCATGTTTATCTTATCTATATTGATACCATTCTAGATATCAATGAATGTAAGAGTTCCATCTTATCCATGTTTATCTTATCTATATTGATACTATTCTAGATATCAATGAATGTAAGAGTTCCATCTTATCCATGTTTATCTAATCTATATTGATACTATTCTAGATATCAATGAATGTAAGAGTTCCATCTTATCCATGTTTATCTTATCTATATTGATACCATTCTAGATATCAATGAATGTAAGAGTTCCATCTTATCCATGTTTATCTCATCTATATTGATACCATTCTAGATATCAATGAATGTAAGAGTTCCATCTTATCCATGTTTATCTAATCTATATTGATACCATTCTAGATATCAATGAATGTAAGAGTTCCATCTTATCCATGTTTATCTTATCTATATTGATACCATTCTAGATATCAATGAATGTAAGAGTTCCATCTTATCCATGTTTATCTCATCTATATTGATACCATTCTAGATATCAATGAATGTAAGAGTTCCATCTTATCCATGTTTATCTAATCTATATTGATACTATTCTAGATATCAATGAATGTAAGAGTTCCATCTTATCCATGTTTATCTAATCTATATTGATACTATTCTAGATATCAATGAATGTAAGAGTTCCATCTTATCCATGTTTATCTCATCTATATTGATACCATTCTAGATATCAATGAATGTAAGAGTTCCATCTTATCCATGTTTATCTAATCTATATTGATACCATTCTAGATATCAATGAATGTAAAAGTACTCCTGATATATGCTCCAAGTATCATACATGTAATAACAACGTTGGTGGATATTACTGCAGTTGTAAGAACCGAAGAATGTTCTCTAATGGAAAGAAAAAATGTAAAAGTGAGTCAAAAATTGATATTTTAAAACTATTATATCACCATTAAGTACTAGATTACGCGCGCGCTTATTGGGTTAGAACCATAGTTTATAGAGGGGAATTATCTATTAACTATGCTAGAACTCATTCTGTTTCCATTTTAATCTAGAGTTATATATAAGTTGTTTTTATATTTAAAAACAAAATGCAATTGTGTATTTAAACTAAAATTACACTAACTATTCTCCTGAGGCTCGATGAATATTGGCTTTCAATAACTCAACTTTGTCTCGGTTATTATTCACCTTCAGTATTAACTAAGGCGAGAAATTGTTAAGTAAGCTGAAGTTTCTTCATATTATTCTGTTTATGGTAGAATCAAAAAGGTTCAAGATGTCCATGCGTGCCGTTAGAGTTGGTCGCAACAATCTAATGTGGAAAAATGATTATAATAATAAATACTCGCAATTATACAAAGAACTCATCAATGAAATTATCCGGTTGGTAAGTATCCTTGAATATATACTATTTCCGATAAAGTTTGTCACCCCGCGGACAAAAGCATACAAGCTAGTGCGCAAAGGATCATGGATCAGCTCAGAAACTAAATGTATATTTATGTTGTCTTATAAGTTAAAATAGCCATTTCTCAATAACATATTGACAAGTGTGGAGATGTGGTCAATACTCCCTTGCATTCTAGTAAAGTATAGTTAGGTCACCCATAGTCCCGTGCGTACCTAGCTTGTATGATTTTCTCTTCACGGGTGACAAAGTTTCTCAGAAAGGGCATATGAATGTTATATATTATAGCAAAACATATGAGAATTGATTACACTTTTGTTGCTACCAGTTGGAAGTATTCTTCACCAAAATGTTCAAAGAAGCATACTTGGGCTGTACTGTTCTTACGGTTAGGTAAGTGTTTGTATATTTTTTTAATTTCTATTTTCGCTTGCATTCTTGTTTTGTTTTTTTGTTGGTTGCACTGAGTATCTGTTTGTTTGTTTGTTTGTTTGTTTGTTTGTTTGTTTGTTTGTTTTTTTGTTTGTTTGTTTGTTTGTTTGTTTGTTTGTTTGTTTGATGTTTTTGTTTTGTTTCTTTGTTTTGTTTGTTGCCAAGCAGTTTAATCACGATTGTGGTTAGTATACACCTATTTCAAAATCGTTGTCGTAATCAAAACTAAAGTCTCCACTCTGAAGCCTGCTAAGGATGTCAGTAATATCAACATAATTTGAGATTTCAGACGTATTATCAAGAAATATTTGTTTCATGTTCTACCAATGCAACAACTTGTTATGTTCATTTAACACAAACACGTACAACCAAAATATGCTATCAATAAATAGATAACAAGAGAAGAAATACCGAAATCCTTTGCAAGCCTCAGAGGGTGTTCTGTAGGTTTAATTGCGACAACGATTATTGAAATAGGTGTACATCATATGTATGAAATCAGTGCCTTCAAGACCAGACTGTTGTGCAGGGAGACAATATATGGCTCTAATATTTGCGAACAACACAGCGTCCACCTTAAATAAGGCCTTCTCAGGGTCATAAGACTGCCCAAGATCGCTCAAAATCACTTAAGGTAGTACCGGATACTTGCTACTGCGCATCCATTTCGCGCATCTCGTTTTCTATCATTTATTTGGGTTTTTTTGAAAATTTATCTAAATATTATTTTAATTTGAATCCTTATCTATAACTTAAGAAAGTATTATGTCATTTCATGCAACTTTGGAGGTAAAATGGGACATTTTTCGAAACATGCTTAGATTTTCACAAACTGACAAGGTCGCTGTTTTGTCTCAAAACAACAAATTTACAACTTTGTAAAAATGAATAGATAAAATATGATTTTGACGTCTTTAGTCGTAAAACTAATACAAAATAGGTTTTAGGGTTTCTGGAGATGACAAGGATAATTTGACAAGCTTCAAACAGATGTTTAAAGTACTAGAACCCAGTCCCGCGCGGACCGTTGCAGTGTTTTTTTTAACCAAAAAATGGATTCGGTCGCTTATAACTCGCCTATTAGTACGGGGACCCCCATTTTTTTTCTTTTTATTCAAGACTGTATTTACTACTCTTACGATTTAGAATAAAAAATAAAATATTCATTGATTGGATTTTCTGAAATTTTACAAATGGTACAACTCTATACATATGTAGTGTGCTTAATTGGCGTATAATTGTGCTTCTATGGCTCATTTATACCCATATTTGGAAATGATTCAATGATTTTTATGACAGGAAATGTTAGATAACCCTTAGATCTATCGTTTGATATAATATTATGCTTTTCCTAGCAGAATACGTTCGCATTCTCTTGACTGCTTTGAATAGGTACTTTTTAGCAAATCACCGCAAATTATTGCAAAAACCTACTTTTACTATATCTTATAACTCTATAACCAATACGGTGACCCCAATTTTTTTTAACGTTTTTTTACTTGCCTAACAATGATCTATAAATGACAGGATTTATAAAAAAATTCATTGAAGAAATCCAAGTATCCGGTACTACCTTAAGATCGCCTTAGGAGGTTTTTGCTAAAATTGAGATTTTAGGAACCGGAATAGGCCTTAAATAGGTTTAGATTGAAAGAATACTAGACCTCCAACTTATTTTTCTGCATGAGAAGACGAGGCACTAAACTGCTAAACGGAGAGAAGCACTGAGAGAGTAAAACTTCTTGCCAGGCAATTTCAAGGACGCAACGAATCAAAGCCAGACCATTAGGCCCGCAGACGGATTAAACACTAGACCATTGTACGCCTCACTAATGTTTTTGTTGTTGCATAGACAAGGAAGTGTTCTAGCAAACGTTTCAGTGAACTTTGATGCTGACTCCAATGTAACGGTTGCCGATGTAAAGAAGTCTGTCTCTGGTCTAAGCAACCTTGGTGATCTAGAAGTCGATCCAACAAAGAGTGCTGTATCAGGTATAGGATAAAACTCATTTAAACAAAATAAATGATAACGTTGATATCAGCCATTAATAATTCTGCAAAAATGAGCATACTGGGGATGTATTTTTGAATCTTCTTCGTCATTAATGTAATCATTTTCATCATCATCATCATGGTAATCATTATCATCATCATTGTAATCATCATCATTGTAACCATTACCATCATCATTGTAATCATTATCATTATCATTGTAATCATTATCATCATTGTAATCATTATCATTGTAATCATTACCATCATCATTGTAATCATTACCATCATCATTGTAATCATTATCATTGTAATCATCATCATCATCATTGTAATCATTATTATCACCATTGTAATCATTACCATCATCATTGTAATCATTACCATCATCATTGTAATCATTACCATCATCATTGTAATCATTACCATCATTGTAATCATTACCATCATCATTGTAATCATTACCATCATCATTGTAATCATTATCATCATCATTGTAATCATTACCATCATCATTGTAATCATTACCATCATCATTGTAATCATTACCATCATCATTGTAATCATTATCATCATCATTGTAATCATTACCATCATCATTGTAATCATTATTATCACCATTGTAATCATTACCATCATCATTGTAATCATTACCATCATCATTGTAATCATTACCATCATCATTGTAATCATTATCATCATCATTGTAATCATTACCATCATCATTGTAATCATTACCATCATCATTGTAATCATTACCATCATCATTGTAATCATTATCATCATCATTGTAATCATTACCATCATCATTGTAATCATTATCATCATCATTGTAATCATTACCATCATCATTGTAATCATTATCATCATCATTGTAATCATTACCATCATCATTGTAATCATTACCATCATCATTGTAATCATTATCATCATCATTGTAATCATTACCATCATCATTGTAATCATTATCATCATCATTGTAATCATTACCATCATCATTGTAATCATTACCATCATCATTGTAATCATTATCATCATCATTGTAATCATTACCATCATCATTGTAATCATTACCATCATCATTGTAATCATTACCATCATCATTGTAATCATTACCATCATCATTGTAATCATTACCATCATCATTGTAATCATTACCATCATCATTGTAATCATTACCATCATCATTGTAATCATTACCATCATCATTGTAATCATTACCATCATTGTAATATCAGTGAGCGTTATTATTAATTTCGACTGTTATCTTCATTACACAAATAAAATCATGATTCACAATCATTGTCATTGTCATCGCTATCATCTCCATTATCACCACCACGGTCATCATCATATCATCATTGTTATCATCATCATTGTTATCATCATCATTGTTATCATCATCATTGTTATCATCATCATTGTTATCGTCATCATTGTTATCGTCATCATTGTTATCGTCATCATTGTTATCATCATCATTGTTATCATCATCATTGTTATCATCATCATTGTTATCATCATCATTGTTATCATCATCATTGTTATCACTATCATTGTTATCATCATCATTGTTATCATCATCATTGTTATCACCATCATTGTTATCACCATCATTGTTATCATCATCATTGTTATCATCATCATTGTTATCATCATCATTGTTATCATCATCATTGTTATCGTCATCATTGTTATCGTCATCATTGTTATCGTCATCATTGTTATCATCATCATTGTTATCATCATCATTGTTATCATCATCATTGTTATCATCATCATTGTTATCATCATCATTGTTATCGTCATCATTGTTATCATCATCATTGTTATCATCATCATTGTTATCATCATCATTGTTATCGTCATCATTGTTATCATCATCATTGTTATCATCAACATCATTGGTTCTTATCATTCAACCTCCTTGGTGTAGATATGGACGAATGTAGCGACCCTACTCTTAACAGTTGTCACAAGAACGCGACCTGTACAAACGAACTGGGCTCGTTCAACTGTACTTGTAAAGATGGATTTAAAGGAGATGGCTTTGAATGCAAAGGTGAGTTCTTTTACTCTTTAACTTTTGAGTCTGAAGAATGTTTCCCTCGTTTTGGAAAGTCTGTTTTTGAGATCCTTCATTCCACCTCCCTCCTTACGTTCGGTATATCCTCCTGTCCGTTGGTCGTTGTTTGCTTCCAACCTCGTTCCCAGGGCCCTCTCCCTTCGCTTTTGTGAGGGCCCTGGGAACGAGGTTGGTTTGCTTGGCTTTGCTTGCTTGAAAAGACGAAAGCGCTCTAGTTTCCTTGTAATTCAATGGTTTGATTTCAAACTTTGCACAAATATAAATCAAATCTGGAACCAAAAAAACGATTCCAGTGATTTTTCATTTTCGTTTTCGTTGTTGAGATATTGCTTAGTTTGTACACTTATACGTGATAAATTCAAAAATCAATATTTGAGACTCAATAGCGGCTGATCTGAAGCATTTATGACAAATCGCAGACATCGTTTTACGAGATTGATGTATTAGGAGTCTGCTAACGTGATTTTTATCACTGAGACGGAAATCCTGACAGAGTTAGAGCTTTTCAAACGAAGTACGGTCAAAACACGCTTTAGTCGGAATACCTTTTTGTCGTTTTAAATAATGAAAATTTTGAATTAATTTTCAAAAACTACATTTATTCAGCTTTCAAAAAATATATACTTTTACTGGAATATTTTACAAAGCTTGCACAAAAACAAAGCTTTTACACAAAAACTCTAATCCTCCCCTGTAAAAATTCCTCCCTCCCCCTCAAGAAAGTAGTTTGCTGTCAATTTATGACCATTCGGGGATAAGAGATCCGTAATTTTTGTTTTACAACCATGGTACGAAAGCCTTAACAATAGCCTTTTGTTATAAGAGCTGTGTGATTGGATGTATCATAGCAACCTTGACGGAGGTTCCTACCCAGTGTAGATATAGCTTCGATGGGCGAATGTATGACGTAATAAGCTTAAAGTCCGTGAGAGACTAGGCCTGTATAAAATTAAATTTATTGAAGGCGCCATTTTTAAAATACAACTCGAGGACGATGAAAGGAATAACGCCAAGCTAGAGGTATATAGTTCATTTATTTATATTTTTTACATGTTCGATATCAGGTTTAAAGCAAATTTCACGAACTTCATGTATCCTATCGCTCATGGTCTGGGAAGCCTGTGATAATTGAAAAGCGTATTGAGACGTATGTGAAATGCACCAGATTACATTGCATTTTAATTAAAAAAACGATTATGTTGTATACTTAGTTTTTGTACCCTAAACCATTGCTTCTCTTTTACAGCTTTTATTCCTCCTTCAATTCCTCCGACGGAACCAATAGACACAAGCGATGGAGGTAAGTTCTTTTCTCTCACAGATGTATTCCAGATAGTGAAAAGTAGGAAAACAGCACTTCAAAAAATACTATGAGTGACAATATCTTCATTAGTATAGAAAATCGCACGATCTTGAGTACAATTCATAATTAATAGGTACGAGTGATGTTTGAAAAGTCACGAGTATCTATTTATTACAAATTGTACGAAAACATCGTGCGATTTTTTATTTATAATAATTTATAATATACTGAAAAACTAATTGGTACTCTGCCAAGTACAATTGACGATTTAATTGTACTCCTCTCGTCCAATCAGAATCGAGTAATTTTGTACAGTGTATTAATTTTATATTAGATCTTGAACTTCTACAAATACCACAGGAAGCCCAAGGCTATTGCTAGATATTTACTAAAGAATGTCCAGGTCCTTTTATTTTCTGCCACTGAGAAATATCGTTGAACACATGTAAAAATACGATAATTTAACATGTGAAAATATAATTTCTTTCAGTTTTGCATCAAAATAATTTTGTTTATGTAATAAACAGAATAATACATGCTCGTGTTCAAAATCGATTTATAAAATAACCATTATATAACGCGCGCTCTCATTGGCTGAACGTGCAAAAAACCGTGTTTCTATAAGAGCATAGAAACACGGTTTTCAAGCGGAGTGTCGCTTGATTTTTCCGTAAAAATACAAAATAGTGTCGTCTAATGAAGAAAACAATTTTTTTGTGTCAATTTTGACTTCGACGGCCTTCACCACCTCATCAGAAGTCATGAACCAAAACGTCTTTAACACTTTTAAGCTTGTAAAAATATTACTCGCTTTCAGCTCGTGATTCAAAATCTTTCTCGTGTTCTCCCAACAATCCCGCGTGTTTCTAATAGAGAATAGAAACACGGAAAATATCTTCTAATGCTTAAATCGAACTTAACCACACAAGGCAAATTCTATACCTCTGTGCGCCCATTTTCTCTATTTATAAATTCAGTAATCAATTAAATTGATAGTTTCTTTGTTTGTTCATCCATTCATCCATCCATCCATTCATTCATGTTTATAGATGACAAGACGCTCATGATCGTTCTTCTCTGTGTCCTTATTCCTCTGGCTATCATCATAATCATTGTCATCATCTGGTGCTGCGTAAAAAGGTTCGTATCTACCTCTAATTGCAAGAACGTTGTCCTGACTTTTGTAATTTACTGGCAAAGGAATAAGTTAAACGACAAAAAAAATCACTCAAGTTGACCTCTTTCTTTTGTTACTGTTCTTACCAAATTACTAATGTTCTTTTTTCATGGGTCAACATTCTTGCAATTAACTGTATATAATTAACTACATAATTGAATCAAATTGAAGTAAATCATAATCATAATAATAAAAAAAAGCAATCGTCAATGCTTAGCGTGCGTAAATCTATTTATGGATGCACGCGGATAGTTGGGAGAGCAAGAAGGTTACGTGAAGAGTTGCTCGAGACGAAGTCGATACTTATAATGCGCAAAATACATGTGGATATGATCTAATGCGCAGAAAAATCAAATCAAACCAATCATCTAAGATGCAAACAGGAGTGTTCCATATGTTACTATAAGATGCAAACAGGAGTGTTACATATGTAACTGTATTTTTTTTCCCTTCTAGACACAACAAAGGAAATCTCAAAATGGATGACAATTCCCATCAAATGAGCACTAGCAACATCTATGGCCGTTCAAATGGTCAACATGATGTACACTATGACAACAATCATGGTCGTAGAGAGAGCGATGGTTCCGGAGAAGGTGGAACATATGATATCGCATCAGCAACGTACTACGACAACCCCACCGTTGTAACCGAGGTAGGGCTTTACAAATCAAGTTATAAAAACCGGTGAAAACTTCTCCTAAACCCCCACCCCTCCTCTCTCTAAAATGATTTCCCCCACGCAAGAATGAAAGCAAATGAGACGGCAAACATCTCAGCTAATATGGAAAATGGGTCGGAATGCTGTCAGTTAAGGGGAACATTGCACGCTGTATGTAAGCATGAGTTGATTAGTAAGTGTCCACAAGGCCAGTCTGTTAATGTTCAACTCGGTAAATTAAAAATCTTTGAGATCTGTTTAACCAATCTATCTAGCTTTCGAGTCTTATTAGCTGTTTGTCTATAATTTTTTCTTTATAGTAAGTAGTTTGAATCAGTGAATCAGTGAATGAATGAGCGAGCACACGAAACAACGAATGCATGAGAAAACGAAGGAATGGATGAACGAACAAATGAATGAATATCAATTGTGTGGAATCTGAGAGATATGCAGTATTGTAGTGTTGAATCTGACTTTTTCTATTGCAGAGTAAGAATGGAGAGGCCGCCTTATAAACACTTGGTCTTCAACGTCATCAATATAACCCAAGCTGCACAACAGTTAAACTAATGTTTAACATTAGAATAAAATCAATGTAGCCAATTTACTCTTCATTACAAGGCAAGCAAGATGCTACAAATAGAAATACCTTAGAATCACGTAGCGTAGTGGGTATATAGTGGTGAATAAGCGCAAATCAACTAAATTAGGTTAATCAAAATGCGTAAACAAATCGATGCATCCATATTTACTCACTGCAAAAGAAACTTTATAGTTGTTACTCAAATAACCCAGAACAACGATGGATCCAGTTACGCACTGCATGCAAAAACGACTGAGAAGTGGTTACTCAAATAACTGAGTAAATCGATAGATCCACAGTTACGCACTGCATAAACGACTGAAAAGTGGATACTCAAATAACTGAGTAAATCGATGGATCCACAGTTACGCACTGCAAAAACGACTGAGAAGTGGTTACTCATCGATTGATCCACAGTTACGTATGATGAACAGTCAACCATTAGATATTTAGTAACAGCTATTTTTGATAAGACAAGCAAACGATAATAAGAATAGAACAATTCTCTCAAAAAGCACTTTTTTAATCAAAACGCAAAAGATGGCGTTTTAAAGACGTCAGAGGGTTTTCACCTTCAAAAAGAAACAATTGGAAAATCTTCTATTCAACCATTCAACCATTCGTAAATACACTTCTTTACCCTTTACCACTTAACTGAATACCAGTTACATGTCGCTCTCATACAGCTCAGCGGATATTTATTACAGCGCGACACACAAAACTATGACCACCATTAATGTATTTTTAGTGCACGGCTTTCGGTACGTCCAAAAGAAACGTTTCTTTGGGGAATAGTCAGTCTAGTTTTACCAAACAAGGCATTAGAAAGTTCGTTTGCTAGCTTATATCCTAGCCTATTCTGCAGCTACTCTTCTGGGATCCCTTTGTCTTTTTATTTAGCGTTTGGCTTGGAGAGAAGATGCTCGCAGGGGAGGCCACAAGGCCATGCACACAATTATGAAAAGGGATGTTTTTTTCATGTTTGATTTTCCACACAATTACGATGACTAATCCCAAAAACTCTCATTTTTCCTAAACCCCACCAATCGTACAAATAATCCATTTATCCCTGAAATATTTGTATTTGATCCCGATCCGAGCGTTTTTGATCCCGGTTCCCACAACTATTGTCACGCCCCTGATGTGAATACATTGAAGTGGTCTTACGTTGGCATGTCACACTGTAATTGGTCCATATTAAATAGGTTGAAAACCCCGATAAAATAATAATGTACTAAGACATCAATCCATACTCCTTGTAGCAAAAACATAAAATACCTAGTTAATTCATAACATTCAACATGTACGAGAGTGCATCAAAATATTTGTACTGCACATTTTATATAAGATAATACACAAAATAAACACTCTAAAAAAATGTCTTGTCTATTATGTTATCAATATACTGGCTACTAAAGTCTATAAGCCCCTCCCAGGGGAGGGGGGGGGGGGGGGCATGTTCCCATGTTTCCTTGATCTTTTTATCTTTTTGCATTTTCTCCCTTGTTCACCATAAGTAAAATAACTGTTTCCCTAAAATGTTTTACCTCATGTTTACCCCCTTGTTTCCTAAAACCCTTGGGAGGGCCTCGTCTATGAAAAAGCAAAGCGAACCATTTGAACCCAGAATTTTTACTGACTAGATGTCCAGAAAAATTCTGGTGAGTAGGATTTTAACACACACATCAGAGGTCTTTGAAGATGAAGCTATCATACCTAATTGGAAAAAGTATTGATAAGTGGTTTTGTTTGCTTTTTCATGCAACCCATGGACAAGAGAATATTAAAGTGCCTATAAACCCTTGCTGTTTGCTATTTCTAATAAAAGTACTGGTCCTAAATTTTCCAAAAGAATAAAATACTACGATTTAAACTGTGCATTTTATAGCGGTTTGAATATGCCCAAAAAGTGTTGTTTGGGCTTCCTGTGTAAAAGAAATTGGAGTTTATTGATGAGCTGGTGACAATATCGATGACGCAGAGTCCGGGAAATAAACTATTGAAACTTGCAATCCCGGACACTACGTCATCGATATTGTCACCAGCTCATATCAATAAACTCCGATTTTTTTACATAGGAAGCCCAAATAACCGCTATAAAATGCACAGTTTTTATCGCAGTATTTTATTCTTCTGGAAAATTGTCATTTAGGACCAGTACTTTTAATAGAAATAGCAAACAGCCAGGGTTTTTAGGCACTTTACGAGTGTGCATGCTGTATGCTGTTACAAAGGTTGTTAGATGCATGCATGGTTGTCAGAACATGAAAGAAGTGTTAAGAGAAACATCATACGAAGCAGAGTGATTCTCAACACTTCTAGAGTGTTCTGATACTCTCCAAGTGCTTTTTAACTGCATACAGCAAAGGAAATTATCAAGTTTTCTATTTCTTTTATAAAATACAAACTAATCAACAGGCCTCAACCAATGAGAATGCATGATTTTTAATAGTTATTTTAAAATAAGTCTTACTTAATATTCTCTTGCTGAGGATATTTCTCAACTATAGGTGGACGTACAGTGACATACTTTGTTTTGGTTTTGCCAACCAACCATTGTTATTTGAACAAAGAAAATTAAAAAATCTATTGTGAAAATGGTTGGTAAATTAGCATCACAATACCAACTCTTTATAGTGTCTAGCTGTCTAATAGAACATGTCGGTGGAGTAAAACATTACAGACATGTCTAACAAGTATACTTAACTAAATGGAACACTTACTTACTTCAGTGTTCAGTGTTCTAATCTGCTATTCTTCCTTTAAGAACTGGCTGACAATGTCATTAAATTCTTCAGGATATCGCAGATGTATGTTATGTCTCCCTTCAGGCCAAATGCGCAGTACAGACCCTGCAATGTGCTTGTGCAAGTACTCGGCATGAAATTGTGGGACCATGGGATCTTTATCTCCATGAACAATCAATGTGGGACATTTGATTTTAGGAAGCATGTCTTGGCAAAGATTGCCACCCTTTTCTTTGTAGACTCTCTCTATTGCAGCCAGCCATCCTTTCCACATGGCTCTTAATCCTTCTGCGCCATATAAGGCTAAAGAAAAAGAAACAAATTATTACAGTGCGAATCAAAAAACCGTGGGCACCTAGAAATATTTTAGAAATCGTTTATTATTCATTGAGCAACTCAGAAACAACCATATCACCGCAAGTAGTTTGACTGATGTGTAGTATGATAAACTTTTTGTAGTTAGAGTTGTTTGTGAGAGTTCAACGAACAATAAACGATTTCTAAAATATTTCTGGGTGCCCACGGTTTTTCGATTCGCACTGTAAATAAGAAAAATAATAATTCATTTTGCAACATAATATTTGTACTTTATGTACTTGAGTACATAAGTGTTATGTACTTAAAGTACAGAAAGTACAACTTCATGTTCAGGAGTGTTTTCCTTGGGTACTAAGGTTTTTACCTACCTTACCAAAAAATAACAGTGAGGAGTGATGTATGAAAAACATTATATGTAGACTGAGCAGATCAAGAACCATGTGGTATGCTGCTGTGAAAGGATTATATATTATCTTTTCCAAAACGAGTAAAGGAACAACCTGCAATGTGGATATGCAATTTTCCACTCCTCAAATTATCTGCAAAATTTTACCAAATTTGATGATTTTCTAGATTTTTTTCCCCATAAATTATAAAAATCAGTACTTATTTCAAAATTTGCGGCAGTTTCATAAATTTATGAAATCGGTAAGGTCTTGTGTAGTTTCATAAATTTATGAAATCGGTAAGGTCTCGCGGTAGTTTCATAAATTTATGAAATCGGTAAGGTCTCGCTATAGTTTCATAAATTTATGAAATCGGTAAGGTCTCGGGCTGGCCTAAAGCAAAAATAGTGCTGTTTTTAAATTTTGTTGTTAGATAATTACTCTTTGTTAAAAATAGCAGAATTAGGAAAATGCCAATAATTGTGATTTTTGGTATTAAAATTTAGGAATCCATCATAAATGACAGTTTTTTTCAAAGTGCAAAATAGCAAATCCACATTGCAGGTTGTTAGGACTAGGGTACTAGTTTCCCTAATTAATGTAATTAAGAAATGAACCTCATGATATAAAAGAGTAGATCAAGATATGTTAGATTCCTGAGATTTAGTGCTTTTGGTTAGATATTGAGTGAGTTACAGCCATTCAAAACTGCCCAAACTTACAAAGGTATGTATGGATTTGAAGACCAATTAGTACTTAGGTCACTTGTCTAAAGGATTGAGACATTGAGAATTGATTGATTCCTTTTTTTTCAGTTTTACTTGAGTATCATTTTACTCAGTGAATATTGTATAGTGAGCCTTTCTCAGGGGGGTGCATGCTCCCATAATCCTTTGATCTTTTTGCATTTTCTCCCTTGTTCCCCATAAGTAAAATAACTGTCTCCCTAAAATGTTTTACCTTATGTTCCCGTGATCCTAAAAAACTAAATTGTTTTATCATATTTTGTTCCCTTGTTCCCTGAAAATAATTTGACAGTATCCCTTGTTCCCTAAAAATAAATGCCGTGCTCCCTTGATCCTTAAAACCCCTGTGGGAGGGGCTCTATAGTATAGCCCTCTGGCCCCAAATAATGAAACTAATGATCAAAGTTAACTTACCTTCCAAAGGGTCTCTCATTTTAGGATTCCACTTGTCTACATCCCTAGCCTTGTCATACATATCAACATCCTCTTGTGTAACTGAGGCGTTCGCCCCCCAGACTACCATCTTATCAATAGCCCTAGGGTTACTGGCTGCTAGAATCATAGCTGTGATTCCACCATCACTCCACCCTAACAATGAATACTTGGGATAGCCTACACATGATAAATATCACTAGTTAGTAAGATACAATCTTGGAAAAAATGCAAGGAAACTGCTTGAAATAAGGGACACTAGCCCTTCATGTAATGTGCATGCCTCATGGGATTCTATTTCTGTGCAAAAACACACACCCTTCCCTACTTAACTAATTATCATGTAAAATGAAAATTAACATGGATAGGGAAGGCAAGGAAGGAAGTATCTTAATAGCAGAGATCTAGGTGCACCATTTAATAACTTGCATTCTCTCACATTATATAATACTGGATCTTGATCTGTTATTATGATTATTATTATCATATCACTAAAGTCATTCAAAATTGTTTAGCTCGTTTTCGAGCTTCCCACACAGCTCGCTGGCTCGCTTCTCTGGCTACTGTAGCATTCTTCGTTCACTAGTCCTGTCAGTGATAAACGAGTTCTACTTGGGCAAGTCTAGCACTGCATGTTCATTCCATAGTACAAATGTGTAATGTGCACCTTATTGCAAATTTATTATGGTGCATTTTTTTTCCAGTTTAAATATGAATACATGCTGTAAACATTGTTCCTGGTTAGCTCTGATGTACAGACAAATCAGCCCACACACTATTAAAACATATGTGTTGGATATTCAATAATGATAATATTGAAATATATTTATCCCCAGACATAAACGTTATAATACATGTAGTTACTAGAGCTGACAACACTGCCATTACTAAGAAGGTTTTGTTCTTGAAGCTGAGTAAAGGCCTGGCCAAACTGGGATACATGTAGCGTGCTACATTCTCGCACCCTATGTGTATCCGCAATGTTTCTCAGTTTAGCCACCTCAAAAACATTGTAGCGCGCGACAAATTTTGTAGCATAGAAAACAGCAGAAACATTTCTTGTGTTCGCTACATGTGAATGTGTTGTATCCCAGTTTAGCCAACCGAGGCGACATGTTGCTCGCTTGTAGCTTGCACGTTTTGTAGCATAGAAAACAGCAGAAACATTTCTTGTGTTCGCTACATGTGAATGTGTTGTATCCCAGTTTAGCCAACTGAGGCGACATGTTGCTCGCTTGTAGCTTGCACGTTTTGTGTCCCGGCTACCAAGTTTGTTATGTTTTTCAGGTGGCTAAACTAAGAAACATTGACGATACACATAGCGTGCGACCATGTAGCACGCTACTTGTATCCTAGTTTAGCCAGGCCTGAAGAGACAAGCTGACGACAATGTAGCATGTGTATAGCACGCTACATGTATCCTAGTTTAGCCAGCTAGGCCTTGAGAAACACTACAAAGATCCTGGGCTAAAGATTGGACAGTTGCTTGGAACATCACTGTACCAAGTGAAGAGACTGACACAGTTCAAACCTTTCTCACTCTGGCTCTTTGTTGACTAAGTATAAGTCAACATTAGAGAAATTCATTATACTGTACTAGTAATTACAATGCACTGCCCTCCACTCCACTCCCCTGTAGCAGCTGAACTTTTTATTTCTTTTTGTCTGGCATTAGACAACCATCGCCTTAAATTGATCAAAGCACCTGCTTCCCCCAAATCATTCCTTTTTGGTAAAACAAATACACACCCCACTAGGGTACTCACCCAATTTTCTCATAAGTTCTGCAGCGTCCCAAGCATCACGAACAAAGAAATCACTGGGAAAATCTCTCTCTGGAGGTCTTGACTTGCCATATCCTCTAGGGTCGAAAGCTACCACAGTAAATCGGTCACTAAGGCCTGTCAGTTGAGGTCCAAAGTCGCTCTGTGTGGAACCTAAAGCACCAGGCATACACAGCACAACATGAGAGTGTGATCCTGCCTTTTCGTAATGCAAATCTAAACCATTGACAGTTATTTTGTCAGAAACTGAGCTGCTGAAACTACTCTTTGGCATTCTCATGTTGATTACTGATAACATTTTGAGGTTTGATAGCCATTTTACGCTGCTGCAAGCGAATGAGATTCCAGGAGAACCTCTGGACACGCAAGCAGCCATTTTGTTTCTTTTACCACAGGAAGCCCGGTCAGCTGGATCACACACCGGCACCCAAGTAGCGTAACATGGTCCAAGATTCGTTAAAGTCATTTAGTCCGGGAGCAGATGTCGCCGAAAGAAGTGCCGTGGGATTTTCGTGAAGATTAAACGCGACTTGTGTAGAAGTGTTGAGTAGGACCTAAGGAACATTTTAAATGTTGTCGGCAATTCTGTAAGTCGTGCAGGGGGGGTCTACGGGGCGTTTGAAAACTACCCACTCTAATCTTGCATGAAAACGAGGCTGAATCATAAAAACTAAATGAAAGCTGGTCTTAAGTTGGTATTTTTCAATATTAATATTACGTTTTTTGATAGTCAGAAATGTTGTACTGAATATCAACGTTTGTAGGGATAATTAAAGGGGTCACGTGACCGGAAGTTAAGGCTCAATTTTCTTGTTATCCTAAAAAATAACTTAAAAATTGGACTAAACTGACTAAACTTGAAACTACAAATGAAAGTTTGATTCTATTAACATTTTAATCATCACTGTCATCATTTTCGTCGCACTCACTCTTGTTGATAGTAGCTGTCTTTCCACACGAATTATCACTGTCACAAGAAGAACAGAGGTTGGTGCAGTTCAAGCCCGGTTTTCGACACTGAGTGAGCATTTGTTTTTATTTACACCCACACCAAATAGATTACTGCTTTCGGTGCGTGCAGTTCTTTTGTCATTACAGGGATCCATTCATCTTTCTTACATCAATCATCTGGTTGTGGCAAACTGGGACTGCCAACACAGTCGTTATTCAAGCATGTTGTAGCACTACAATCATGTGCAAAATTGCTGGGTCACTTTTTTATGAGCGTTTTAGTTTTAAAAAATATACAAAATCTATCAATTTGATTTGCAAACCCCCTTCCCCCTAAGCAATGTTGATTGGTCTTACAAATGACAACCGTTTCACATTCCCACCATTCAACATTGATACGGAGGAGAGGGGAAAACGGAAAAATGATGTTGAAATATTTTTCATGTTAAAACCAGATAATGTCCCAAGGTATTTTACACATGATTGTAGCATCTTGTAGTGAGCGCCTCATAAAGTGCGCACTGCGTTGGTGGTAGCCTGTTTTACTGAACCTGATTCTTGCGAAACATTTCCAGCCTATAGTGAGGTCTTTGCCCAGAGCACAAGAAATGGGACCAAGCTCAATCACACCATGATTTTTACCAGTGTCAGTGCCAAAGGATATGTCTTGGAAACCCTTAGATACAACAGGGGACGGGGACGCCCGTGTTTGCATGGGAATGGATAAACAACTCAGAAGCACCGTTGGTAGTTGCGCCTAGAGCATGGAGCAAGAACTTTGTATCCACCTTTTGTTGATTACTTTGAAGATGGTCTACACCTTGATATGTTGCAAGACTTGTACATCCCCAGGCCATAGTTACATCATATCTCAGCACGATCGAGGAACTTCTCTGCCAGGCACTCTCTTAGCTCGTTGTTAGTCTTAGCAATGGTGAGGCAAGATCTTTTGCATGGCGACCTAGCATAATAAATTTATAATAAATTGATTTTCAAATATTGCGGAATATAGCATGAAAACGATCAATTACACATTATTTAGCGATATATGGGATCTCCAGCCTGACTTTTAACTCCACACGTCTGGGAGATGCAGTGTGATACACTGAGAGCTCCAATTCCATGACAAGCCAAACGATATAAAATACTGTTCGCAACTGGCTGAGCACTTTAACAGTATAATTACAAGGAAGTATGAATCCATCGATAAGGTCTGCTTGATTTTCGACTGATATGATTTACCATCGTCCCTTAAAATAAGTATGATCAGTTTCATGCTATATTCCGCAATATTTAAAATCAATTTATTATTAAGGTTGCCATGCAAAGACTCCTGTCTCATCATGGGTACGACTAAGAACGAACTAACCGCAAAGTACCTGGCAGTTCCTCGCTCACCGTTCCTCGATCAAGCTGAGATGACGTAACTACGGGCTGATGTGGCCTGACGATGTACAAGTCTTGCAAAACATAAAGGTGTAGACCATCTTCAAAGTAATCAAGAAAAGCTGGATACAAAGATCTTACTCGATGCTCTAGACGAAACTGCGAACGGAGGTACACAGTTGTTTAACAATTCCCTGCCCAGACATGGACGTCCTCGTTCTATCTTGAAGACGATACCCAGAGCTGCTTCAGAAGACATATCCTTTGTCACTGGCACTTGTAATAATCAAGGTGTGATTGAGCTTGATCCGATAGATTGTGCTCTGGGCAGTGGTAAATTGGCAGCACTACCCGTCTTCCACGCCGCTGATATAACTGGGAGGTTTTTTTTGGAAAAGAGAAAAGTTGCTTGCTGGAAAGCAATTACAAATGCAGTTGAAGATGTCATAAACGCTTTTTGGAACTTGGAACAACACTGCACCCAACAGGGGGGAAAAGTAGAGGAAAAACTTAAAGTACCGGGGAAAAAGTACCGGGGAAAAAGTACCGGGGAAAAAGTACCGGTGATGCTCGTCGTAAATTTTCAAAAATACCCCTAATCATACCTGAAGTCTTGTAAAAAGGGCGTGGCTGGATGAATTTTATTCCCTAAGAGATACCACATTAATTAATAATATTAATGTATGTATCAGAAGCAAATATCGATGCGCTCTCCTCTTCTTTTTCGACACCTTAAAGCGGAGGTCAAACGGCTATGACAGTTGATGATAGTTGAAGGCGTCTCAACTATCATCAACTATCCTGTACGTGCGGTCAAACGGCAAAAACTATTATCGACTATCATGTGAAATTTGAACATGTTCAAACTCTGATAGTCTATGATAGTGCATGATAGTTGGTGGTCAAACGCACATGATAGTTGGAACTATCATCAACTATCACCAACTATCATTGCCGTTTGACCGAGGCTTAAGAGATACCAGAAAATGCTAATTTAAAAAAATTAGCATTTAACACCCCCCCCCCCCCCCCCCTCCACTGATGACAGTGATGATTAAAATATTAGTAGAACCGATTTTTCCTTTGTAGTTTCATGTTTAGTCAGTTTAGTCCAATTTTTAAGTCATTTTTAGGATAACAAGAAAATTGAGCCTTAACTTCCGGTCACGTGACCCCTTTAATTATCCCTACAAACGTTGATATTCAGTACAACATTTCTGACTATCAAAAAACGTAATATTAATATTGAAAAATACCAACTTAAGACCAGCTTTCATTTAGTTTTTATGATTCAGCCTCGTTTTCATGCAAGATTAGAGTGGGTAGTTTTCAAACGCCCCGTAAACCCCCCCTGCACGACTTACAGAATTGCCGACAACATTTAAAATGTTCCTTAGGTCCTACTCAACACTTCTACACAGGTCGCGTTTAATCTTCACGAAAATCCCACGGCACTACAGTTGCTCCCAGACTAATTATCAAAGAACGCAAAAACCATCCATTAAAGAGAGATAAATTTCATTGACATTTTTCTGTTGAAACTACAATTCACCATACATTCCTTTATCTTATACTGACTCTAGGCTTGGGCTACCTGTGGTCCACACTGCATGATCCAGGGTCACGCAACTGCTGAAAAATAAAAGAAACAGGAATTCCGAAAATAAGCTTTTTTTACAGAACGCGGACGTGCATGGACTGTGGGCGAGAAGGGATCAAGTTTTTCCTCTTCCCTCCTTCCTTCTTCCTTCCCGAGGGTATTTTCGAGTTACGCGCTCACCACACCCATTTTGACATATGCGCTTAACTCGAACTTGAAACAACGAAACAATATTTTCGAGTTACGCGCTTTTTTAAAAGAAGTAAACAATATTAGAAAACAATAGTAAAAATATCAGAGAAACCTGATTTATTCCTAAAAAAATAGAAAGTTGAATTGATGACAGCTTTATTACTATTAGCTGCAGCAAACTTGTTTTGTTTACTAAAATATTGCTAAGCCGGTACAATCTGATTTCGTGTTTTTAAATATCCATTCGTACATAGGTATGTTTTCGCGTATCAAAATATAACTAAGTACAATCTTGTTTCGTTTATAAACTAACTACAAACTCATAGTGTCTACTGTTTATGCAGACTTTGCAAGTACTAAAAACACTGTTAGAATTAAAAAAAGAAATAGAATGAAATGTTTCTACTATTTTCCAAATAGCGCGTAACTAGTCGAAAATATTGTTTCGTTGTTTCAAGTTCGAGTTACGCGCATTTGTCAAAATGGTTGTGGTCTCAGCAAAATGAGCGTGTCCGAACGCGTAACTAGAAAAGCGCGTAACTCGAAGCGCGTGACTCGAGTTTTTCCTTCCCTCTTCCTTTCCTCGTTTTATTCGAAATCCACAGGGAGAAGAAGGGATTACTCGCAGTCAATACTTTTTTTCCAAGATTGTACTTTAAGCCGACACTCCTGCTAAAATTACGTGTTGACTCGTCTTATCACTAATCGGGTCACGACACATACATGTACATGGTTTTGGTTTCGATAGTTTTCGAAAGTTGATATATATAATTATAAATATTCAGGGAACAAGGGAACAAAATATGATCAAACAATTTAGTTTTTTAGGATCATGGGAACATAAGGTAAAACATTTTAGGGAGACAGTTATTTTACTTATGGGGAACAAGGGAGAAAATGCAAAAAGTTCAAAGGATTATGGGAGCATGCACCCCCCTGAGAAAGGCTCACTATATTCACTGAGTAAAATGATACTCAAGTAAAACTGAAAAAAATAAGGAATCAATCAGTCAATTCGCCCGGGGGATACTCCCTTTGTCGTAGAAAATATTCCCTGTGCGTTCTTTTTTAAGGTCCTTTTAGCATCCTTGCTCTTGAAAAAGTCAATTATGCAACATGACTCTGTACCTGTAAGGGTCGACATTTTTACTTGGCTTTGTTAGTAAAATTAGTAAGCTTCAATTTCGACTAAGAAAAATGACGCATTTCGTATTCTAGCCGGATATCACCATGATCACGCAGCAATAACGGACCAATAAAGTATGACGTCAATGGGTTTATAATGCTACACATCTCACGTGCATGACGCAAACAGGAACAGTTTCAGTTCCACCGCAGAATTAAAGCTTCGTACGCATTTCAAATGGCTGTTTATGACAGAAAAACGTTTTTAGCACTTGGAGCCTACTAGTTAAAATATCTAAGAACACATTTCTAATATTTACAACATAAAAGAGCTATAATTTCCCAAAGTTAAGAAGCTGAAAATCATCCGATATTAGTATCTTTTTTCTTCTAGGAATTATATACATATTCAATATAATAAATGTTCAAGTTCGCAATATAAATTACAAACTAGTACGATATATATAGCGGAACGTTTTTAAAATTGCTGATGACCCGGGCTGATGGTGAATGAAAAGAGTTTGTGATAAAAAAGGTCCTCATCTTGATTAATATAAAATCATTTTGATTATCAAAATGGAAAACAAGGAAAAACAAAATAAAATTTGAAATAAAAACAGAACAGGGAACTAACGTATAATATAAGAAAAGAAAAGAAACAAGCTGCCACCATGAATCGAACGGCTTCCAAAACACAGAAGCTTACAGCGCGACGCGCAAAAGTATGACCACATTTACAGTAACATGTATTCGCATACTTCTATGCACGGGAGTTTGTACTTTAAACAGACACATTTGATGTGAAGTTGATTTTTGATACATTTGATGTGAAGTTGATTTTTGATACATTTGATGTGAAGTTGATTTTACCGAATAAGGTGTGTAAAAACTCGTTTCGCAGCATAAAGTCCGTGCATAGAAGTATGCGAATATATTAAAAGTGGTCATACTTTTGCACGTCGCACTGTAAGAAGAAGCATGCATAAACGTTAACAAACGGCTTAAAAAAACTGGCTAAAAATATTTGAAACAAAGAAAACAAGAGTTTACTTGTTCGGTTATATTTAATTAAATACCAATTAATTAATCATTAGAGATGTACAAAATAATAATACATCTTATAAGCCATTAGTAATATCGGTATAATGATATTTTACTTATATAGCAAACATATAGGATTTCCAATCAAAACAAAACGCCATGTCTACAGCAAATATAAACTGAAGCACGCAAACTTCTAGTGTTACATAATCGTCCAAGGTGTTTATAGTTTTGACTCTACATACCATATGCTCATAACCACAATAACCACAATAATAAAAATATTGACAAAGTATTGATACTAATCAGTAAGGCTGTTATTGATATCAATAGGAGAGTTCATCTAGCGCCCCTAGCAAATTCAAATCATGCCATAACTATTAATAATTACTGTTAATACTATACATGCTATCAAACGATTCGATGTACAAAAATGTCGTCTGTGTTGTCATGCGAATCCAGCAAAATGGTTAGCATGGTCAACAGTATTTGATCGCGATTTTGCTAGCTGGGTGAACTCGTCAAAATCTTCATCGCCTGAGGCTGACTTGAGTTGAGTTCCTACGGGATCTGTGTTACTCCTGTTGCGACAGTTCTGTAAGAACTCCACTTGTTTGTCTATAGCCATGAAATCCTTGTTAGATTGGGAGGGCATTTTAATTCCCTCAAAGCTTGTGCCATTAGTCAAAGGACTCTCTGTGAATCCATTTTGAATGTTCAAGTTTTGTTCATTGGGTTCTTGTGCGGTTATGAGTTCCGTTTCGAAACCACCAAATAATTGATCGCTGCGTGCGTATGACCGTAAGCTCGCTTCACGAATCGCCGTCGCTTGAAAACTCTCATAGTTCATTTTAAAAGCAAGAGAAAGTGTTTTAAAGACTTCCTGAGCCTTGACTTTCGAATCACACAAAAAGATGTAAGCTTTAAATGGTCTTTCCGTGCGTTCACGCGCGACAAATACAAACGCCTTTTCATGTGTTGCGTCGACGTTGCAGTACGTGACTTTACTGATTGGAAAACTTGCAATAAGCTTCCCCGAAACATCTTCTTTTACTGTCAGACTTTTGTGAGTGACAATCATGGTCATCTTCTTCTTTCTCTCATCCGTTTTCGTTCTACTTTGTGCGGCCATGACTTGAGCAACTGGCATGTCTGTGTTTCCGCTACCCGTACCAAAGCCACTGGCTACTTCTATAGAACCCATGTACTGGACAGCAAACTCCACTCCTGCCAAAACCCTGTCCTCATCATCAACACCATCTTGGTTCAGCTGCTTGTGTCCTTTGGGCGAATATTTAGAGCTCTTTGAGAACATCATGGTCTGTAAACATGCACGGTCTGAGTGTGTGTCTTGTGGTGTGAGCCGTGTTATACGAGGAAATGGAATGTCAAATATTGACATTTTGACCTTTCTTTATACAATGGAATTGTCTTCCGATGGGCCTTTAATAACCCAACCAATTACAACCGATAGGGAATACTCTCGAGTATTTCTTTGACAGATCAGAAGACAATTATATATTAGAAATAGTTACATGAAGAGAGACAAAATCCAAAACGCCACGAAATGAAAATGGAAGAGCGGTGAGGTTAAGGAAAGGGGGGAACCCCCCCCCCCCCCCTGGAAAAACGGGTCAATATAGATATAGGAAAAGTCCCCTCTTATAATTTACTTACCATAATAACCGGGCATAATAACGATCGAAGTCAAAATATAATGGAGCGAAGGAATTTTAGAAAAAAACAACAACAATACTTTGGTAAATGTAGAAAATAGATAAGGCATTACCGTCATCTTTCATACATCAAGCTCTTTATTATTTTTCGTATCATCACACTTGGGGATATTTTGTCAGTATTTTACCGCTATACTGACTATAAAGGTCTGACAGACGGCTTTATGTCAAGAGAAGTGCGGATGAACATCATCCTTTATACTCCGTCCATCATGCCAACTATAATAAAACGCGTCTAGGCTTCGAAGAAAAACGTACCAACTTCCATTAGTGAACACGGATCGTTTTAAAAACAGTTTTGTAAATAGGCTAGCATTCAACTGCTGCCTTGGCTTGCGATGTTAAATTTAAGATTATATGGCATTATCATAATTTTATACTTGTATTCAATGTTTAGTGTATCATATAGGATAGATAGGTCTGATTTTATTATTCTTATTATATTATTACTAAATTATTATTATTATTATTATTATTATTATTATTATTATTATTATTATTATTATTATTATTATTATTATTATTATTATTATTATTATTATTATTATTATTATTATTATTGTAACTTTCGGTATGTTTTTATCGTTTGAATAAAGACTTCCAGAACTCCAGAATATTCAGAACTCTTAAAATGCGCAATTTTGAAGCGTCAATGAGTCAAAATGTCGAACCGGCTTACGTAGGGGCTATCATTTTTCCCATTCCTTCTGGATGCACCATAAATCGACACTTCATTACGACATTAAATTACATTACGTCATTTCTCTAATTAAAGATGAGTTAAGTTTAGTCTATGTATAGAGAATAATGTTCAATATGTTTGTATGTTTAGTGGTCAATGACCTCCAACACAGGAAACCCAACGAGAAGCCAACAAAGTTCACTGGTCAGCGTAATATAATCATCTAGACAGAAAGCTCAGCAAAACAATGATGACGTCAATTGACTCTCATTGGCTGAATCGCCCGTGCATTTAAAGTTGCTATACCTCAACAACCATTGCGGAAATAGCAACTTTGAGTCTATAAAACTTCTGCAATTTTATTCAGAGGTAAGGAATAATATTACTGTCTTAAAGGCATTTTTATCTTTGAGAAAATATCTCAATTTATCTCCTCAAAAAACAATGATTTAGGGTAGATTGTTTGGCAAATTGCAACTTGACGTCGTAGGACATGCAACTCTTGCTAACATTCGAAGCATTCTTTTAACTTCATTGACACTCGCCAGAACTTGGAATAATTCAAATAATTCAGCGAGGAAGTTGCTTTAACTGCGAGAGAGATTGGTATTGAACAATTAGCATTGAAAAGTGTATTTTTGAACTAGAAGAATCAGGAACTTTCAGTGCTTTCGAGGTTTAGTTTCGTCTCAAATATTTGTCGAAGGTGAGCTAGCTAGTATATAGCTCAGCTGCAGGCCAAATTGTCATGATGACCCATCGAGGGAATATAACTCTTTGGTACTTAGAAGAACTATAACTTCAAAACTATAAACTGAAAGCGTTTTTAAAATTCAAGAGACAAAGTTCAATTTAACTTATTGTACAAACTTGTAATGGTGAGGTCCATAATGTATAAACATACTTCATATTTTTGGAGAACTTATTCAACCAACCGCATAAAATATATGATTAAGCATTCATAGCTGTCAATAGATCGCTACTAAAGTTAAATTTATTCGTTTTTCTTGAATCTTGGATCCAAGTAAAGACTGGAATATATACTTATGTACAGTGTCCCATTTAGAATTGTTACTATATATTCACACTGAATATTGTACAAAAAGTTTATTTTTCTGATCATATGATATGTAAAGTGTTGAAAGATGTCAAAACGTCATGCAGGGGTTAGTTTGTTAGTATGCATAAATTTAGTTTTCTTGTTTGCAATATAAAATGCCATATAGTTTTAAGCATTAGTATATGACAGTATATAATACAACATGAAAATATAACTAAGTGCTGTAAAAAGAAGATCATAAACTCACTCAGTTCTACAATGTAGTAACAAAGTCAATTGAGACTCAATTTTAAACATCTAGTTAACAACATTGTTTTCATTTCTCAAGTTAACATAATGAAAATATATATTTTTACAATAACTATTTTACTGGGAGATAATGTGCCTCCATTTTTGCTTACTATATAATAATGTGTTTCGTGCACTTTGTACATTCTTGTGATATATTGTTAAATTGTGCATTATTAATATTATTTGTATTATATTATTTTTTTAATATTTGGTGTCACCAATTTAGCTGTCAATTCTAGTAAGTGCTTCAATATCCTAGCTATTTCGTCTGCATGCTGAAAGTCTGTTGTACCTTAATTCCAGAGCTTTTACATTTTTATAGTAGCATTGTCAACTTATTCTCAGCTAGTGCTTGTTGAAACAAATAGATTCAAGTCAAGGCTAAAATACAATGAATGAATAGGATTCTTCCACTCCATCCAGCTTCCTGACTGGAATCAATAAATTTGTATTGTGGTTTAATAGTCATGTGAATTTGGAAAATATATATTTTCACAATTTCTAAATGGAACTTTGTATGTATAGAAATTGCATTGATCATAATGTCATTTATGGTTAAAAAATTATAATGGATGTTTGATCATTGTACTTCTTATACTTACAGTGTCACCTGATATTTACACTTGAGGAGTAATGATGGCAAGCAAGATGAAAGACGAAGAAAGCATTTATCGCATCCCTCCTTACTATTACATCCACGTACTTGACCAGAATACAAATGTCACTAAAGTGGAATTTGGTCCCAAGACATTTATTCGCCAGGACAATGAGAAGGTACAGAGATACATTTATTTATAAACTTGTATGTTGTCACAACAATACTCTCAGAGAAGAGAGGGGAGGAGTGGAGAGGAGAGGATCGAGAGGAAAGAAAAGGACTGAAGAACGGAGGAAAGGATCCTGGCAAGTTGAGAAGGGAGGAGAGTAGAGGAGAAGAGAGGGGAGGAGTGGAGAGGAGAGGATCGAGAGGAAAGAAAAGGACTGAAGAGCGGAGGAAAGGATCCTGGCAAGTTGAGAAGGGAGGAGAGTAGAGGGGAAGAGAGAGGAGGAGTGGAGCGGAGAGGATTGAGAGGAAATAAAAGGACTGAAGAAGGGAGGAAAGGATCCTGGCAAGATGAGATAGGAGGAGAGTAGAGGAGAAGAGAGGGGAGGAGTGGAGAGGAGAGGATCAAGAGAAAAGGAGAGGACTGGAGAAGGGAGGAAAGGATCAAGATGAGAAGAGAGGAGTGGAGCGGAGAAGGGAAGAGAAGATCAAAAGGAGGGGAGAGGAAAGGAGGGGAGGAAAGGAAGGGGAGGAGATAGAAGGAGAGAAAAGGGAGAAGAAGATCAAGAGGAGAGGAATTTAAGGGAAAAGGAGAATATGCAAGGGGGATGGGATGGGAGTTGAGGAACCAAAAATTATATTACAATATGAATAAAGAGGGTCCTGAAGGGGGTTTCCGAATCCCATTTCCCAGTTTATATTTGGACCAAATCCCAATCAAAAATCATCATCAGTTTTGCTCAAGTTTTCAATGCCATTCCCATTTTCTATTGTTCTTTTATTTGTAAATCCCACTCCCAGTGCATCCAATCCCATTTTCCCAGTCAAAAATAAGGCCAATCCCAGCTCCCTTTTAACCCCTTCAGGACACTCAATAAAGTCCTTGATGTTTGTTCTTCAGGATAGAATGGTATAGGTATAATTAATGTATTAGTCTATATCAATGCCCAATACTTATGCATAACTGTTGTTATGTACAGTGATATAGAATGTATGTTCATGACCTGTAATAACAATTATAGGTTATTGTTGGACCAGCCAAAATGATAACCATTCCCCCTCGCCATTACTGCATCATTGAAAACCCTGTCATGAGAGATCTTAAAGAAGGCAATGTTATTGTGGACGAGTACGGACAAATCAAACTGCGTCATGCTGATCAGGTAATGATTATATAGTTATCAGAGTCACAATTATAAGAGTAAGCATTAATGATGATTTTGATACACCCTACACCGAGAAAGTTTGTCACCTGTTGACAAGCAAACAAGCTAGTGGCGCAAAGGATCATGGATCAATTCAGAAACTAAATGTGCATTCGGAACTTCTTTCTCGTTGTTTGACAAGTCAAAACGGTCATTTCTAAATAACAAATTGACAAGTGTAGGAATGTGGCCATGAAATCCCTGTGTCTAAATAAAATTTACATAGGTTACCAATAGTCCCCTGCGTTTCTCGGAAATGGTGTATGTCTGATATAACTTATTTATGATACTCTTTGTGAAGTGAACAAATTCAACTCACATAACGAACCATGCAATCACAATAGCCTGCTTTTGGTATGAGGCAATATGTCGATTGTTGTTTATATTGTTGAGCCCTTCTCTCACTCATATTGTGTTTGATCATGCACTAGCTAGCTCAACCAAAATATTAAAATTGAAACATTTATAAGCTTGTAGATGAGGTATGATTGTCTGGGGTATTGTAGTCTTGAGAAAGACTGATGGTGTTGATCGATGTTTAACGTTTCAACAACTAGAGCGGAAGTAATCTTCAGAGTGACTTGACTAATTCTGCTCAGGTTGTTGAAATATTAAACATCAGCACCATCAGTCTTTCTCAAGACTATACTACCCCAGACAATCATCTACATCGATTACAACTGAGATCAGACCATTAATTCACTCTTATTTACAAGCTTGTACATGAACATTGCACCAAAATAGCTATAGAGGCGCAAGTGACATTGACTATCAGGGACCGCAGAGCGGTATTTTATGTGGGGGGGCTGACGAGCGCCGAAGGGGGATCCGCGGACAAAAACTGCAATTCTACATCTGGAATTCAACATTCCATTATATCTGAATAGACATTTCATCAGATGTGTATATCAATCTTATATAGGAAATACGCCTTGCTCAAGATCCTTTCCCACTATTCCCTGGTGAAGTACTCAAGTTAGGTTGCACGCCTCTGAAAATTGTCATGGCCAATTCAGCGCTGCGCCTCAGAGCTGTTCTTGACTTTGAGGATGAGTCTGGAGAAAAGAGAGTAGCTGGTGATGAGTGGCTCTTTGAAGGACCAGGTACCTGTCATATTCAAACTATCTAAACTATTTAATAAAAGGGAACATTTTTTATTGTTTCAACTTAAATGGACTCTATTGCAGATCAGATTGGAGGGAGCTAATATAACAATAAATCACATTACATTTGATAATGCTTAAATATTATTAATAGGACATTTTCCCTGAAATTTTCACAACATGACATTTATTTACTCTAAGTACCACAATGAAATTTTTCTTTGCTACTTATAATTGTTCATGGCATTAATTACATTTAAAAAAGGAAAGTTGGCAAAATATTCTTGTTGTAGTAGTAATATGTGATATACTACTTAATATACATTTAAGAGTGTGGCCCAAGTAAATCATTCGATTTTCTATTTAGGAACATTGATACCTCGCAAGGAAGTTGAAATTGTTGAAACTATTCGAGCTTCCATTGTTCAGCCCAGCCAAGCTCTCAAGCTACGAGCAAGAAAAGAAACAAAGGTATTATGACCATTAAAATATTCACAGCATATGAGCAATCTTGACTTCATGGAATAATTGCTAATTTTTATAATAGTTTATGATATATATTTAAAAAATAAATTGATTGATTGATTGATTGATTGGTTGATTGTTTGATTGATTGAATGATTGATTGATTGGTTGGTTGATTGATTGATTGGTTGATTGATTGATTGATTGATTGATTGATTGGTTGGTTGATTGATTGAATGATTGATTGATTGATTGATTGATTGGTTGGTTGATTGATTGATTGAATGATTAATTGATTGATTGATTGATTGATTGTCTGTCTGTCTGTTTGATTGATTGGTTGATTGATTGGTTGTTTGATTGATTGATTGGTTGATTGGTTGTCTGATTGATTGAATTGTTTGATTGGTTGATTGATTGATCGACTGATTGATTGGTTGATTGGTTGATTGATTGATTGATTGATTGATTGATTGATTGGATGTCTGATTGGTTGTCTGATTGGTTGTCTGATTGGTTGATTGATTGATTGATTGATTGATTGATTGATTGGTTGGTTGATTGGTTGTCTGATTGATTGATATCTGATTGATTGATTCATGATTGATTGATTGATTGATTGATTGATTGTTTTGTTCATTCTTAACTGAAGGATCGTTCTGGTAACCTGAGGGTGACAGGTGAAGAATGGCTGGTGAGAAGGGTTGGTGCCTATTTACCAAGTGCATATGAAGAGGTCATTACTGTTGATGATGCCTTTGTGTTAACTGAGAAGGTAAGCGCTATCATCACAGATTATTAAAAAGTTAATATTATAGTTCAATTATAGTAGTTCCGATAGATATCATGTATATAGCCTGAGTAATGACAACTGCTTGGATGGCTTAGTTGGTTATATAATTACCAGGATATTAAGCATGGTACTCATACATATATATATACGATCTGCAAATGGTTAGACCATCATGTGTTCTACGATAGTGTCATTAATTCAAGGGTCCATGCATGGAGACCTCGCTTCCAGCAATAGGGGTACTCTGTGTAATTAGTAATGAAACTACTGGTGAATCAGGCATTAAAAATCATGTATATAACAAACAGTAGTAGGAGCATTTTTCCATCAGGTGCTTAAAACTTCTCAAAAATATATACACCTACTTGCAAGAACGTTGCCATTAACATTTGAACATTTGTAATTTAGTGGATTAGGAATAAATTAAAAGTACAAAAGAAAGAGTTTTGCTTCAATGATCTTCTTTTGTACTTTTAATTTATTCCTAATACACTAAATTACAAATGTTCAAATGTTGTATGCCAACGTTCTTGCAAGTAGGTGTATATCAAGACATAATTTCAATGTTTTCATTATGTATGGTCTCGGTCATAGTGATGAGTGCACCGTTTTCAGTAAAACTGTTCCCCCTCTGCTGGTGAAGGTACACTGAACCGTTGGTGCATGATGGCAATGCTGATGAATATTTTCATGTCGTTTTGTTTGCAGAAAGCATTACATTTGCTTGCTACAGGCACATTTAAAGATGTCTATGGAGTGACAAGAAAGAATGGAGAAGAATGGCTTGTGACCATGAAAGAAGCTGAGGCTCACATCCCTGACGTTTATGAAGAGGTAGGTAGAATATGTTCTGCTGAAAAGAGGGAAAAGGAATATATTTCTTCTCCCATCATAGCATTTTTCTCCAATCTCACCAACTTTCTGGTTTCTCTCTATTTTACTCCAGTGATTTTTCATTTCTCCACGTCTAGTTTACGTTTTTGGTGCCGTGTTACTCCCTCCTCCTTGGTCCATTCCACTCCTCTCCGAAAAATATAGATTTATATAAAACAAACTAACCAAATAGTGCCAACGAATATCAACCAACTGACAAATGATCTAAATAACTACTTATTTGGTTTTGCAGTAGCTAGATTTGCCGGCTGACGAACAAATGTAACGAAATAGAGAATGAATGGACAAATGAATGAATGAATAAAAAATGAATGAATGAATGAATAAAGAAATGAATGAATGAATGAATACATAAAAAGTTGAGAACCACCCAACAAGCCAACATATATACGAACAAATGTGCAAATCAAAAATTAACACTGACTCAACCGTTCAACAGCTAGTTTAAAAACAATAAACAAACAAAGAAATATATTAAACATATTTGCAAACAAGTAAGAAGCTAACAAACAAACAGCTAGTCAAGAAAAAAGTAAATAAACATACAAACAAACAAAGGATATTCACAGCAATGGACGAACGGCTGAACAAGCGCGCAACGAAACAAGAATGACCATAATAACATTCAACTCTGGATACCTTATTCTTTTAGGTTCAAGGTGTTGTTGATATTACAACTATGAACAACCGTCAGTATTGTGTTATTTTGGATCCTGTTGGTAAAGAAGGAAAACCACAACTGGGACAGAAAAAACTTGTCAAGGTATGAACGGCCGGGCGCGAAAGCATTTCGGGAAAAGTTTTCCCGCCATTTTCGGGGAGCGCGCGCGTTTAAAAAGCATTTCCCAGAAACAATTATAGTGAATTTAAAAGCGAAACTGTTTCTATTTCAAACGCTGTAGGTTATATATATATATTTATAAAATATTTGAGATACTACGCACGCTGTGATTGGCCGAGAGGTGTGTTTGCATAAGAGTATGCAAACACAGTTGTGACGTCATGACATTTGTGTTTTGTAATTTGTGTCAAAAATATTTTATTAAAGCAATAGAAAACTTTTTCCGTGTTTGCATAGCCTGATATAAACACTCGGGAAGGTTGGTAGAATTCTCGATGGCTATGCAAATCCTCGACTTCGTCTCGGGTTTGCATAACCGTCTCGAATTCTCCCAACCTCCCGTCGTGTTTATATCAGGCTATGCAAACACGGAAAAAGTTTTCTATTGCTTAAATATATCACGTAGCAAAGGAAAGACTTATGTTTTTTAATTACGTTTCAAACGTTCCATATTCTATTTTCAATGCATTCTTTGTTGCAGGGAGAAAAGTCGTTCTTTTTGATGCCCGGTGAAAAGCTAGAAAAAGGAATCCAAGACGTATACGTGCTAGGTGAAGATGAAGGATTGATTCTCAAAGCACATGAAGCCTTTCTTGACAAAGATCCTGCGAATGAAGACGATAAGGTACGTTGAAAAAGATATTCCTGGCATGCTGTGTCCAGTTTTCTCTCGAAAGCAAACAATAAATATCATGAATTAGTATATACACAATTCACAACCTCATAAGAACGCGCGCTCTCATTGGTTCGCTATCTCGGGATATCAGACCATATCTACTGCTGAAGCTCGTGCATCTTGTCACGCTTTGTAATATTACGCAATGAATTTTTATTTTATACAATAATTTTCATTTCTTTATTTTTTTGTTTGGTTGTGAATTGTGTATATACTAAAACAAGACTCGAGGCTCGATTGTGAAATATGAAATAATTGTATTGTGAAATATGAAATAACCCCACTATAAATACACAACTACAATACCTCAGCCTTTTTAGCCTTCTTCCATCCAGTAAAAGACGTGGATGGTACTCAGTTGCCCTTCTGAATTGCAATATAATCATTTGTTTTCATCTGTTGAGCCTGTACTACCGTTGTGTTGAAATACAGAACAAATCGGAATATGGTGACTTATTGTTTTTGACTGGCTAGCCTCGTGTTCACGCTAGAACTGACACAGTAGAGCTTTCCCATGCATGTGAGAGGCTAGCCAGTAAAGAACAATAGTTATTCAAATTGGTCGCCAATTTTAGATTCGGTGTATCAGAGTGAAAAATGGAATTGTTTCAATTTATAGGAGGTCATGCGCAAACCAGGAGACCGCTGGATGATTCGCGGGCCCAGTGAATATATTCCTCCAGTACAGGTTGAAGTGTGTGATCGACGCAAAGCAATCCCTCTTGACAACAATGAAGGTCTGTTGCATAATACTGATGGATCTCATACTTATGATTCTCCACTTATTTCAACGTTTGAAGGATAACGATGTTTAATATTGGTGACGATGGTAGTAATATATTGATGCTGATGATGATATGGTGACGATAAAGATGATGATGATGATAATGATGAAACTGATCAGTGATAGTCATATTAACGTGATGATGTTGATGATGTTGATGATGACGGTTATGGCGATGGCCATGACGATGACGCTCACACGTCAATGATTGACAGGTATTTACGTGCGTGACATCAAGAGTGGTAAAGTGCGTGCAGTGTGTGGTCAAAGCTACATGTTAACACAAGATGAAGAACTCTGGCAAAAGGAGCTCCCTCCCGCCGTGGAGGAACTGTTAGCAGGTGGTAAGGACCCCCTGGCTGATAGGGGTACTCGTGGATCAAGGGCCGATGGAGGTAATTTTCACACCTAAAATGTTAAAGTAAATAGGGGTAATTGTTGCGCTAGGGGATGCCCGTTGCCACTAGGGACACCCCCTTATATCCGCCCCTGCAACCCCTAAATGGTTATGCCAGCGTCCCCGTTTCTTTCAGATCCTATAGTCCTCCTTCCGTGAACACCAGCCTCCACGATTATTCTTTAAATCACATAAACCTAATCTAATAATTGCTCATTTAGAAATAAAATAAGTCTACTGTGTTTTCACACTTAGTTTTTATGAAAACCGAGATGAGTTTGGGAGAGAACGGAAGCAAATCAGTCCAAACACGAGACGAAGTCAGTATTTTGACCAATCAACGCGCGCGTACTATCCCAATTATTTATAATATTTAATATTATTATATAATATTTAATGTATTGATTTCTGTTTTTATTTTATTTTTATTATTAAACTAAGTAACAAATGATTATGACTGTTTCCAGCATTGGCAAGACAACGTAACAAGACTAGGGTTATAACATACCGAGTCCCACACAATGCTGCGGTACAGATCTACGATTACAAAGAAAAGAAAGCTAGGTAAACATGAGCCTCCTATAAGATACCAACCTAAACTGCGAAACCTACTTTTGCGCGGAAGCTCCGAAAATCGAAGTGCCATGAGGTGAAGTTTTGATCGAGAAAGAATGAAGGCTTGATGGAGACGCTTTTTTCATGACTTTTTTCGTTTTAATATTTTAGTTACTAAGTCGATCGTTTCCTCGGAATTTTTACGTAAAAGTGGGATTGGTCTACTCCAATTTTTTAATCGAGTGGGTTACTTACATGTTGTATAGAAGATATACACCCTCTCCGTTTTTTTCTCACGTAAAAAGACTACAAGCTAGTGGCGCAAAGGATCTTGGGTTAGTTCAGAAACTAAATGTATAGGTTCTTCGTGAGGAATGTCTATTCGGCACGCCTTTCTTATTGTCTAATAATTCAAAAGGTTTTGTTCTTATTTTACATGACAAATGTGGCGATCTGGCCATAAAATCCCTCTGTTCCAACAAAGTACACATATACGTTTACCCATAGTCCCCTGCGTTACTAGGTTGTAATGCTAAATGTCACAAATTATTTTATTATTTTAGAGTGATATTTGGACCTGAGCTGGTCATGTTGGGTCCAGACGAGCAGTTTACTCAACTAAGTCTTTCTGGCGGGAAACCCAAGAAGCCCAACGTAATTAAGGCCCTATGTCTGCTTTTGGGACCTGACTTTTGTACCGACATTGTTGTGGTGGAGACTGCTGACCATGCAAGGCTATCGCTTCAGTTGTCGTATAATTGGTGGGTATTTATTGTGTGACATGCGCGCTTGGTGTACCCTTGGTGTGCAAGAGCAGTTATTTTCCACTTTTTTGGCGTGAAGCAACAAAAGAAACCCAACCCTCTGGCTTCCGTGTACGCTTGTTTGTGTGGTGTGGTGTGATGTGATGTGATGTGATGTGATGTGATGTGATGTGGTCAGTGTGGTGTGATGTGGTGTGGTGTGATGTGATGTGGTGTGATGTGATGTGATGTGGTCAGTGTGGTGTGATGTGGTGTGATGTGATGTGGTGTGATATGATGTGATGTGATTTGATGGAATGGAATGTGGTGTGGAGTGGTGTGGTGTGATGTGGTGTGGTCATGACAATTGTACATTCTTGATTGTCTTTACAGCTCTCACTTTACGTCAAATTAAACAGTGTCACATTAGCTTCAGTTTCCGAGTTCCGACCATTTCAACCGACCTTATTAGCAGTTTTTTTAAAAAATGTATATCTCGATTGAAACAAAAGAGTTGTGCGTTGAACATCACATCCTCCTTCTTACCTTCCTTTCTCTACAGTCTTCACTAAAATTATAATTAAGCTTTCAGTAAGCCGCCCTAATTCCAGCTGTTTATTAACAGAGCACTTCCTTAATTCTACTTCATTTGTCTTTTATTCTTCATTTTACATTTCAAATGTTATTTACAGTGAGAACACTCGAACCATAAACACTATGAGCTTATTTGTTACTTTTCTTAACCCACATCCCATTAGCGAATAGATTAAAAATAAGATTTATTATGAATACTTAGTGTATTTGAACACACTACTTCATTTTTAGAGGTTTTGAATCTGTAGAAGGTTCAGAAAATAATAATATGAAAAATGCAAGTGTTCACGGTTCGAGTTTCCTCATTGTAAGTTTGCGAAACTGAAAACATTTCCCGTTGAGGAAAATAGAAAATATAATATGAAAATCGTTTTGGAAAAATATAAATGATTTTGAAATAAAATCGAAGTATCAGCAGGATGTTCTTGTAGTACTCCCGCAGTACTAAAGTATTTTAAGTCACAAGGAATGTTTCGATTAATTCCAGTCGTTAAAAGGATTTATAATGTACTGGCTTTATACAATATTGAATATTTGATTGCTGCAAAAGTTTGTATGAACAGCACGTACTTCAATTCTTCTTAATAACCTCAACAGTCCTATTTCACTAGACACTACAACCTCGTCCCTAGGGCCCTCTCCCTTCGCTTTTGGGTGGGGCCAGACACTAAAAATGTCAACTAGCAAGAAATTGAATTTCGAACATTCACTTTAGCATGTTTTTAAGGTTACACAATATAATTCCTGTATAGCTCGATATCGCAGCCAAATAGAGGTTCGTTGACCAGCACTTCCTTGTTGACATTCACAAATTGAATTGAATTTAAATTTAAGTTTAATTTAATCTAGAACTCCAATATTCAGGAAAGCTTGAACTTTACGCAATGTTTTTAAGTTGTTTACATGAATATATATTGTGTTCAGCTGTGTATTGTATTTCCTTGATTATAATAGGCGTCTCTCAATTAATCCATCACTTCTCCGCTCTTTGTATGTTATACCCACCGCCTCCGGGGATTATTAAAGGAATTGCGTGGAACTTAATTCACTAATGATCCCAATGGATATTACTCGGTATCTTTGACAGCCACGCTGTATCTTCAATACAAGCCCACCTTCCTTTGGAACGTTTTCCTAGTCATGAATTGCATTTTGTTCAGTAGATTAAATATTAGGATATTGAAGATGGTTAATTAAATTGATCGTTAGTTGTAATCGGAGTCTCATTATAACGGTAACTGGTTTACACCAATCGTTTTTAAATATATTTTTCTTTAAAATACATTACATTTAGTAAAGAAGCGTAAAGTGTCTTTAAGATAACAAAGTACATTACATTTAGTAAAGAAGCGTAGAGTTTCTTTAAGATAACAAAGTACATTACATTTAGTAAAGAAGCGTAGAGTGTCTTTAAGATAACAAAGTACATTACATTTAGTAAAGAAGCGTAAAGTTTCTTTAAGATAACTATCAATTTCTTTAAAATACATTACATTTAGTACTGAAAGGAGCGTAAAGTTTTAGATAAGCTTTACGCTAGCTTTACTGTAGCATTACAGCTACGTAAATATAAAATTTCGTATAGTATTACATAAGTCTGCTAATAGGATTTCTCAGGAACCATGGGAAGACGGCTAAGGAAAGGGAAGGAAATGCGTGGAAGGACACCCCCGCCCTTTCTACCTCTCTACCTCCTCCATTCCAACTTCGTATTCCTTCTACCGGCACCCTTTCCCATTGAGGGCCTGTCAAGGAACCTTTCTTGAACACAATGCCGCCTATTTTATTTATTGTCGTTTATCTTGAAACTTTCATACACAGCTAAATTCTCAAACCTATTTCAAACTATTTCTCTCATTCCAACATTCGCTGCAATGATTTTATATTTTTGATCTGATTCAGGCATTTTGATGTAGCAGACAAGTCAGACAAGGAAGCAGCTAAGCTATTCTCAGTACCAGACTTTGTGGGTGATTCTTGTAAAGCTATTGCATCCAGGATAAGAGGTGCTGTAGCTGGCGTGCAGTTCGATGATTTCCATAAGGTACGCAATGATGTTACAGTTCGCCACGTTCAAAACGAGCCGCGAGGCTGAGTTCGAGTTTCGATCGTATAGCATGTATGGATTATTTACAGGGACAGACTGAAGCAATCTGGATCTGCTTAACAATATACAAACCGAGACGGCTCGGCCATGATTAGGGACGGACCATTTGATTTGTGATGGGTGGGACCTAATTCCCCCAAAAAATATCGAGGCTCTGTCAAAAAAAATATCTTGCTAAGTCCGGAAAAAAAAATCGAACAAACCGAAAATTGGGACCCCTCCCCATCAAGAATCAAATGGTCCGTCCCTTAGGATATTCATCAGTTGAAACTAAAAGATTAAGAAGGATAATTAACAACGGGAACTCCTACGTCAGTTTTGTTGTTTTTGCATATGTTGTTAATTGCAAAAAGTCTCATCAATGTCTGGAATTTGCAGACAGTCCACAGTATGCCAAGCTTTCAAAAACATTCTTTGGTGTTAATTGTTTTTGCTAATGAAACAGGACAGCTGCTGGATTTTGATAACGTGAAAGATACTGAAAAAAAGAAATATCATCACCAAACGGTTTGAAATTTGCACATAGTCATTTCCTGCATTTTTATCACCCACATTACACCAAGCTTCCAAAAACAATCTTTGTTTTGCTAATGAGACAGGACATATGCTTGATTTTGATAACGCCGGATTAAGTTATAATTGAAAAAGAGGAAAATCACCACCATAGAATGGTTTCGGACACAGAAATATAAACAATAAAGAAGTTGTCATACGAGCCAATCAAGTGAATAGTCAAACAAACAAACAAACAAACAAACAAACAAACAAACAAACAAACAAACAAACAAACAAACAAACAAACAAACAAACAAACAAACGAACAAACGAACGAACAAACAAACAAACAAACAAACAAACAAACAACCGAACAAACGAACAAACAAACAAACGAACAAACAAACAAACAAACAAACAAACAAATTAAATCAGAAAACATCAACTAATTACTATGCGAATAAGCAGAAAAACAAACAAAGAAACAAACACAATGAACCAAACAACTAATTAGAAAACATGAAACAGACAAACATGGGAATTAGCAGGCAAACAAAGCAGCCAAACAAATATGTCTACATCATCTAGAGTATTAAAAGTTCGAGTCCTGTCTTGGGTTATTTCGAGTCCTGGGGTGATCACTTCAGGTCCCGGAATAACAACAGTTTTTGGGATCACTTCGGGTCTCGGAATAACAACAGTTTTTGGGATCACTTCGGGTCCCGGGAAAACAACAGTTTTGGGGATCACTTCGGTTCCTGGGATCACTTCAGGTCCTTGGGATCACTTCGGGCACTGTACAGATCAGACCAATATATAGATGTATTAGATATAAAAGATGCATCTAACCGGACAGTCCCTAAACTTCTTTCTTAATTTTTATCAAACATTGTTGTTCATAGAATTCTGCCAAGATTATCAGAGCCTCTGTGTTGGGTTTGGATGAGAACCACAAAGTTCGTAATCGCTTCTCATTCCCTGCCAATAAACTAAACATTACTAGTATTGACATCCAATCAGTTGAGCCAGTAGACCAGAGGACGAGGGACGCCTTGCAGAAATCTGTACAACTTGCCATAGAAATAACAACAAATTCACAGGAAGCTGCTGCAAGGTAATATATAGGGTTCTACTGTTGTAGGGCGCCATCTTTAAAATTGAGCATCGATCGAGTAACCATATACTGTGGTCTTGGAAGCAACTTGTAAGGTGCTATAGACCGAATCGAAATATGGCATACTCTTATTGTTCTTGACTGTCTAGCCTCGTGTTCACGTTGGAAAACATTAGAGTTTTCACATGTATGCGAGGCTGGGCAGTCAAGAAGAATTGTTATTCAAATTAGCCACCATATTTCGATTCGGTGTATGCTGATGTAATTGTATAGTTATAACAGGCTGGCTCACTTAGAACCTTGCAAGTCAACGAGTATAGCAAGTCGGTGCTCAAATTTCAAGATGGCTGCCACTCAAAGTGCATTGATCTTAAACCGCTAAACAAAACCGCAGATGCATGTATAGAAAGTAGAGGCTTGGAAACCACCCTGTCTACTCAGTGTCTATACTGTCAAGGACAAAGCGCTATTTTAAAAGATAATCTATATTTCGTGAGGGTAGATACATTATTACCAGTTACCCGATAGTTTGATGGTCCTCAGATAAGAATCCCAACCTTCAAGCAGGCAAATGAGTTGGCTATTAACTAAAGGCGATGTTACGCGTAGGGATTTGCAACGATGATTTTTCGCGATACGCCGTTGCTCGAAAAACTGATGCCATGTAACATGCTACGTGCAACGATTTTCGGATACGGCAATGTGTTGCAAGAGGGTGGCCAAGGGGTAACGCGTGACGCGTGATTTAGGCTAAAGTAAGTGCGTGATTCGTGAAAATAACGAACAATTTAGTTGTTCAGTACGTGAATACTATGTTGAACGTGACTTAAATTTGTACGTGATGCGTGATGACGAACCGCTCTTGCAAGTTTTTGATTCAGCTTCAAAAACTCGCAACGCAGAAGGTCGAATTTTCAGCAAGTTGATTCGTGTAACAGCTTCATCAACGATTTTTCGCGCAACGCATACCCAGAATGCAGTGTAACACTCATGAGGACGATGGTTGTTGCTTTTAAAAATCGCTAAAAATCGTCCTGTTAAACGCGAAATGTCGATTCGTGTAACATGTATTAAAGCTGGTGTTACACGCGACGATTTTCAGCGACGATTTTTCGCGATACGGGTTGACAAGTTGAACCCAATACATGTTACACGAGCCGTTTTTTCGCGCAATATTCCTACGAATTCAACATATTACACCATAGATAATAAAAACACAATTTTTCTCGATTTCTGTAAAGGCAACGTCGACCCCAGCTCCCAAGCCGCGCGGTCATGACATCAGATCGATCCCAGAACTGCATTCTGGGTAGGTGTTTCGCGAGAAATCGACGAAAAAGCTGTTACACACATCAACTTGCTGAAAATTCGTCATTTCGTATTGCAAGTTTTTGAAGTTCAATCAAAAACTCGCAACGTGTTGCCGTATCCGAACATCTGCGTAGGTGGCATGTCACACGCATCAATTTTTTGCGCAATGGCGTATCGCGAAAAATCGTCGCTGAAAATCGTTGCGTGTAACATGTATTAAAAATCGACGAATCGTATGGCGAAAAATCGTCATTGCAAATCGTCTTGTGTAGCATCGCCTTCAGAAGAAACTGAATTGATTAACTTTGTTCTCAGACACGAAGCTGAACGCCTTGAGCAAGAAGCAAAGGGACGTCTTGAGAGACAAAAAATCGCTGACGAAGCTGAAGCTGAGCGATCAAGAAAAGAGCTTCTGGAGCTACAAGCTCAGAGTGCTGCCGTAGAGTCTACTGGTCAGGCAAAGGCTGAAGCACAGTCTCACGCAGAAGCAGCTAGGATCCAAGGAGAGGCGGCCGTCCAGCAAGCCAAGTTGAAGGCAGAAGCTACAAAGATTGAAGCTGTAAGTATCCAATGATGGGATTCCTGTTGGATTCCAAACTATAAAGGCCGATTTACACGGCACGATTGTCGTGTGCGACTTGTAGTATACGACTCAAATGAGCTCCAAGTCGTGCCGTGTAAATGCCCCTACAACTTGCCTACGACTGACGAACGCGATCTACAACTTGTAGTAGGATTTTGAACCAAGGATCAAAACCCTACGACTTGTCGTAGGAAAATGACGTGATTTGTCCCATATTAGGACTGGATCTAGTATTTCGTCCAATCACCCACGATTTTAGCAATGGTGTATACGAATCGTATACGACTAGTCGTGCGCGTGTGAATGGTACCTACTACATGTTGTAGGAAAATCGTATACTACAGGTCTCAAAATCGTATCGTGTAAATCGGCCTTAAGGGATTAATGGGAATAGCAATAACCTAATAGTATATAAATAAGGATACATGAGGAAAAAAAAGCCCTTGACGGGAACCCCACGGTTTCGGCTTTCTAGTCCGATGTGACACCACAAGGACCAACCACGCTGGATACATTAATAGTCCAACAAACAACATTGCAAATATCGTTTGCGTCTGTGAGTCTACATCTTTATTGGTCTATCAATTTGAATTATAGCCCAATGTACTAACAGTACCAGAATGCTTTGATTACTTTCTCTAATTTTCTAACTGAATAATTAGTAACGGATTCAAAATAATAATTCGAGTACCACAAGAGGAAAATATAAAATTTTAATAACAAAGAAAAAATTATAATCCCTTATAATAGCTGTACTTCAATAGCGCCATCGTGAAATTAGTTTCGATTGTCTATAAAAAAAAATTAAGACTACGTTATTTTCCATAGTCCCCTTCACAGTTCCCTGCACCATCTTAAAAGGTAGCCGGCCCTTTGCATCGAAGCGAGACGAAAGTTGAACTTGCAATGATAGAGACCTTTTAACACCTTGCCGGTCAATTATTCACGAGTCTCTATATATATAACACGACAAGCTTAGGCCAAGAGAAAAATTCTAAGCAGGAGTCCTTAAATCCCTTTAAAAACGTGTGTCTATGGTGTGAAGATTAAATCATTAATGCAAGTGATGACTAAATACTCCTGTCAACGGCATATGTTTTTCCTAAATATATAAACGTGAGCAAAGTATAATAACGTTTTACAATGTGACTGATTTAGCAGTTTAAATACATTCGTGAATCAGTTATTTAACTAGTTATGTATAGTTGTTATTTTTCAACAACACTGAACTTGATTACTTAAATATATACTTATTTACAATTCTTCGGTATGTAATTAACGAATCTGCGACTTTTTGTGCGTTATTCAATAGTATTATTTATCATGTATCTATAAGCAAGTAGAAATAATTCTGAGAGCAGATTTACGGGCGAGACACCTAGTAACTTCTACTACTCTGCTTTCGGGCGCGTCACCTTAAAAGCAGTCAGAATTTGAAATAGATAGAAAGAAAAGAAGCCTTCAATAGAATTATTTATTATGTATTTAAAAGCAAGTAGAAATAATTCTGAGAGCAGATTTACGGGCGAGACACCTAGTAACTTCTACTACTCTGCTTTCGGGCGCGTCACCTTAAAAGCAGTCAGAATTTGAAATAGATAGAAAGAAAAGAAGCCTTCAATAGTATTATTCATTATGTATTTATAAGCAAGTAGAAATAATTCTGAGAGCAGATTTACGGGCGAGACACCTAGTAACTTCTACTACTCTGCTTTCGGGCGCGTCACCTTAAAAGCAGTCAGAATTTGAAATAGATAGAAAGAAAAAAAGCCTTCAATAGTAATATATTTATTATATATGTATTTATAAGCAAGTAGATATATGTTATTTAGTAGTAATATTATTATTAGTAGTCAGTGCAGATATACAAAAATTAAGATTGTATTTCTTCGATCTTGCAAAACATACACCGCTTGAACACATAATAGTAATAATCTTTCAATATTTTCTGCATTGATAAAGCTTATTAATAGATTTTTAACTGACTAACTTACCCGGTCGCTCCGGCGACCAAGGTCGGAAAGGTATAATAAAGTTTACCTGCTTCATCTGGCGCTTTTGCTTTTATCTTGAAGTATATTTATTTAGTACTGGACCGACGATTCCAAAGACCGTGGAAACGTACACCATAGCCTTGTTTATTTCTCCACCGGCATTAAATGGCGCCATTTTCTAAATCAGGTAAGCTCCACAAGGGAACATGTACGATTTCGCTAGTAAACCGTTCTCGGAAAGTCGAATTAACGCATTTCGTCTTTGGCCAGCCACATAACTTAACTGTTAACGCGAACCAACGTTTTTCAGAGCTGAGACAACTAGAAAGAACTCTTCGTAACATCGTGTACTTAGTGACCTTTGAATAACGCGCGGGATACCGTCGATATTAATACTAAACTTTGACTATATGATAGCAGTTGACAGGATCGGACGTTAAACATGACCGATGTTTTTTTATAAATGGAAACCAGCGAGAAAACTAGTATAGTCTAAGTCGGTGTTTGATATATACGATAGGTAATATAATGAAATTTGTAACACCGTAAAATATTACTAAAAAATTCTGGGCAGGGTGAGCTGCAAACATAAGTGTTGAAGTACAACAACCACAAAGTAGTGTTAGGTTACAGATCACCCCGAGAAGCTTGACGCCTTCAAAGCGACAAAATTCATTTTATTCCTGGCTTAAGCTTGTCGTGTAATATATACACCTACTTGCAGTAAGGTTGTCATACAAAATAGAACATTTGTCACAAAGAAAATAGAACATTTGTGATTTAGTGCGAAAGGAATTAATTAGAAGACAAAAGAGAGAGTTCAGCTTGAGTGATCTTCTTTTGTCTTTTAATCAATTCCTATCGTACTAAATCACAAATGTTCTATTTTCTTTATAACAAATGTATAATTTTGTATGACAACCTTACTGCAAGTAGGTGTAATATATCATTGCAAGCTCAACGTTCGTCTCGCTTCAATGCAAAAGCCCGGCTACCTTTCAAGATGGCGCAGGGAACTGTGAAGTGGACTATTGCAATAATAATTCAAATGTATGGAAATGATACCCATAATATTAATAATATCAAAAGTATTTACTTGATTTTTTGTTTTTCATTCTTTGTATTGTTCTTAATTAGTGTTTCCTTTATTGTATTTTTCCTTCATTATTATTAATGGTTATAAGTTTTTTTTATCATTTTCACTTGATAATGGTTTTGATAACGTCGAAACGTCGTGTAAAAACTTTGTTAATTTCAATGTCTTATCGCAGAATTTTATTGTCAAATGTATTTCTAAATCTTTTCTTATACGGATAATTTTAATAGATGAGAAAAACCTGCTGTGTAGAGGGAGGAGAGCAATTAACTTAATATTTTCGCAAGAAAACAATTTCCGGAGTAAACTCTCTGTTTGTGTTCATATCTATTTTCAGGATTTTGTGTCAACAAATTAATAACACTGTCTGACCACAAACTGCGAAAATGAATAACATGATGAAAGTTAATTATTATTTTTGTCTTAGAAATAAGATTCGTAGAATGCTGTTGAACGTTCAATATTCTACTTGCGTGAAAATAAAGATTGAAATAAGGATGACAATATGTTATTTACTGTTTTGGACTTCTTTCCCTGGAGTCGACTTCCTTTAGCTATTGAAATAAGAAAATATCGAGGAAAGTCGATCTTCGGTAGCAGAAACGTTTAGCACTTTGAGGGCTGTACCTATTAGTATTTTATAACGTTTCATAATATGATCATATTCCTGTATTTTTGTGTCTTCTTCTGTATGTTTGCTTGTTTGTTTGCTTGTTTGTCTGTTTATTTGTTTGCTTGTTTGTCTGTGTGTTTGTTTGTCTGTGTGTGTGTCTGTTTGTCTGTTTGTCTGTTTATTTGTTCAGTGTTTGTTTGTCTGTTTGTTTATCTGTCTGTTTGAATATCTGTTTTTTTTTGTTTTGTTTGACTGTAAGTTTGTTAGTTAGTCTGTTAGTTTGTTTACTTATTTATAGTATGTATTCGTTTATTTATTTATTTATCAGTTATTTATGTGTTCAGTTATTTATTTATTCATTCATTCATACATTTATTTATTTATTTATTTATTTTTTTATTTTTTTATTTATTTTTTTATTTATTTTTTTTTATTCTATTTTTTCCTTGTTGTTTTTTTTGGAGAGAGAAAACTATTACTTTGAAGTTTTTTTCAACATGACCATCATAATCATCGCAAGGCTAGCATCTAGATTCAAAACATTCACTCTTCTAATTCTCTTTTGTCCTAGGAATCAGAGTTAGACCGTCTGTCCAAGAAACGTGACGCTGAGTTGGCGTATGAAAGCGAAGAAAACAAACTAGAGATAAGCAAAGCAGTAGCCATGGCGAACATTGACACTGAAAAGTTCAAGAATATGGTGTCGGCGATCGGAGCCGATACAATCCAGGCTATTGCTACCGCTGGACCAGAAATGCAGGTATGTGTGATGTAGCTACTGGGTACTCTGGAGACCAGAGAAAACGTTTTTTTTAGGACTCTGGAGACCAGCGGCCGGGTTTTCTATATTTAGCTTGTACACCCAGTTGCAGAAAGGTTGTAGTAGACATTAATTTATTCAAATAGCGGATTTATTCAATCTATTTGATGATAAATAAGTATACTCAATGTAAACTGGAGTATGTATTTTTTTATACCTGCAAGAGTTAAGAAAGAATAAAAATATAATCTGCAATCATTTCAAGCAAGGAACACCCATATCAAAGATATGCCTATTGTTCTGTTGCAATCTCAACGTGTTAAAAAAATAAATAAATAAAAGTCTTTTGTTACTTCTCACCTACAATGGTATTGTTTTCAAGATTGCATTCGGTATTTCTGATCGATATGCCGAATTGGTAGGATCCTGGAAATCAGAGGTTTTTTGTTTGAGTTGACAAAGATGAGTTGACAGATGCCAAAGCGTGGTTGTTGTCTGGTATGAAACATTCAACTCAAAAGCCCACTCTTTCTCAAAAACTCAGTTACAGATCTTTAATTGGAAGTGTTTTTTTTTAATATTGAGCGAGCAAACTTCCTCTTCTCTGACACACTAAAAGCCTTTTAGTACAGCGATCGTTTAAAAAAAATTGTGAGAAAATGAAGAAAATGAGGGTTAACACAAACGTGCCAACCCTTGATAACTATTGAAAGTTAAAGTTAAGTGAGTTTGTTTTTACAGTGCGAATCAAAAAACCGTGGTCACCCCGAAATATTTTAGAAATCGTTTATTGTTCCTTGAACAACTCACAAACAACTCTAGCTACAAAAAAATTATCATACTACACATCAGTCAAACTTCTAGTGGTGATATGGTTGTTTCTGAGTATAATAAACGATTTCTAAAATATTTCTAGGTGCCCACGGTTTTTTGGTTCGCGCTGTAAATGCTGCTTGCGGTTTGAGATCAAAAAGTAGCGCGCTGAAAATATCTCCACCTATATCCACGTTAATCATAGTCTCCATCACAGCCGTTCTTACGTTAATCACGTTGTTTACTTGTTGCAGGTTAAACTGTTGAAATCTCTTGGTCTGAAATCTACATTGATTACTGACGGTAGTTCACCTGTCAATCTCTTTAGTACAGCACAGGGTCTGATTGGTGCACTCGGGTCAGGTGACATGGATTAAACAATGGCATACCAAAATAACATAGCACAACACAACACACACAAAATAACTTGTACACCTATTTCAAAAATGGTTTTCGCAATCCAAGCTATGATCGAAGCCTGCAAAGGATGCCGGTATTTCATCTCTCGATTTATCCATAGCATATTTTGGTTGTACGTGTTTGTATTATGACCATAACAAGTTGTTATAGTGGTAGATGATCAAGCAAATATTTCTATAGAAACAAACAAACGAGTAAAAAATCACAAATTTTGCTCAAATGACCATCATCCTTTGCAGGCTTCAGAGTGCGCACTGTAGCTTCTGCTGCGACAACGATTTTTGAAATAGGTGTGTACCAATCACGGCCAACTCATTTTTTACAATAGGAATCGTTGGATTTAACAATATAATTGTCCACATTTGTAATATTAGTATAAAATGTGAAAATAGGATAAATCATGAAAACCGTATGGAATAAAGAAATCAGAAAATACTCTGGCCTCCAACACATTCACATAGAAACTCTAAGACTACACCCTAATTCTAACTCGTGGATAGTTATTTACAATAAAAATATTGGATTTGACAATGGCTATTTTAGAAATAACAAAAAGAAATTAAAGAATGGCCTCTGGGCTTCAGTTGGAATAGAAACCCGTGACCTCCCGTACTCTATATATATACACCTAATTCAAAAAAGGTTGACGGGGCGAACGGCGATTGGCGATTGAAATTCGTATTGTCCACAGTCGTGGACAATAGGAATTTCAATCGCCAATCGCCGTTCGCCCCGTCAACCTTTTTTGAATTAGGTGTATCACGTCACTCACATTTAGATCTTGAACTCAGGTTTCATGTGAATTCTCATTCAATTCTTTAAAATCTTTATGAATAGTTCTTCCCGAACTTTCACCAATATCCATCTATATGCCATTCTAAAGTGAATGAAAGGGCAATAGGGCTGATTTCGCATGCATGAATATGAAAAACTCACGGCAAGAACACAGTCAAAACACGGCATGACACGTCAAAACATTCTAGAAACGTCACGGTCGCGGCAAGACACTGAACTTTTCAGTCAAACGAAATCTGCTCTATAGACAATCTGTAACAATAACTCGTGCAATCATCCCAACAATGACTTTCTCGTCACAACTGCATGGATATAAGAGGGTCCTGAAGGGGGGGTCCGAATCCCATTTCCCAGTTTATATTTGGACAAAATCCCAGTCAAAAATCACATAATCCCATCAGTTTTGCTTAAGTTTTTTTAAGTTTTCAATCACATTCCCATTTTCTATTGTTCTTTTATTTGTAAATCCCAGTCCCAGTGCATCAATCCCATTTTCCCAGTCAAAAATAAGGCCAATCCCAGCTCCTATTTTACCCCTTCAGGACCCTCCTATAAATCGGCTTCAACTTATTGTTGGAAGTAATAACTGTCACAAATGAAACTCATGCATGCCTTACGTGTAAGTACAAGTCTGATAACTATTAAATAAATCAAAACTCATTTAGTCTTTAGTTTTCTGCTTCGTTAAGGCCCAGTTTATATATATCAGCGTTCAACAAAATCGAGCGAATTTTGAAGCAAATGTTGAACTGAGCTGTTTGCCGGGGTCTTAAGGCGCATTTGTTCATATATCCATGTTAATTTGCGCCTAATCAAGGTACTTGATGATACTTATGATAAGTAATAAATTATTATTATTTATAATATCCGGATATCCTCTTGTATCCTCTTTTGTTAATTGAGCATGCGCCTTCTGAGCATTCTGTCCGCCGCCATGAAATATTCGGCACCACGTTAAAGACAAAGACTGGGCTAGATAGTTTGACGCCAGCGCTTTTAAAACATTACGGATTCGACCGTCCTTACAAAAAAAGGAAAGTTGCTTTTCTTGCCTCCCTTCTTTTTCTTTGCCGCAAAGCCTCCTGGTCAGGCGACTCCTTTTTCCACCTTTGGGGTTCCTTTGTAACTGGGCTTTTCTTGCCTCCCTTCTTTTTCTTTGCCGCAAAGCCTCCTGGTCAGGCGACTCCTTTTTCCACCTTTGGGGTTCCTTTGTAACTGGGCTTTTCTTGCCTCCCTTCTTTTTCTTTGCCGCAAAGCCTCCTGGTCAGGCGACTCCTTTTTTCACCTTTGGGGTTCCTTTGTAACTGGGCTTTTCTTGCCTCCCTTCTTTTTCTTTGCCGCAAAGCCTCCTGGGTAGGCGACTCCTTTTTACACCTTTGGGGTTCCTTTGTAATTGGGCTTTTCTTGGCTCCCTTCTTTTTCTTTGCCGCAAAGCCTCCTGGTCAGGCGACTCCTTTTTCCACCTTTGGGGTTCCTTTGTAACTGGGCTTTTCTTGCCTCCCTTCTTTTTCTTTGCCGCAAAGCCTCCTGGTCAGGCGACTCCTTTTTTCACCTTTGGGGTTCCTTTGTAACTGGGCTTTTCTTGCCTCCCTTCTTTTTCTTTGCCGCAAAGCCTCCTGGTCAGGCGACTCCTTTTTTCACCTTTGGGGTTCCTTTGTAACTGGGCTTTTCTTGCCTCCCTTCTTTTTCTTTGCCGCAAAGCCTCCTGGGTAGGCGACTCCTTTTTCCACCTTTGGGGTTCCTTTGTAACGGGGCTTTTCTTGCCTTCCTTCTTTTTCCTTCCAGGAATGCCTGTGGAGGAAGTTATTCACCACATACGTTTTGATGGAAAGCCAATCCGCATCGACAAAGGTATTGATTCCAATATATCCGGATACGTGTGTGAACTTTCAGCTGGTGATTTACGCAACCCTTTTATGACGCATTGAATTACGCAAACAATGCTATCTTAGGGTTGTTTTTTTGCGCATTGGATTACGCAAGCAGTTTTATTTTTCCAAATAGACAAAAGCGCTAGATAAACAAGGTGTTTAAAGTCGGGAACATTTTGGAGGTGTATATATATAGCTCTACGTTAATAAATACCGGATATTTAAAAAATATTTGAGCAGTTTCAAGCTAATCATTAGGTACGTGTCTGTACCACATGTGTCCGGATACTTGCTTCCACACAAGCAATTTTCCTGATTAACGAGTTTTTCTCTTGACAATGGGCGATTTGCATTATAGCTACATGAGATAATATAAAATATCATATTCCCTTGGCGGGATTTGAATCCCACGGTTTCGGCTTTCTAGTCCGACGTGTTACCACTACACCACAAGGACCAACCACGCTGTAGAATGGATACGCAGCCGGACGATGTAGTACTAGAGCAACTGTATATAGCGTCATAAACTACCAAGACCAGAATGCTTTGCCTACTCTCTATTGTGAAATAATTAGTACCAACAAGAGGGTTTACAAATCGGAATAGTAAAGAAAAGTGGTAGTAAAATGACGTCATCATTAAAATGGCCTATTTCAATGTTTGTCAATCAGCTATTTTTCCTTGACAAGTATTTCTTGACAGATATTTCAGATATATCATTAGCCTTGGTTTCTAGGGAGGGCCTTTGGCTTACTTTGCAACCAAGGACTGCGAACTTATAATTGTATACCTTGGCAACCGCTTCGCTATTAGTAGTCAGCGTTCTTTGTCACATTTTCCTTGCTGTCTATCTACACGTCCTTGACAAGAAAGGCAATACATTTTTTTTTTTGTATATAGATGTAGAGGTAGCCTGAGAAAACAGACGTTTCATTCGCTCCTCTTCCCCCCGCGAAACTAACCTATGGGGGAAGGGGAGCGAAAGAACGTCTGTTTTCTTAGGTTGATGTAGCGGCAAACTTACTGGAGACATAGCAACTTGAATACCTATTGTTATAATAGTGAAATGTTTCATTGTTTACAAGTGGATATGACTTATGTTGGTTTGATCTCGATGTACTGGTGACAAGTGCCCGACAGGTGCATGGGAGAATGAGAGCTTTCTCACCAGGAGGCAGAAATAACAGAGATCACTAAACAAAACAGATAAAATACAACCAAAAAAAACATCTTCAAGAAAAACATATCGCTTTGTGATTATATAAAATTCATTAAGTAGATCTGATATCGGTCACAGCGATAAAGAAGAAGAATGCAATTTAAAGTGGAAATCGGTTGAATAAGGAAATACAAAAATGATCCTAACCCACAAACTCGAAGAGTTCTCGATACAGAATTAATTATTACAAACTTGACAATCAATTTCACGGCGAGTATAACATATTTATCTAAACTCCCCGTCGAAATAAAAGATACAGTATGCTTTCAAGAATCGATGCTAAAAACAGTTGGTGATTTAATTAAGCTGCCTCGAGTTCATATTAAGCTAAAGCGCTTAGTCTTTTGAGTCACTCCTAATCATATGCAAGCCGTGTTTTCTTTTCTTCTAATGTGCGAGTAGCGATTCGCTCGCAAGTTTAAGTAGCTATTCAATAATCGCTCATCCTATCAACTATTGTTGTTAGACGCTAAAGATGTTCTTCATTCGACATATTGATTGAGCTAAAAGCTTTTTTACCTATCAATATACTCTGGTGTGACAAGTAAGCCTACTTCAACACATTCAAATCACAAGTTTTCTAGTATCAGAAATAATTAAATAGAAAAGTTTCGAGTAAGGTGTCTAGAGTGCATCAATAAACAATCAATTTGCCCAAGAAATGAAAAATATTCCCCTACTCAACGTTCATCTGTAGTAGATTGACAACCAAACAAACTGGCGTGACATGTAGATCTGTGTGTCGTATTACTTTCCTCTTGCTATGTCCCAGTCTTTACTGAGAACAAACGAATATACAGCCGGCGAGCAGCGTTATTGGAAGAGCTCGATGACCGCGCACACCGCAATACCGGAAGAATACTTTAGACGATTTGCAGCGAGTGGATTTGGTATTGACTAGTGGCTTTGATGTAGATCAGACTTCATGGCTTTCCCATGGGAATGGATCGTACTTCAATAAACTCTTTGAATTCAAAAAGAAATCTCAAACTACCGCCTATCCAAGGCGCCGTTCCTGCAGCTGTTTATGGTGAACGAAGTTGGAATACTAACAACAAGAAATCTATTTCTCATCAACATCACCAACGTCCTCGAATTAAAAATGATCTTGTTCACGCGAATAATTTTCGGTCTTTAAATCGAGTGGACTTAAATTCGAGCGTTGATTTTCCTCGGCAAAAAGCGGCAGTGTTTACATCGCCAAGACAACACGTTCCAGTTCAGATTAACTTAGGACATGAGTTTCCCAAATCTTACACCGTTTTGCCTCCTATAAACAACCTCAACAACAGTGCAGTTGCTCGTCCGAGAAGGTCTTCTCGCAAAAATATTGGACATGTCGACTTGTCTATTGAAGGAGGCAAACGTCCTGTCAAAAAAGAGACAAAACCTCAACCTAAATCTTGCGCGCGAACTGCCGACGAACTATCAGAGAGAAGACGAGAGCGACTACAAGAAAAACTTAAAGCTGCTGAAAGTAAAGAAAATATCTCAAACGCTGAAAATATAAAAACAGTAGACGACACAAAGAATATTACTACAAGTACTAATGACAATCATGATGGTAATAATAATGGAAAAGAAGAAGAAAAAGATGCTGTCCCACGGAAGCGAAGTCCTACATTTTTAGAACATATGAAATGTAAACGTTTTGGACGACGGCATGCCGTATGCCTTGACAATGAACCGACTTTAGTTAACGTGACAGACCAATTGAAGGAAATCTTCCTAAGGCGAAACATGGAAGAGATGTATTTAATTTAACAAGCAGTTGATTCAACTACAGCCGCATAACTGACGGGAATTGTTTGGACAGTAAAATTCGTGTTTGTTTAAAGCCCCAAAGTCGAAAAACTTGTTTCGTATGAAAGTCGATTTTAGCAGCCACGTTTGATGCTCAAAATCACGTCCTACGACAGAAACTTAATCCCAAAGTATCGATGGTGACCTACTGGAAATAGTAAACCATTCTCTAGTGTAGAAGTATTGATGAAAGTGTTATCTTACATATCACTAACAAATGGACAACAGCAAACTAAAAGCCGTTTACTACACGCTTAAAAACTTAAATATCATTCAGTGAGTTTTATTTTTTCTTGGATTTCACTTTGAAGTTATTGAATGGGTATTTTGATATCAAGGTAAGATCTATTCAAGGGCTATCTTTAAACGGACATCTATTTTGAATGTTTAGTGATATAATCAGAGTATTGGTAAATGTCAGTAGGAAAACGCAAAGTGAAACGTCTACTTTTTGTACATGTTTATATAAAATTTCTCAAAGTGGGATCATTTCTCGGTCAGAGATTTGCTTTCAAAGGCATTTTTTAATGAACACTTTTGATTGCGATGCAAATCGATCGAAAACACAGACGGTTTTTTCTAAAATATATGCGGCTCACCAGATGGGATTCATTGTTTTTTTGGATTAAAACACCATTTAGTATCATATATATTTATTTTTTATCGTCTTTAATATAGAACTTTAGTCAGGATGTAAGCAAACTAATAGCGTTTGTGTGAAGCACTTCTAGAACGTCGTCATGGTAACGGCTTATATGGCCCATTTAAACAGCTGCAGTGCTAACAAGTTCTGTATTTAACATATATCATGTATATAGAAAACACAAGATTTGTAAGAAAATGACTTTAATTTTTATTAAAAATATACAAATATGTAATGTTTGGAGTCTAAAGTTTATTCTCAAGGAATGGCCTTCAAACTACAGGACGGACAAACCGTCCGCCGTAATGTTCTAATGTGAATTCACCAAATCCGTGGGACGTCTTTTTCGTCCCAAATTGTCTTCGTCCCGTTGTCATACTAGACGATTTATCCGTCATAAGAGACGAATTGTCCGTCTGAAAACGGCTTATTGCACGCGCGTTCGTGTTCAAATGTACATGTTACGATCGATGAAATTTCGAAAACTGCTCGCATTCGACCTTCATTTCCTTTTTTCTTTTTGTTTTAAATTCTTTTTTTTGCCATGATGTCGACATGGTTTATAAGTTTAAGCGTTTTTTGTCTACGTGAGGTGTGCGTTTCCCTGGGAATTGAACAGTCTAGTAAAAAACAGAGGATAGTAGTTATGTGTTTAATTGGAGAGCACCTGCTTCCATAATAGCACTATGTTCTTCTTCATCAAACATTTTGACAACACTGATTGCTCAGTGCAACCTATACTGTCAGTTAAGCGGATCAAATCTTGACATTTACGCTTTCAGTCGGTTATATCTTAATATAACTCATGAGTCAGGTTTAAACTAGTGAGAAGAATGGTGTAGTTTTGTGGAAAAAATATAGAATTAAAAGTAATTTTCTTAGATGATTTTGATGTGTAAATGCAATACCAAATTAGACCACAGAATGATGACACTTGTGTCACTGGTGGTAAAAAGTGATAATTGAACTGTTTAATGAAATTAGCGGTTTTGAATTTTACATGTTTTCTCACCTCGATTCATATACAAATAAGTACGATAAAAGATGTGTAAGCAAAATTGAACATCACTCAATTAAATTGGAGTAAGAACAGCTGCGCAGCTGAAACAACAACAGCAACGTTAACTGCAACAACAAAATAACAAATACAACAGCTGACACTATAGCAGTAACAACAACAGCAGCAACGTTAACAGCAACAACAAAACAATGAATACAACTGACAACTATAGCAGTAACAACAACAGCAGCAACGTTAACTACAACAACAAAACAACAAATACAACTGACACTATAGCAGTAACAGCAGCAGCAGAAACGTTAACAGCAACAATTAACAAAACAATAAATACAACTAACACTATATAGCAGTAACAGCGGCAGCAGCAACGTTAACTGCAACAACAAAACAATAAATACAACTGACAATATAGCAGTAACAGCAGCAGAAGTAACAATAACAGAGATAGTAACAACAACAGAGACAGCAAAACAATAAATACAACTGACAACTATAGCAGTAACAACAACAACAACAACAGCAACGTTAATAGCAACAACAAAACAATAAATACAACTGACAATATGGCAGTAACAACAACAACAGTAAGAACAGAAGCAACAGCAGCGAATACAACAGTAACAACAACAACAAATAAACAACAAACAATACTGAACATCAGCAGCAAAAAAGAAAAAGAAAAGACAGAAACTTAGCAGCATCACAGCCTGGCACAACAACAATTAAGGACAACAATCAAGGACTACTATACAACAACAGCACCATCATATCATAACAGCACTGAACAATATAACGACAACGACAACAGCTGAGCAGTAGACAACAAAAGGTAATGTGCAACACAGACAACGTTCAAAGGCTGACACCGTACACCAAGGACGACTGAGATACAATCAAATCATAACAGCAACAACAACAGCTTTACAGTAGACAACAACAATAGGTGGTGCGCAACACAGACAACATTGACAGCCTGACACAACATCAAAGACACTAACAACAGCACCATCATATCATAACAACAACGACAACAGCTGAACAGTAGACAACAACAATAGATGACGTGCAACACAGACAACATTGACAGCCTGACACAACATCAAAGACACTAACAACAGCACCATCATATCATAACAACAACGACAACAACAACAGCTTAACAGCAGACAACAACAATAGATGACGTGCAACACAGAGAACGTTGACAGCCTGACACAACATCAAAGACACTAACAACAGCACCATCAAATCATAGCAACAACAACAACAGCTGAACAGCAGACAACAACAATAGATGACGTGCAACACAGACAACATTGACAGCCTGACACAACATCAAGGACGACACTAACAACAGCACCATCAAATCATAACAACAACGACAACAGCTGAACAGTAGACAACAACAATAGATGGTGTGCAACACAGACAACATTGACAGCCTGACACAACATCAAGGACGACACTAACAACAGCACCATCAAATCATAACAACAATGACAACAGCTGAACAGCAGACAACAACAATAGGTGGTGTGCAACACAGACAACATTGACAGCCTGACACAACATCCACATCCAACAGAACCACACGACCCGAAGCTAGTACTGTTCTGACAATCCCAAAGAGGTTTATAACTGCATATAGCACAGAAAGCAAGTTTTCTATTTCTTTTATAAAATACAATTTGACGTATTTGCTCAACATGCAAACGCGCGTGCTGTGTGCTCTCAACCAATCAGAATGCGGGATTTCTAATATGTATTTTCTCAGCAACAATTGTTAACAATATATATTCACAACAACACATGCACCGCGAAATGTTTTGACTGAGGTTGAGCATGATATGAAGAACTATTCAGATCGACGGAAGAGGGTGTTATCTGTCAAGTATAACACTCTCCGAGATCTGCATAATTCATCTTATTATATTATAAAACGATACAGATTCGTCCTGATTTGCATAAGTTTTAACTTGAATTTTCTCGGCCAGATTTACTTTTATCTTGACAATTTTAGTAAAATATTAAAGAGCTAATGTTGGAGTTTCATAAGTACTATACAATATTCGTGTCCGATCTGTATCGTCTTCGACTCGCCACTGTATATCTTATACAGATCGGCCACTCATATTGTATATAGTACCTATAAAGCTGTGTTTCCAGATGAATTTAGAGATGAGGCAAAATGAGGCAAATGGCACTTTATTGAATGGTATATACTTCTTAACCAAAACAGAGTGTTCCAAGAAATGACGTCACGCGTTCAACTTATCCGACCGCGCTCTGACATCATCGATCCATAATGCTTGCTTTAGAAGGATACTCAAGAATTTCAACCATAGACCTTTCCAGAATTCTTTGATTCTTTCGATCATTGATCAAGGCCAACGTCGACTTGAAACCATTGTTTGTGACCATCTAAAAGAATTCAGGAAAGCCGGTCTATTAAAAATACAAAATGATGGATAAATATTTTGAATGAATAAAATGATCATTTATATTATTTTGATACCGAAACTTTTTCATTCCGTGCTGTGTGGTCAAATGGTGTTGGATAATCTGAATTTCTACTTTAATACACACTCGAAACTGACAGCCAGATGACTTTCATATCGTGAAGTGGACACTTCATGTTCAAGTTCGGATGAATGAGACCAGTAGAGTGTTATTGGACTACTAGATAGCTCTCTCAAAATCATTTTTTGAATAAGAAAAAATGTAAATGTAACGTCTTCATGGCTTGAACAGATATACGTATGTAAAATTGAAGATTTAATAATAATAGATAAATTGAGGCGCTGTTATTTCAAGATGCAAGTACACATTTACCAAGTTTTTGTTTATCTAACGTATGCCATTCATGCTAATTATCAACTTCAAGTTTCATTTGTAAAAGTGTACTCTAGCTGGTCCCACGTTACCCTGGATACCAGAGGGGCTAGCTTGTCTTCTTTTCCGAGAAATTGAGTCGCGAAGTGAAGGTTATAATTCTACCCAACAAATTAACATGCCCACAAAATACGGCCTCGAAACTGGACTGCTCGAAACTGGCTCAATAAACCGTGTCTTCTCAGACCTCGGACATTTAGAGTTAGACTTTCTCAAAGTCCGGGATTTTTTTTCGTTTTGGATCTCTCGACTTCGTCGCTCGGCTTCGCCGAAATACATGGTGTCCGAAATAAACAGTATCCCTAAAGAGTAGTCGACTTGTAGCAAGTCTAATTTAGAGTGAGTGTAGTCCCAAGGGTTTCTCCTGTTTTTGTTTTTTGTTTGTTTTACAAGAGAAACATCTGGAACTATAGGATATAAAAAGATCAGCATTATTTATGTTTTGGGTTGCAGTGAGGATACTCGAACCGTGAACACTTAATTGACTTTTTTTCATGTTATTATTTTTTGAACCTTCTACTGCTCAGCAAAACCTCCAAAAATGAAGCAGTGAGTTCAAATTTATATTTGGGTTTTTATTAAAAGGTAACAAAAAAAACTCAAAGTCACAGGTTCTAGTGTCCTGATCACTGTAAATGACAACTTTCAATGCTCAATACATGCATGATATATCTATGTTGATTACTATAGCTAACTTTATTTTTGATTTTTTAATTAAAAGAAAAGAGCGGCTTTTTCCCAAAATAGCTCTATCTCCTTTTAATTAGGGGTAATTAATAATTACTATCATGATTGGTAACTGATTTGTCAATGATGATCTTCATGTTCAAAATCAAAACCTTCATTAATTATGACTTGAATTATAGTTATAAATTTCTTGCCGAATGATTTTTCGTGTCTTTGGTTAAACAACAAGCTGTTTCCGTGCATTCATTAGGTAAATAATTAATATTTTGATCATCAGAAACCTCATTAGCCTCGATGTCCTTCTCTGCATGAGGAAATGAGACATGAAAAATGTCAAATGACAAATTTCACAAGGGTATATTTTCTATTTTTTAGAAGGAGGAGGGCCTGAGGAAGCTGTTAACATATTCAACGGTCAAATGTGGTGCTCCCGCGCTAAAACGATATGGTTTTCAATTTGACTTGTGGGACGTTCCGTCGATTTCCTCGGAAACCAGCTTACGTCGCTAAATGCTTTTGCTCTTTTCTTGTTGACATTTAATTAAATACTTAGTTCGATTACTGACTAGCTTTGCAGAGCTAACAAATTGATTACGTTCAATTTCATTAACCCTGTCTTGTGAAAACAAACAAGCAACTGCACCTGCCAATTAATTTTCTTGATCAAATCCAATCTCATCCCTAGTGTTGTTTTTCTTACTGCACATGCTCGAAGGAGATTGGATTAAATCACAGTCTCCTGCGCAGCCGCAGTTTACGTCGTCACGCAATGTATCTTCGAGCTCGTTGCAATCTCGTTCCCATGCAGAGCCCGCGTAACTTTTGGCCTGTTCTTTGCCGCAGGCCAAAAGTTACGCGGGCTCTGGAAGAGAGATTGTCCTCGTTGCAGATGTCATATCAATCTAAAACATGACATGACATTTCAATTTCTGTAATAACAATTTCTGTTTTTAGAGTCAAATCACAACCCGTTGAGCAATATTTGAAAGTCTCACTGGTGAGCAAATTTATTAAGTAAATCACCACTGATTCCAAAAGCCTACAGCGGAAAGAAGCAGCATGTGAAAAAGTGGGAAACGACACCTTGCAATTACCCGTGAGAATCTCCTGCTTTTAATTTAATTTACAACAAATAAAGACACTTGAACCGTGAACATTTTGAGATTCTTGACATGGTTACAAAGTCCACGGAGAGACGACAATAGGCTTACAAAGTTCGTTCTCCAATGGTCAAACAATAAGGCGAGAAATACAAGAGAGAAATACATTGAGTGAAAAGATATGAAGTAAGATTTATCATAAACACTTAGTGTATTTCAGCTCACTGCTTCATTTTAAGAGGTTTAGAAGCAATAGAAGGTTCAGAAAATAACAACTTGAAAAAAATCAAGTGCGTTTTCAGGTTCGAGTATCCTAACTGTAAAGCTCAAGTATATATGACATGATGTTTATATATGAAGTTTTTGATATGCACTATTCTGAATGGTAATGTAAGTACTTACTGTGAGATATCGATGATATTGATTACTTACAAAAGAAACAAGGGAGAAAAGATGATAGTTAAGATGATAGCTTTTATAAAAAGAAAAGAGAATCATTTACTTATTACATGCAATTTGGACGTTAGTCAGTCATCGTATAGCACGAAAAAAGGGAAAAGCTGAAAGTCAACGATGTGCGCGCACAAAAACCGCTGAAAAAATAAAACATTTTATTTGAACAATACACGTTTTGAGCTTCAGCAGGGCAAAAACCTCGAATTTTGCACGGGACTCTACACTTTTTATACATTTAATTGAAAGAACCTAAAAATATCTATGTTATATTAAATTTTTTTAAAAGGTTAATTTTTCTAACGTAGAAAAAATAGACTGTTTTTGTTCGACTTTATGTGAGTTTTAAAAGCACTGAAAGGACGAAATATGACAGATCAAGGTATTTCTTTGTCTTTTATTCATAACTATCCATGTTGTATTGTAGAATGATTAACTAGCCGGTATTTGTGCTTTAAATAGTAATGATTTATCGGAGAGGGGATGGGTGAGAAAGTTTACCATTTTTGCGATCCTCTAAGGTAGAATAAAGGAAAATGTCCAGGACCCCCCCCCCCCCCCCCCCCCCCCCCCCACCCGATCATCTGATTATACTATTTTTATTTGCATTGTTTTTTTTAGTCCCCCCTGAGTTACTCATCAGTCCTGCCAAGACCCCCCTTCTAAAGGTCTACAAAATTTCAGGTCCCCTAATTGTCTTACGTACCCTCCCAATAATTAATAATCGGTTCCTAAGAACTAAAAGGATTAACGTACGTTCAAAATATGTCAGTTTGTATTTACTCGATTTTGCCGACTACAACGCGCGCAATTTAGTTTCGATCGTCATCTGTTTAGTTCAAGGAAGTAAGCAAGGCCCTAAAACTAAGTAATTAAGTAGGATGAACATGTTTTATCGCTAAACGAAATAGCACGTTATAGATCAAGCCTCAAGCAATGAATCACGCCGACCAAGAGAACAAAGTTGTTTCGATTTTATAATAAGTATTTGAGCAATTATTAAAACGCTATGAGTAAAATAGGTAATACAATATTAATAAGTAAAATATTAATACAACTTATATAGCGCAAATTATAGTTTGTGATAGAGGTTCAAAGTTAGAATTTAAAGTCTTTCTAAATAAATTCGTTTTATGCTAAACTGTGGGCGTTAAAAAGTGACACTGGTCAAAATGAGATCCATTTTACTTACTGTCAATCACAGATCTGAGACCGCAATCGGTTACTCGATAGCTAGGTGAAATAACAACCTTAGATTTTCTTTAATCTCGATATAAATTAGGTCCATCTCTGCGGGATACAAAGATAGTGTTTCTGGTTGCGCTCTTTAGCTGTAGGCGTAAAAGCAAAATCTGCAAGAGCCTTTTTAATGTTGCCAATGATCCAGCTCATGGCTAACCTCCTCGGCGCAGCCGTTCATGTAGGTCAGTTTACTTTATAAACGCGGTTGTGAGTAGTTAAACTTAGAGGAGGACTATTTGATATATGATGGGAGGATGGGAGGCGGGGAGGATGGGAGGTCGGGAGAATATGAGGTTGGGAGGACGGGAGGATGGGAGGTTGGGAGGACGTGAGGATGGGAGGTCGGGAGGTTGAGTGGATGGGAGGTCGGGAGGATGGGAGACTTGGAGGTCGGGAGGATGGGATGATGGGAGGCGGGGAGGATGGGACTTCGGGAGGATATGAGGTCGGTAGGAAGGAGGATGGTAGGGTGGAGGGATGGGAGGCTGGGAGGAGAGGAGGATTGGCCAATTCAAAGTTTGCTTTATCCCCTTTTTTGCCCTCTACAATTAACTATTGCACGATATCTATACTGATTTATCATCTCGCTCAATATTTTTTTGCCGTAAATTTTGTAAATAAAGCGGCTTGTAAATCTTGCGGTCGAAGAAATCAGAACCCATTTTAATTTCAACATTTTTTTCGTGGTGACAAGAATACCCATCAATGTTATCCCTTCTGTATTGGAATTAACGATCGCTTTTGACAACTCGAACTGCAGGTGCAGTACGTGCTCTTTTTACGTCTTGAGAAAAGCTATCGCCTCTGGACATATTAATTGTTCAACTGACAGGCGTGCACATCTTTCCAGAAAGGCATTAATGCAGAGGGCGTTAAATATGTATTTAAGTCTAATGAAAAGTGTTTAAGGCCGCAGTTAATGGATCGCCTTTATTTTAAGAAGGCTCAGTTTTGAAAGACGGCTTTTATCCGATAGGCCGGGCAATTTATTCCCACTTAGTTAATTTGATTGAGTCGTATTTAATTGGCTTGCAATAATATAATTTATTATCAGTATAAATAACTTACAGTGGTTTACGTGGATCTATGCCACTGAAAAATATCGTATTTGAACACATGTAAAAATACGATAATTTTCATTATGTGAAAATAGCTTTATCAGTAGATACGTATGTGGGTCCGATCCGCGGTTATATGATGTGTAGTATGATTATGATCGTCGCTTTATCAGTTTTGCATAAAATTAATTTTCGTTTATATAACAATCCAAACAGAACCCTACATGGACGCTTCGAGATACGGAATTTATCTTGAGTTCAAATTTGAAAATTCCATATCTTCGCGCCACCGTGTAATACGGGATAAAACTAATGACTAAATAAATTATTAAATTGAAAATAACAGTATATTTATATATATATAAGAAAAAAAATACCAATTATAATTATACAGTTCTAAAAAGGTAAATTGTTAAACGAGATATATTTATAAACATGCAGTAACTGATAGGCTAATCTTTACGTCTAATGCTCGCCTAGCTGCAGCAGCCGAATAGGCTCTACTGATCACCATAGAAACTTAAAAAAGAAACTTGTTAACTTTGCTGACCTGAGATTGCTTGATGGCTCATAACGGACTAATAAGCCCGGGAAGGGGAGGGGAGGGGGGTCACAGATATACAGGCGCAAGATTATAAAGTACTTTATCATAGGTTAGAAATAAAACCTTGGAAATTATACGCTTTGTCACTGGCAGCAAATGTAGCGTCTGTAAAATAGGACGGTGTGATATTTGCAGCCATAGCGCGCTGCCCAATTCTAAACAGTAAGCAATAGCATGTACAAATAATGCCTGTGTAACTTCTACAGATAATTATTCTCCAATCTTATCTATATTCCTAAGATGGAACAATGCAGACTGATCTGATATGCTTATTTATTTAGTTAGTTATAGTGTTACCTCTATTAGGCGGTCACCCTCTATTAGGCCGGCCACAATAAAAAGTCCCAAATCTATTCCTATTCTATACCTCTATTCAGCGTCCAACCTCTATAAAGCGGCCACTTTGGAAAGTCCCGAGGGTGACCGCTTAATAGAAGTACCACTGTAGTTAGTATCAGTCTAAGCATAGTTAATACACCTCTTTCAAGAAACGTTGTCGCAGCTAAAGCTACAGTCAACAAACCTAGGGCTGCAAAGGATGTCGGTAATTTCATCGTATTTCATTGATTGCAGTTGAAACAAGGCGGTCAAAACGACTACACTAGTGGGACAAACGATTTATCATTATCTCTTATTTCACACAGAAACAATGGACAACATCTTGGGTTTTTTTCATGACAAAATAGTTTTTATTTATTGACAATTATCTTAACAAACTTTAACCTCCTACACAGTGACAAAACATTAGCACTAAGAGCTCTAATGAGTTATAAAATAAAAAAAATAGGGCCATTTCATTAAGATGGCAATTTACAAAATCAGGGTAAAGTGGTAATTTATAAACCATATAATGAAGAGTGCCACTAAGGTTTTGGAATAGAATCTAATCATCCAAGCAGTAGGGTTGCTTGATGGTCAATTTCGACAATGACCCCAAAAAGGTACGTATAGATTTTGATTTCAACCCCTAAAAGGTACAATTGTGCGATTTTCTTGGCAGCTAAGCTAAGCTAAGCTTATTTTAGTAACAAAGATAAGGAAATATTGCCCTTGCAGATGCAAAATCATGATATGTAATTGATTGACTTGTTACCCTAGGTACACATGGGATATAATTTCAATCCTAAAAGGAGGATCATGGCTACCACCACTCGAGGCCCAGGCGATGTACTCCGACAGAGCTTCCAAAAAATACTCAAATCTGAAATTTTACACCCAAAAAATACATGGCATGCAAATTTCGAACCCAAAAAAATACAAGACTTAAATACCTCAAAACTGATTTATTGAATTAAATCTAATGCATGATTTCAAACGAATAATTTTCTGATACATGGATCGAAACAAAAATTGAACATTGAGAGCTAGATGTGAAAACCCAAAAAACTATGGGTTTCTTTTTAAGACCTAAAAAAATATGTGGCATGTATATCTTAATCCAAAAAAGTACCCAGAACGAAAATTGTCAACCCCCAAAAATATGCCCCTCTAGTACATCGCCTGGGACTTGAGCACTTGGACAAAGGGAGTCTCCCCAGGGAATTGAATAAGGAATAAACCTACAGAATGTCACTATATTACACTCAATTCCATAAGATGTTTATATTGCTATTTTTACTTTACAGCGCGACGTGCAAAAGTATGACCACTTTTAATATATTCGCATAGTCTATGTACAGACTTTATGCTGCAAAATGAGTTTTTACACACCTTATTCGGTAAAATCAGACAACTTCACATTAAATGTGTCTGTTTTAAAGTACAAACTCTCGTGCATAGAAGTATGCGAATACATTAAATGTGGTCATACCTTTGCATGTCACTCTGTTTCCTACCTTTTTTCATATGGAAAACACATTTAATTCATTTTTCATATCAGAAATCCAAAATGTGTTTTCCAATTTGATTAAACTATTCACACTTTTCTCTCTGTATTTTCTCTTGGCTCAAGAGTGCAGTTTTACTGGGTCCATTCTATTCCAAACTAAATGTCTCCAATACAGAGACTATATCGTCCAATCCAAGATCTTTAGCCAGTATGAGGGGGGTGACAGTGGCAGGCAAACCCATTTTAGCTGAAGGATCACATTCTAATGATAATAGTAGTTGTACCATATCTTTATTCCCTGCAATAAAATATACCAATGGTGAACTGGTTCAACTCTTGATACAACCTATAGAGTTAATCTTGGATTAATGTTATTACTTTGACTACTGCAGCCCCCAAGAACTGCCATAAAAACACTCATGCATTAAAAAACTTAACTTTCTTAACAAGCCAGATTTGCCCTGCTATTTGGTTGATATAAGCACTACAGGATTCTTCACATTTTGATAGCAATTCAGTTAAAAGAAACTAGCAATTTTAGCACAAATATTTCATTAAAAGTTAAATTACAAAGTTTAAAAAAACGTTTTTCCTCTAATTTTTTCAAATTTAAAAATCACACTTTTTGACATCGGATTGTTTATTGAAATAATCTCATTTATGTTTAAAGGATTAAATTAATTTTAGGATAAACAACCGTTTCCATGAAACTATATTTAGTTGTTGTGCTAATTGTATACACCCTTTCCGAGAAAGATAGAAACGCACACAAGCAAGTAGCGCAAAGAATCATGGATCAGTTAAGAAACTAAATATGCATTCGGAACGCCTTTCTTGTTGTTTGATAAGTCACAATGGACACTTCTCAATAACATATTGACAAGTGTAGCAATGTGGCCATGAAATCCCTGAGTTCTAATAAAGTATACATAGGTAACCCATAATCCCCTGCACTACCAGCTTGTAGGCTTTTCCCTTTACGGGTGACAAAGTTTCTCGGAATGGGTGTACATTAAAATATTGGCTGGAACTTTATTGAAGACTGAGATTCCTACTCACCACTTAGAATAGCCAGGTGAAGGGGGGTTGCACCTTCACATTCACCATTCCATGCATTCATATCAACACCAGCTGAAGCTAACAGACGTACAATACCAAGATTACCAGCATTCACAGCGGCATGTAATGGGGTATTGCCAGAACTTGTAGACCTCTTATTAATATCTATTTTACCAGATGCTTCCTGTAAATTAATGGTAAATACATTGATAAGATAAATCAAAATAGAAAGGTTTATCAGCATATAAAATAGGTAATATAATGAAATTTGTAACACCGTAAAAAATGTTGACTTAACTTTACTGACGTTTCGAGCTTTAGCCCTTCATTGGAGTAAAAAGGGCTAAAGCTTGAAACGTCAGTAAAGTTAAGTCAACATTTTTTACGGTGTTACAAATTTCATTATATTACCTATCATTTATATCAAACACCGACGCAGCCTATACTAGTTTACTCGCTAGTTTCCATAGCATATAAAATAGTGTAGTAGGAATAGACATGTCTTAGTCATTTCCCAAGGTTGTAGTTGTGTCTATTCTATTTATTTTTTGTGGGGCTGACATTTGTAGGTCTAATATTTGTCCAGAACCATTTTTACCTCAAGCCTCAAAAGCGCCCCCCCCCCCCTACTCCCCCCCTGTCTGCACCGCCCCTGGAGTCCTTCAGTTATACAATCACTTTTACAGTGTGCAATTTTCTCAGCTACTTGTCTCACAATGCTGTTGTTACACAAGTTGCTGGAGGAGTGATGGTGCTACAAGTTGCTGAGTTCTGTTATGAAACTTAGAACTGATCTCTATGTTGTGCCCCAGGAGATGTACTCGGGCGTAACAGGACGGAAAGGTCCGACGTATTTTTTTCCTGTTGACAATTTTCGTTCTTGGTATTTTTTGGGTCAAGAGACCTGCCACATATTTTTTTAGGTCTTAAAATGAAACCCATATTTTTGGGGGTTTTCACATCCCCGAGTTCAATTTTTGTTTTGATCTGTGTATCAGAAAATTATTTGTTTGAAATTTTTTTCAGCAAGGCATGAGTTCCGTAAAGAAATATACTGATAATTTAATAAATCAGTTTTGAAGTATTTAAGCCTTGTATTTTTTTGGGTTTGAAATTTGCATGCCATGTATTTTTTTTGGTGTAAAATTTCAGGTTTGAGTATTTTTGGGGGGTTGTAATATGAAGCTCCATCCCCCCCCCCCCCCCAATCATGTTACCCCCCGAGTACATCCCCTGGGTGTTGTGCAATGCTGTCTGCAATAAGACAGCCTTTGTTACACTGTGCAATATTCTTCAATGCATTGTAAAACAAGTTGCTGAAAAATGGCACAGTGTAACAGTACAGCGCCGTAATTAACACAAAAACTAAATTAGTTTTCACAACATTATAGCAATGCCACGGTCACAGCATTGCACATCTTACAAAACTTCATCCCTGTATATTACCTTTAAAAGAATTCTCAGCATTTCTTCCTGTCCACTAAGGATAATCGCAAACAAAAAACATTTCTGATCTCCACCTTTCTCTTCATTCAGTTCAAATTCATAATTGTACAAGAAATACTTAAATACTTCTGAAAACCCTTTCTGTATTGTTTTGAAGGCAAACGTTTTCGCTACTTGACACATATCTCTGCATTGAAGGTCCTCTGGTGCATCTTTTGGTGACTCTTTCAATGGGTGAATTTGCTTGTAAAATACTAAAACTGCTGATACTATACTTATCATTGCAAAAGCTCTTGTCGCTAAAATAAACTGAACAAATTGTTTATTGGTAGTTGAACATTTGACATCGCTCAATAGCTTTCTATAGTTATCCTTTCGTCCACAGCATAAACACATGAGTATGTTTAAGAAGTGGGCACCGCTTTGGGAGGGCGAAAACTTGTGAGGATATTCCCACAACACAGCATTCATGAATACGACAATATCCTGCTCTGATATTTGATTTCCTTCAAGGCCAACACCAAATGCAAACTTTAATTCATCCATGACAATACTATATTCCATAGAAATAAGGTCACTTCGCTTGTGAGGAGATACTTCAGTCAGCCAGAAGTTCGCAAAGTTTATGAAAGTTTCACCCGAAATAACCCATGAGGATAATTCAGATACAGTGTTGTTAGCTCTAGTCAGCCATTCAGCTACAATGGTTGCATCAAAATATGCCAATAAAGAGTCAAAGTTAGTCTTTAGAGGTTTGTAGGTTCTAGTTATGCTTGACATAGGTCGGACGACCCCTGGCTCTGGACCGGCCGCACTCAAGGTAGGTGATGTTCGCGACGAACTATCATTATTCCCTGTCGCTGATTTAACAATTGGAGGCAGTGGGGAAGCTCTCCCTGACGATCCTGGAGTTCCTGGTGGACTGACAGGACTCAATACTTTCTTTTGAGAAACTTTTTTATTAGTTGTTGTAGATGTTTCCTTGGGAACTGTGTTGTCGTGGTTGAAGTCTTCTGGGGTTTTACCATCCTCTTCTGGATGGTAAGACAATCTTGACATACATATCAGTTCTCGGAGATCTCTTACACTTCTACTCATCTTGAAAACCAAAACGTTCTATTACTTATTTAATTTTTTGCTGGATTTTGACCCGGTACAAACCTCACAACATCATTATCGACCGCCATTTTTTATGTATTTCGTACCCAGACTCCTCGAAAATCTATGGGATGCTTCTGACCGCGTTACTGGGTCAAACTAGAAAATCTTTAATTTAACTATTATAATCGAGGTTTTTCTATATTTGATAGAAACAATTTGATGGTTTATTATCAATTTATTTATATTTTAACCTTCTTTTAGTAAAGGAGCTTTTCTATTGATTTTTCGACGTTAGTTTGTTAGCTATCCCATGAGCCTCTACGCGCTTTGAGTATATATATTGGTCATTTACCACGTGTTCGTTCTCTTTCCACCATCTTGGTTCGTGAACGGCAAAGTGTTGTGGTTCACCTCTTTTCAAACGAATAAGTCGACCACTGTTAAACATGGTAACTATATTACAACGCAGTCTTATTAAGCAATACTTGATCTTTCCTAAAAGCGTAATTTGTGTTGAAGAAGTTGCTAAAATAATAAAGATATTTTCATGTGAAGTTTTCTCTCAATAACTACTCAGAACAATTGTGAATCACAATCGTCTAAATATTGGTGTTGTTATATATATACATAGTCTATCTACAAAGAAAAAGGAGCCGTTCCTGAAGAGGAGGTTCAGATCCACAGGATCCGTATCACTCTTACCAGTCGCAATGTGAAAAGCCTTGAGAAGGGTTAGTATTTTAATAGTTAAGCTATTTTTCCTTATCAGTAAAATACAAGGTTATCATAGGACATACTTGGAGGAGAGCAATCTTTGTTAATATGATCAATATTCGTTAAATTAGGTGGAAATTAAAGTGTACTAGTAATTTTGCAGTGCATTAGATAAATACAATAAATAATATCAAAACAAATTTATATTCTACTCTAAAAATATTCTAATAGATATCAATAAAATATCAATAAAATAATAAATGGGTTATTTATATGGATATGAGATAAGTAGAGTGCCATTTGTGTTTTACAAATGTCATGAGTTTTAAGACTGAATGTTATGTATTATAAAATATATACCAGATTCCAGATTCCTTTTAGTCTACCCAAAAACTGACATTTGTACTCTCTAGGTTTCAATCAGTATGTGCAGCTCAAATCTTGATATAATACACTCTATACACCGAATCGAAATATGGCGGCCAATTTGAATAACAATTCTTCTTGACTGCCCAGCCTCGCATACATGTGAAAACTCTATTGTCTTCCAACGTGAACACGAGGCTAGACAGTCAAAAAAATAAGAGTTCGCCATATTTCAATTTGGTCTATCATGTAAATGTTAAATGGTCATTTGACTTGCACTGCATTCATAATATGATTTGACTTTTTCCTTTTAAGTATGTGCTGACTTGATCCGTGGTGCCAAGGAAAAGAAGCTAAAGGTCAAGGGACCTGTCCGTATGCCAACCAAGTATTTGAAGATCACCACAAGGAAGACTCCATGTGGTGAAGGTTCAAAGACTTGGGACAGATTTGAGATGAGAATCCATAAGCGTCTCATTGATCTTCACAGTCCTTCTGAGATTGTCAAGCAAATTGTATCCTTGAAATAATGATGACAATATTTGTACTTTTTTCTATTCTTTTACTCCATAAATATTGTAAATCAGTACTTGTGTGATCTCTCACGAAAAGCACAGCTCTTGGAGAACACACAAAGCCTGCCTTTGATACGTTTCTCGCCACCATTGTGTTTCCATATTAGGAGACTCAAATGTTTTATTATGTCCAATCAAACTTTCTAACTATTCTTGTTTTGAATAATAAAACTTCGTTTTCAATAATCCAAGTTCAAATCGATTAATGGAAACAAATTTCTAAAACTAAACTCAATAATGAGTTCTACATGTTCACAATTCAGGTGTTTTGGCTGTAAATGAAAAAAGAAATGATGACATAAACATGACATTATAAAGATGGAGCTACTTTTTTGCATAGCATGTCCTTTTATCATTTCCAGTATACATGATATCGATGCACTACAAAGAGTTATACTAGCTAATAATTTTGTTATATGTATTACTTTTGCTTTTATAAGAGTATCCAAATTTGAATTTAATTGAACAAAATTATTATTTTTCTAAAAAGTTTAATAATATTTGATAATGAATTTAATTGTTCCTTCTCACTCATCTCTTGTTGTTTTATCAAACACAATATTTCATTCTATTTTTCTTAACCAGTTATTTCACAGACATCTATCAGCATTGAGCCTGGTGTAGAGGTTGAAGTTACCATTGCTGACGCATAGGGCATTCCAACAGCAGTTGAAATGAAAAAATAAAAAGGAAGTCAAAAATACTTGGTTGTTTTCTTTGTTTTCTCTGTTTTTAAATTATTAGTATTTTGCAAAAAATAAAACACCCCCAAAATAAGTTAGTCAAATATTCTAGATCATGGGCTTACCAGGTAGATTACAAACACTTAACAAATATTTATTGTTTATTGTTTCTGTTTTTAGTACTTAATAGTGATAATTAATCAATAGTGATAATTAATCAATAGAATAAGTGAAACAAAGTGTATTAGTTATTGTGTAATAGTCAAAGAACATGTGCATTACAGCATAACACGCCTTACTGTGGCCACCCAATTAAAGTTTTGTACAAGTTAGTTTAGCGTTCAAAAGTTTCTCTTTTCAAATTGTTTGCTACACCTTTTCAAATATAAATATCTTGGGAGGTTTTTTAGCCTCTTATAAACTTCTTCACTCTTGTCTTCGCTTTGAATATTTCAAAGTGTTTGTCACTTGGTATGTCTTTTATTTATATTAAGGTCAAATTCTTGCTTTCTGATTGGTTACAAAACTTTGGCCATGGCATTGCGCTGTAAAGAGTAATGTACTAAAGAGTGTTTCATGGGTTATTAATGAAGACAGCACCACTAATGTTTGTACTCTAGTGCCTTTTGATCAAACTATGATGTCTCTAACTGAAATGCAATGCTTTGAAATAAGGGACCAGTGCATTGTTACACTATTCTGCTCCATAAACTAGTTTATACAAAATAGAGCAATAAGACAATACATTGATAGTTCTATTTAACGGATATATGGCGTGCACTAAATAATGACAAGAAAAATTTATAGATAAAGAGAAGTTTTTTGTTGCCGTGGGCTTCCTGTGTAAAAGTATCATGAGGGTTGGACTTCACCAGTAGATCGAAAGCTGCGTTTTTATTGGCCCAAGTTAGACAGCACCGCTCACGTGACATTGCACGCTGGTATGTTTCATTCGCGGGAGATATAAAACCATGGCGTCGTTTAAAAGAGTTTGTAGTTGGGTCGACATTGATTTACAGCAACAAGACTGCCAAGAAACTACCCAAATAACTGACGAAAATACACCATTAAGTCCAGGAGAGATTGAAATCATGAGAAACCACTCGAAACTATCTACTAAAATCTATTCTCCGTCAAGAAAGTCGAGCAAATCGACGGCTTTCACTGTGCATAGCTCGCCTTCTTCATCTAAACTGGTAAGTTTAACTTTACTTTATTACCTGTGTTGGTTCTTCAGTATCATCCTTTTTTTGTACAATGATTACTTTTAATAATGCCTAGTTTGTATCTAGCGCTTCTAGCAATTCTTGTACCATATTTTGAAGTTTTCTTGAACTTGGTTGTTGTAGTTGTGGATGTGCAAATGTCACAACTTTGACCAACTTTCGCAGTTTCTATTTAGAATTACTACTAATAACTAAGCTTATTTCTCTTCACAACAGGGGAAGTCACTGGGAAATTCATCTGCTAAAGGAGCCAGTGAAAGAAGAAAAACATTGCAAGTTTTACAGCCAGCTGCAGATGGAAAAGGGGTTCTTGTTGGAAGTGGAGGGTCTATCAAAAGACAGGTACAATTTACTGCATTACTTCTTGCTTGTTGATTGGCCTAATACAGCAATTGCCATCAACATATTTTGTATATATGAAATTGAGAAACATCGTTTTTCGACATCTGTTTTAATAAATATATCACTTTATTTTATTCTTTGACTCCTTCTCCCAAAGCTGTCCTCCTCTCTCAACTATTTTTCAGAGCACAATTTTGATAATCAAATTATTCCAAACTACAAACACACCTCCTTATACAATTATAATAGTCCTAAAACTGCCTATTGTAAGTGTTCGCTTCAGTAGATCAAGCTGTATCCATTTTAGAACAGGATGGCTATGAAAAATATCATTTAGATAAAAGTTTGTACATTTTGATGCAAAACTAATGGAAAATTATGTTCTGACAAAGGCCCCCTATTCCTTTTTGGGTGTTTGTTACTGGTTAAAAGGGATTTCTTTCTTAGTATTATAATATGTATATCACATACTGCTTGATTTTCAGCAAAAGAAAACTTCTAAGCCAAAAGTAAAAGATCTGCTCAAACAAAGAACTCTGCAAGATTGCAGTACAACAGCTACAGAGTCTTCTGATTCTGATTCAAGTACTACCAATAATACTAAGGTTAGAAAAACTTGAGTAAATGAACTTTTACATAATGGCTAGTTCTGATATGTATATAATGGCTAGTTCTTATATAGCGCATTTCCAGAACTGCTTAATGCGCTTACTCAAAGTGTTCGAGTTGAAGGTCTGCCACCTTACAACCCATGTCTGAACACGTTCTTTTACACCCTTCTATGTTGTTAAGTATTGAGAGACGGGCCTCCATTTTACGTCCTCCATGAATTATTTTTAGTGAAAAATAGGGGGGTCTTGAAAGTTGAAAATGATAGTTAGGGGGGTCTTGAGAAAAATTATTGTGGCTATATATATGAATTCAAGTTTTTTCATCTTTCAATGAAGTTTTATTACACCTTCTGATCATCAACTGTATGGATTGTTTGACATTGACCTATTTTAATTCATCTTTCATAAATCATTCTTTACAGTGCGAATCACAAAACCGTGGGCACCTAGAAATATTTTAGAAATCGTTTTTTGTTCGTTGAACAACTCAGAAACAACTATATCACCGCAAGAAGTTTGACTGATGTGTAGTATGATACACTTTTTGTAGTTAGAGTTGTTTGTGAGTTGTTCAACGAACAATAAACGATTTCTTAAATATTTCTAGGTGCCCACGGTTTTGTGATTCGCACTGTAATAGAGTGTCTGCATTGCATAGAAAAATCAACAATATTTATATGTTGAATCATTTTTTTTATTGAGGGGGGTCCTGAATTTTTCAATCAATCTGGAAGGGGGGTCCCGAAAAAATTGAATGCTCTCAGGTGGGGTTCTCGAAAATTGTGTGGATCACAAGCCTTTTCTCCTCCACCCCCATCTCAGACTTAAATAATGACCGGTCCCTTATTGAACCAGCAACTAATGTAATGACTACCTGGTAAAATGAACCCTTTTTGAACAGCTCTGAGATCTCAGGGCAGGGGGCTTCGTCTTCCCTTTTTAGGGTTTGAAATCAGTGTGTTGGTCCCTATTAGGGTGATAATGACGAGAATGCTTACCAGCTGAGTTTTGTAGTCCCTTTTGGGGTATAAGATCAACAACAATGCTTCTTTTCAAAGATTTGCTTTTATTTTAATCCCCTTTCCAGTCCCTCTTATGGGTGAAATTTCATCATTGCTACGCCCATCACAAAATACAGGTCCCGTTTAGGGGTCATTTTCAGAATTTTATAAGGGAGTACCTCCCCCAGGGTCTGAGATCTCGTGTATCAGCCTGTTGTAAATTTTCTGTAATCTGAGGTCTCAGGCAGTAAGTTGGGGTCTTTTGTCACCAACTCTAAGCCATTATCAACCCTTCATAGAAAATCTATTACAGCAAAGTCTCAGGGTTTGGTGTCAAATGATTTGACAATTATCAAATCTGTATCCATATAGGCTGTATAATATCTGTATCCACAGGCTGTATCCATATTAGAACAGGATGGCTACGAAAAATATCATTTAGATAAACGTTTGTATTTGTATTTTGTGTATTTGTATTTTGATAAACGTTTGTATTTAATTTTCTTTGTTTAATTATTTTATTATATTATTTTAAACTTTTTAAAGCAAAAGCGCATAGATCAGGATTGTATATGCGCTATATAAGCACATTATTATTATTATTATTATTATTAATTAATAATATATATACTTGATATCATTTTCAGTCTGCAGACACCACTAGTGATGAAGCATATGAATTGATGATTAAAGGTAATAGTGATGAAAGCAAACAAATTATTAACTTATGTATAAAGTATTATGTGTCTTAATTCTTCATTGAAAGGCCTAAATAAATAACATATTATAACAGTATAAATTATTAGATATTGAGACCAAACAATGAAGAGTTTTGAAATTATGTTGTGGGTCATATCACTGCTTATACTCTATGTTATTTATTTATACATTCATTCATTTACTCAGTCACTTATTCATCCAATTGCTCTTTCTTTGTTTTTCGTTCATACATCTTTCCATTTAATTCCATTGTATATTAGCTACAATTGCCTGGCACTTTACACACTTTGCAAATAACAGTACAACTTGACGTATTTGATCAAATGCTCAATTGTGCTGTGTGCTTTCATAAAGCATGCACCTCGAGCAATCAGAATGGATGATATTTTATAGTTATTTTATAATATTTACATACTTAGTAATACATTTTGTTGTTTACATAGAGCCTGCTCCAGAGAGATACTGGCAGCTAATTGCAGAAGAGAGAAGAGTAGCTTTACATGAAGCTCTAGAAGAAAACCAAAAAGTATGTTTCACAGTTATATATTATTGCATGTTATTGATCAATTGATATAGATTATTGATATTGATTTTATCAATTGAACATTCCAGGACTATTATCAATACAAAAACAGTCAATCATTGGTAATAGTTGTATTTATATCTTGACAGTTGTGTAGTGAACTAGAGACACTAAAAGAAAGATGCAAAAAGCTTGAAGAAGTTGCCAGTCAAGCAGAATACTTCGCCAGTCTGTACTCTGTAAGTACTTAGAGAAACCTACATATTACATAGCCTTCTCCGCAGCCAAAAACTTTGATTAGCATAATTAAAACATCATTCAAAACTTTCATCCAAGGCTGTCGCTTGGGGCGAAGGTAAGATCATGTAATTGCGAATTCAATAAGGGATGTGTGTGTGCCATGAAAAACTACTTGGAGACACCTTAAAGTGAATAAATAACTAAATATGTCTATTATATATAATATGTATGTATAAATATGACAATGTCCGCAAATGATTGTAATGAGCAGGGTTTCTAATGATTGTTGTATTTATTTTCTCAGATGGTAATGGAGGGTGAAGCCCCAAATCTTGATGAAAGTGATCCAATTGAAACATCCAATGAACAGTAAGATAATGTGTTTTTCATCCTTGTTATTTTATATGGTGATGATCAGATACTGTATCAAAATGAGCAGTGATTTTTGTAGCCTCTTGACTAATTTCCCAAATATAAAGACTTAAGGTTGTGATACACTAAGGTGATGTAGCAGGGACATGCCCCAGAAACATGTAGCAGCGACAAAAACATGTTCTGAAGACACAAGTGGAGGTGTAGCGGACATGTAGTGATGATAATACAGAAACAAAACTCCACAATCATTTGGGCTTTGAGTAGCTGAAATTAAAGATGGTGAGCACTGATGACAGAATATTGTGGTCAGAAAATATCCCTGCTACACCTCGTCTTGTTTCTACAGAACATGATTGCTGCTGCTACATGTTTCTGGGACTTGTTCTAGGCCTGCTACATCAACTCTTGTGTATCACAGCCCCAGGTGATGTACTTAGGGGTAAAATGACAGGGGGGTCCACCAGAGCTTCATATTGCAACCCCCAAAAAATACTCAAACCTAAAATTTTACACCCAAAACAATACATGGCATGCAAATTTCGAACCCAAAAAAATACAAGAATTAAATACCTAAAAATGATTTCTTGAATGTATATAGGATGTTTCTTTACGGAACTCACGCCTTGCTGAAAAAATTTAAAACAAATAATTTTCTGATACACAGATCGAAACAAAAATTGAACCCCCCCCCCCCCCCCCAAATAAAAATACCCAGACCGAAAATTGTCAACCCAAAAAATGTCAGACCTCCCCGTCATCTTAACCCCCCCCCCCCCTGAGTACATCGCCTGGGATCACAGCCTTTAGTCTGGTGGGATGCATAGTTATGTAAATAGTGGTAAATCTCTATTTTTATAAGACAGATTAGCTATGTACAGCTGCTGGCCCATTGGGTCTGGTTTCTTATTTTGAACTAAATAAATTGTCTTGACATTTGTTTTATATGGCAAATTATTTGACTGTTTCAAATTTCTTTGTTTTGTAGGGATGATTCAAACAATGAATCCAATACTGATGGAGAGTCTGATACAACATAATCATTGCTAGAGGTGACTATTTTATTTTCATTATATTTTTATTGCCTTAATGTTTATTTTACTAAGAGAACAATGTTATAAATCATTTAACACCTAATTTAACAAAGGTTATCAATAAAATTGAACAAAATCGTGGATAGCATAGAGAGAAAACACTAAAACCATGAAACAAACTCATAAATAGTTATTTACTTACTATTTAGTAAGTATCACTCAACCATACAACATCAAATACAAAAGGAAACAATACGTCTTTGCAACTTTTTTTGTCTTCGATAATAGCTAATCAACATAGTGTTTTCAACCTATCAGTTGACAATATACATAAGATACAACATTCACAAGAGAGTGCAGAAAGGTTATAATTGTGTATTGTCTAATCCGCCCATCTCATTGGTTAAAACATGAAAATCTGCCATAATTTCAAAACTAAGCGGATTTTTTAATTTTTTATTTGATATCTGATTCCCTTTTCATCTAAGATTTCCTGAGCCTTTATATATCAAAATTTCTATGTGGGAACATGAGGTCCTCTTGACGTGATTATTCAGTGGCTGCATTTTCAGCTTCATCTATATTATATAGGATTTACAGTTTGAGTACTACAATCTTTGTTAAATTAGGTGTATGGTATATACCATAGAAATATTACTTTACCTGTATTTTATAAAATATTTGAGATACTGCGTATGGTCTGATTGGCTGGATACTATGTTTATATCTGAGAACATAGACACATTGAGCCTTCATATTTAAAATGTCCACTTTTGTCTTATATATATATATATATACTGTGATATAAACACTCTGGGAGCTGTCTCCACTCAAGAAGTCATAGAAACACCCCGGGGGAGGGGGGACTTGTAGGAAATTTTCAAAAATACCCTAAAAGATACCAGAAGTCTTTGAAAAAGGGCGTGGCTGGATGAATTTTACCCCCTAAGTGATACCACATTAATTAATGATATTAATATACGTATCAGAAGCGAATATCGATGCGCTCTTCTCTCCTTTAACGACACCCTAAGAGATACCACAAATGCTCATTTTCAAAAATTCACATTTGACACCCTAAAAGATACCGGGTCACTGATTTTAACCCCTAAGAGAGAAACGCTCTGACAGCTAGGCCTCGTGTTTCTTTTCAACTTCTCTTTTGCTCTAAGCTCCAAGCGTGTTTATATCGCAGTCTATAGATCTAGACAAGCATGTTGTTTTAAAATTTTGAAAATTACAGATTTAAATGGGAAAGTACAATTTAAATGAGACACTGTTATAGTACTATTTTGTACAAAGTATTTTTCATGGGTTTAATGCCAAGCACTATTAGACAAGTATGTCATATCATTATTTAGTTGACATGTATTTATTATTTTCTAAGCTGCCCAACAAAAATATAATGTAAAAAATTGTATTTATTTCAATTCAACCAATATGTTGATGTAAATATTAAATTTTTTTGTATCAATTGTATTGCACTTTGTCACTAAAATGAGAAATGTAAAGAATTTAGCTGCATTCCTTTAAAATGTTATAATCTCCCACCAAGTAATATATACAATATGAGTGGGGCCGATCTGTGTGTGATATACAATGATGAGTCTAAGATAAAATATCTGCACTGTTGTGCAGTTTTATAAGATTTTGTAAGCCTGGTTCACACTAGCAACTTAGGCATAAACAACATATGCAGACTCGGTTGGGTTTTGCGCATTTGCAGTACTAAATTTTTCTTACACCTACCCCTATAGTATTTGCATTGCACACATGCAACTCGTATATAGTGTTGATTTTTGACAAGGAAGGACTCAGGAGAAAACAACACATCAAACAAACTGGACCAGGACACTCGGACCCCGTCTACACGGATCCGGATACTTTTGAAACCGCATACTTTTTGATGCGAATCGGACTATCGTCTACACGAATCCATTGAATCCGCTCACCAAAACCGCATACTTTTACTTGAATCCTCCGGATACGCGGATTCGTGTGGACGCAAATATTTGTATGCGGTTTCAGCCGGATCGGATTCGTGTAGATGGGGCCTCGGCCACTCATGCCAGTGTTATATACCATCAGAAATAAAAAATTCACACACTTTTAGCAATAACATTTTAGTTATTTAATATTTGTACATAATATATACATATTATTATTACAATAATAAACTGAATATATTAACCCTTAGTTCCCTTACTTTGTGTGATTTACACATTGATATTTACATTTTATTAAAATTATTGCAAACTATAAATTATTGTAAAATTCTGCTCATGCAACATAATTACTAGTTGTCATTACACAAAGATGTTAATTTAATTAACTATGGTCTGACATTTAAGTTGTACAAAAAGGCTTGATTGAAAAGGCTTGTGTCATTTACATTAACATCGTATGGCACCGTCACCACTTTTGATAGTTTAACATTGTATGGCACTGTCACCACTTTTGATAGTTTAACATCGTATGGCACCGTCACCACTTTTGATAGTTTAACATTGTATGGCACTGTCACCACTTTTGATAGTTTAACATCGTATGGCACCGTCACCACTTTTGATAGTTTAACATTGTATGGCACTGTCACCACTTTTGATAGTTTAACATCGTATGGCACCGTCACCACTTTTGATAGTTTAACATTGTATAGCACTGTCGCCACTTTTGATAGTTTAACATCGTATGGCACCGTCACCACTTTTGATAGTTTAACATTGTATGGCACTGTCACCACTTTTGATAGTTTAACATCGTATGGCACCGTCACCACTTTTGATAGTTTAACATCGTATGGCACCGTCACCACTTTTGATAGTTTAACATTGTATGGCACTGTCACCACTTTTGATAGTTTAACATTGTATGGCACCGTCACCACTTTTGATAGTTTAACATTGTATGGCACTGTCACCACTTTTGATAGTTTAACATTGTATGGCACCGTCACTACTTTTGATAGTTTAACATCCTATGGCACCGTCACCATGCCCTTTTGATAGTTTATTATCGTATGGCACCTTAAAGAAATAAGCATGTTGACACTTTGATAGGCCCTGTTTGTACTCTACATGCAAGTGTAGCTAGCTAGTACATAGTTTGAATTTTTCAAAGACTATTATTGCCTTTGTTGTGACAGTTTATTCTTATTTTGCTGAAAAAGGAACTATTCTGTAACCAAGCTCTTTCCACATCAGACCTCTTTCTTTTTTTGTTCTCTTGACGATATCATTGTTCTCTAGCGCACGTCGGGCCAAGTAGGGAATAGTTGTTTTGACTGGTCCATATGGTACTGACTTGTAGATTTCAAAATCCTTACTACCTAAAAAATAATTGTGAATTACAATTTAAAATTACATTACAATCAGGTCTGACAAACTAATGCAACTATCAATGTCTTGCTCCAACGGGGGGAGTGCGAGCATACCCAGATGCTATTGATATTTTTCATATCTTTTTGTCAATAGTCCCTATCCTGGGGACGTCAAATTCATATACTTACTCATATACACCTATTCCAATTAACGTTGTCCATCTGGAATGGTTGATCTGAGTCCGATAGGAATTGTGGGAGCTCGTTAAACTGCAAATGCACTATCATAATCACGCTTGAATATTAATGTTTACTTCTGAAATACTGTTATCTGTAATTCAGCACCATTCAAGTGTGATTAAAACAATGTTTTTGGAATTTAATGAACTCCCACAATTCCTATCAGTCTCAGATCAACCATTCCAGATGGACAACGTTTATTGAAATAGGTGTATTTACTGTTGTGGACACAGAACTTTGTGATGAAATTGTCAAAAAACAGGTTGAGGTTCGCATTGCTGCGCATTATAAATTATAGTTTTGCTATGCGCAGCAACTGAAACCTTGACATGAAACTATTATTTGTGGTCACTGAAGGGAACTTTAAAAAGTATTATTGGCTAGATAGATAGGTTACAAACCCAGAAGTATACTAACTATGACTGAATTATAACAACAATAATATTGAAGAAAGACATAGACGGTTTGCGGTTTTGATGAATATTTTTTGTGGTGTAGCAGTGATGTAAATGCCTTCGGTGTGCGGTGTTTGCTTTTCCAAAGCTGTGGTGTGCGGTGAATTTTAAAGCTGTGGTGTTTGGTGAGAGATATTGTGATGCGGTGTTGTGAATTGTGAATTGCAGTGTTGCAGTCTGGGTGAAATTATATTTTATGTGGTGTTGTAAATGCCTTCTGTGTGCAGTATTTGCTTTTCCAAAGCTGTGGCGTCCTGTGAATTTTAAGGCTGTGGTGTACATAGTGTGTTGTGAAGGACATTGTGATGTGGTGTTATCAAAGTCTTTTTTGTTGCGGTGTAGAGGAACCAATGTCCCACTTCTCATATTCTTGATATTTTTATACTTCTCATTAGCATACCAGGATAAAGATCACATAGCTACTAGTTCACTACATGAGAAACAAGGCATTTAGAATGTACATTTATCAATAAATGGCAATCTGTACCTAGTAGATAGGTGACTTGATCATACATTCCATAAACCTGTGCAAATGAAACTTGTCCACTTTGTTTGTCAATTCCCAGCTCTGCCATCCTAAAAAATATAAAAACTAAAAACTTATAAACAAGTAAAAACAGCCGATCCAATCCTTTTTTAATTATTCAGGAGGAATCTTTGAATAAAAATGAACAATATGGAAATCAATCTTAGAACTAGCATAAAAATGCACTAATTATGCTGTCATTTATAATTGAACAATAGCATGATTTCAGGGCCTTTTGCTCCCTTTGTTCAGTCCTAAAAGCATGCCATGACAAGTAATCCCAAAGTAACTAGAAATAGTCCCTAAGCAACTGCAAATCTGTTCCTGTTGCTTTGTGACTACTTTCCCTGACTTTCCTTTTCAAGTATCTGCATGTGATCAAAATCGATCCATCAGTTTGGCTGATTACCTCATGAATAATTAATGAGTACTGGATACCAATTTATTATTCATATGTCTCTATCATTGCAAGCTCCCCATTTGTCTCACTTTGATGCAAAGGCACGGCTACCTTTCAAAAGTGTGCAGAGAACTGTGTGAAAGGCACTTTATTTTGGGTTTTGATTGATCTGGCTGAGTGCTTAACTTGTGAATAGACAGACCTCTATATGTAAATCGTCCATTTTAGACCCCGTCTACACGGATCCGGATACTTTTGAAACCGCATACTTTTTGATGCGAATCGGCCTACCGTCCACACAAATCCAGTGAATCCGGTCACCGAAACCGCATGCTTTTACTTGAATCCTCCGGATACGCGGATTCGTGTGGACGCAAACATTTCTATGCGGTTTCAGCCAGATCAGATTCGTGTAGACAAAGCCTTAGACAAAATGATATTCCCTTGAAAATTGTTCTTTTATGATGAACGTGTTATATCATTTACATGTCAAAGAATCAACTCACAAGGGTAGCATCATGTGATCTGAAATGGGACAACAAACAAGAAAGATAAAGAGGTCTATTGTGTGTGAATGTACCTCTGTGTAGCTAACTTGATTGACTCTTCGTTGTGTGTTGCTACCATGACTTTAGCTGGAGTACTGGCAACTATGTCTAGAATAATTTCTATAATTTTATTGTAGGACTCGCAAGTGTTTTCATAAGTCTCATGAATGGGATCATTATATCCTAGTTGTTTTGCTCTCTTTCTCTCAGAGTCTTTGTAGGCTCCGCGAACTATCTTGGCTGCAAAATGGAATCCTTCCCTTGACATAAGCTGTAGGTCTGCCTTTATTCTGTCAATAGTGTCCTTTAACAGGAAATAGATATAGATATTAGTGGTTAGTTGTTTTCTGGATTAGCAGGGCTGTGTTTGGTTCCCAGCACAGGTCATTACAATGTGTAATGATTTTTGATTGACAGATTGGTTAAATTCAAAATCAAATTGAAATTCACATATAGGTGGATTGCAACCATTCCCAGGAGAGTGAATTGAACAAAAGAAACAGCAGCCATGCTGGTGGTCTTGACAAAAGAAAACCATCACCGTGACTGGTGGTCCTTTTGTTCAATTCGCTCTCCTAGGAATGGTTGTAATCAATCTATTGCTAGTAGAGATGCAAAGCCTTTTGCTGTAAAATATTATAGCTTGTTGCTATATTCTTCCTACCTTTCTATAAGCCTGATATGTCCCATAGACCCATGGGGTTTCATTGTTGTATCTACTTTGTAAGGTGAGTATTATTTGATGCATTGCCCCTTCCATGTGGGAGTACTCGGCATCAATAAGGAGCCTGACATTTCTTTCTCTGCTGTGCTGTGGAATTAAACAAGACATATAAAATGTAATCTTAGGGGCTGTTTACATGAAGGCGAGTTGGCCCTACTAGCCGGGATAACTCTATTGTTTTATATTCCCCTGGGGACACAAAACAATAGAGTTATCCCGGCTAGCAAGGACAACTCGCCTTCATATATACAGCCCCTAAGGCCCTATCCACATGTATCCCAATATTTTTGAAAACGTTTTTTTTCCTGTATTCAAAATTAAAGATCAATGAAAACGATTAAAAAAATGCTAGCTTCCACACAAGTAATTAGGCGCAAGTGTGACTGGATTGCAGCTCTAACATCATCATATTCAAAAAGCTGTCCACATTCATTTTTGCTGTCCACACGTATATGATAAACCTCCACTTTCAAAAACCTCCAGTCTGGAGTAGTATTTGAAAGTATTTTGGTGACAAAAACGGTGTTTACCTGTGGATGCCAGGTGTAAATGGAGAAAAAAATATCCGATTCTAAAAATACCCAAATATGTGTGGACAGGCCTAACATAGGACTTGACCATTAAATTGTCTGGGGAACTCGTTTTGTCTAAGTGATAGGGTTGACCAGTGCTCATTTTAGGGTTGAAAATAATTCCTGTGTACGTGTAGCTTTTCAAAATAGCAAGATCGACCTGGACATGCTGTCCAAATTATTGTACGTTTAGCGCAGTCCTGTGTGAACGGAACCCCTAAGCAGATGTTTTTTTGACCTGTCAAAAATTTGTCCCATACCGGTGTAAACGTAGCCTAAAATACCAGTTTTGTACTGAATTATTTGAGACATTCACTATGACATTCGTGTATAATAGAGGCTGAGCAATATAAAATTCACTTGATCCATGTAAAGATACCTTTGCTAAAGCATCCATTCTACGTAGAGAGTTCTGTAGATGTCTATTCTGGTTAGCTGTTAGACCATCTACTAAATCCAAATACTAGTAAAATTACAAAAAATAACAATAAATATTCATAACATAGCATGATTCTCTAAGGGGTTGACATTAACTTTTGAGGAGGGGGAAGGGGGCGGGTGGATTTCGGGAATTTTGCCGCTCAAATCTTTGCATTTCTATCAAATAAATTATGTGCCCCAGCGGGCTAAAAAAAATTCCTGCATGAACCAAATCATCCACCCCCTCCCCCCTCAAAAGTCAAATGGTTCAACCCTAATGTGAAAATTATTTGTTGTTTTATTTATAGATGTAGATATAATCAAATAAATATCAGAGAGCTGTAATGCAACAGTTTACTCTGACTAATATATATTTTATGAATATTTTTAAAGAAATACATTACAGCAGTTCTCAGCCACACGCACCGCTCGCATAAAAAGCACCGCTATAAAACGTGAAGTTGGTGGACGCCAATCAAACTGTGTTTACAATTCACTTTATCTTTGGAATATCTGCGTTTTATAGTAATCTGGAAGCTGAATTCCCACAACAATTTCTTTGTCAGATTCAGACATGTTTTGCAATGAAGTAAAAACACCATGTGTCTTGTCAACACAGTTTGATTGACGTCCACCAACTTAACGTTATATAGCCGTGCTTTTTATGCGTGTGGTGCACGTGTGACTGAGAACCGCTGTACTTTGCATAATTGCATTCCTGCAATGCAGTCACTCATGAGACACTGTTCTCGTAATTTATAGCATATTTTACTAATCATGTTGAAATATGCTATCAAAAATCATTCTAAATAATTGATAACTATTTAAAGAATTTTTGTTGCACTTGCATATGTTTCCGTATCAAATCCTCTAGCCAAGTTCTTGACGTCTAAACCATTAGGTTTATCAACTTCTGTTTCATATGGTTGTATCAGTTTGCTGAGAGTAGCCTGCATAAAAAAACCACCATAATGAAGTAAATTAGTACACTTCTTGTCAATAAACCTCGGCCTTGATAGCCGGTGGAAGTGAATTGTTGACTCAGACATTGCAAATAGCTCTGTATGCAAATTGCCCATTAATTTTCAGACCATGTGTCATTCCCTTGATAATTGTTCCTTTATGATGAACATGTTATATTATTTACATGTGAAAGAAACAATTCCCAAGGGTAGCATCATGTGATCTGAAATGGGACAACAAACAAGGAAGGTAAAGAGGTACTCTCACTACCTCTACATTTAATGTTTTGCACACAACTCGGCTCACATGTTCATTTTTGCTGAGGGAGGAAAACCGGATAACCTGGAGAAAAACCCCTGTGGCATAGGAGAGAAGAACACATCAAACAAACTCAACTCACATATAATCCATGCCCGAGCCTGGACTCGAACCTGGACCACAGCGGTGAGAGGCCAGCGCTCTCACCACTAGCTATAGGCCACCCATGCCACCCTAAAACCATGAGTCAAATTCTAAATAATTCAGTATATTACATGCTATTCAGGCTGCATGAGGTTGATTAACAAGAACCATGAAAAGGTCTATTATAGGCAGGTGTTGAATCATCATCTGTTTTCAAATATTTTTTTTTTCAAAAATATTGGTATACTATATTTACTAGAATAAGCGCCGTGGCACTTGTTAAGTTTTTCTCGATCTCACTTAATATAATTACTTTTGAACTGAAGGATATAACAAGCTTTTGATAAACGTTTATTTCCAATGCTGTTCTAGAGTATGTACATTATAGAGTTAAAGTGCGGCACTTATTCAAGTAAATACAGTAATTATAATTTTAATATAAGATTCTTACTAAAAGTGGTGGACTGCAGATTGCAGAAATTCTCATTTGTGAGAACGCACCAGGCACTGAAAAATAAATATTAATTTATTAAAATGAATACTAATTAAATAATAATAGTTCTGAATTGTTCTAAGATTACTAGTTTAAAATCAAACTCAATCAGGGCTATTGGGTTAAGAGATACTTAATTATTACCAGTATGATGTGATATTGTGCCAATTCTATCCATAATTTGCTGGATAATTTTGGGTTTTAATTTTTTTTTATTTGCAATTAAAATTTCACAACTGACACATAAGTTATGTTTCAGTTGTTTTAATTAATACAGTCGATTAGTGAAGCAGGCTTTAAGTTGGGCCTTCAACAATGGGGTACCGGGTGAATGAATTCAGTTGTATGCCGACTGGTCAAGTGTCAGTGATATGTATAGGTTGTATTTAGAATTTAGCATTGCATGACTCTAAGTTAATTGCCTGTGTTGAATGGGAATGAAACCCTGTTGGACCCTATTACCTAACCATATAGGACCTACAGCTTTATGTCCCTATCAGATGAGGCACTGAGAGAGCATCTAGCCTTAGGACACAATATAATTGCCTGTGTTGGGAATGAAACCCTATTGGACCCTATAACCTAACCCCATAGGACCTACAGCTTTATGTCCCTATTAGATGAGCCACTGAGAGAGCATCTAGCCTTAGGACCTGTGTTGCATGGGAAGGAAACCCTGTTGACTCTCATCCAATATTTTTACATCTCCTTGATCTCTTATATGGATTATAGATTACCTGTTTTGTCTATACAGTCATGAATCAAATCAACATTTCTGTCAAGAAGCTGTTCCCTGTGAATAAAATATATTTGCCATTTTCAGAGATGAAAAACTCATCTGAGTGGAGTGAATTTAAAAAACGATGTTGCATGAAGTTATATTAGTTATAGAAACATTAGGTAATATAATGAAATTTGTGACACCATAAAAAATTGTTGACTTAACTTTACTGAAGTTTCAAGCTTTAGCCCTTAGGTATTGCAAATTTCATTTTATTACCTATCGTTTGTAATAGAAACACTAATTAATGCCCTGCTGGGACTTGATTGAGTGCATATCAAATACAAATGAAGTCTCTGAGGGGAAGCAATGAGTAATTCAAATTCTTTCCCATGCAGTGTCTCATTTTGGTTTATTTGTGTATAATCGCGCAAGATCACTAGACCAAAATATCAAAAGTGGGATATTGAGCCAATTAATTATAATTTTAACCCAGGATGTGGGTTATTTTTTCCTTGCTTTAGCGTTTGCTTTAGCGTTTGCTTTAGCGTTTGTAAATTTGACGGTTTGCTGACAGTTTGTGATTCAACAAGACTAACCCCTGGCCCAAAGAGCTTAGAATCTCACTTCCATGCTGTTTGATTGACATTGTCAATTATAGCCATATTTGGAAACTTGGCAAACTTGTTGACATCTTGCTGTCAGCTTTCATCCAATCAAAGGTCTTAGACTTAAACCAATCAAAAGGCTGGGGTCATGTAGCGATCCTCCGCTTCTTATTGGCTCGGCGAAATTCAAACACTGACGTACAAATGATATAAATACGAATACTAGATAAAAAAACCTTCTAGTTTCTAGAATACCCAGGATGTGATTATATAAAAAGTAAATAAAACATTTTTAAACTAACTTGCTTTCAAATTCATCTGGGTTATCTTCAGAGTTATCATCTTCAGTTGGTACACAGAGGATTGTTCCTATTCCATGTTTCTTTAAATGTGCAACACTCTCTTGAATGTCTTTATATTCTTCTCCAGCTACAAATTGGATGTACATTGTTTTCTTCATGATGCTATGGAACAACTTTTCCCCAAGCAGCCTTTCAGAAATTGCCATTAACTTTGAAAAGAAATTAAGTGATATATATTATATAGAAACACACACATATATATATATATATATAGGGGGCCTATTATAGGTTGGCGGTTTGACGGTTTTTGCCAATTTTAGAGGTTTGTTTTCGGTATTGTTGCAATTTTTGTGGCGTTTTTTGTTTTGTTTTTGGTTGCGGTTTTTTGCGGCAGTTAATGGAAAAACATGATGAAAAATAGCAGTTTTGCGGTATGACGAACCCCTATAATAGGCCCCCTATATACCTGTTACAAAAAATGTTGCTGTTTTTAAATCTGACACAAAGTTAATTAAGCTGCAAATTTATTTTAATAATATATCCTGAAAGCAGAACAAGGTGGTCTGTAATAGAATTAGAATAAAATGAGTATACATGCAGTACTCCATGTGTCACATGCAATTCAGGTTGATGGACAGTAACAACACAACAACAACTACCGTCGATAGTTTCCAACACAGTTGCAGTTTGTCTATAATTGTCATGCAACACTATCGAAAGCTAAACACACATTGCGACGTGATAAACGATTAAAATACACAACTTACCGATAAACTGTTCTTCACTAAGACATCATAAGCACAAAGCTTTAAGATAGTCATAGAGCGAATGATTTCGTTGGTTTTCTTGGCTTTATAGAATCGTTTGGAAGAATCAAATTCAACTACGTCGTCACTATCGAGTGTTCTTGGTGTTAGTTTGGATAAATTACGTACATTTTGTACAGTTTTGGCACCTCTGAGCCTACCAAAAAGCCTTTGATAGTTGGGGACAATTCTAAACATCTCAAAGTAGTTACAAAGGCCCGGGTACAAAGGTTTAAATAAAAGACATGTGCAAAAGCGAATTCAAAATAATAATTTCAGAATTACGTACTGCCAGTGTATAAACCTGTTTTATTGGGCTCCCTGTGGTAGACCAGTTGTAAACAGTGTTTGTTTTTCAGATTTTAAAGTCTATCGCGTGTAAATATTGCATGGGAACAGCTAAGGCTAGAGTCGAATCATAAATGTTTGTAATGTAAGATATTCTTCAATTTTAAGCGGCTATAACTGTGTTCGTGTACAATCAAAAATGTTTATATTTAGCCATAGTTAACCTGTTCATAAAGACAAGAAAAACCGGTTTAATTAATGTACGAATATAAAGGCGTATGAATAAGTTTTGATACAATGAAGGCACTGTTAGGTGTCTCGAGGTAGTTTCTCATGGCGCACACATCCCTTTTTGAATTTGCAATTACATGATCTTACGTTCGCCCTATGAATGTGAATTTTACACCAAATGACAGTCTTGGATGAAAGTTTTAAATGATGTTTTAATTATGCTAATCAAAGTTTCCATAGCAACGATAAACAACTTTTTTGTAAAATGGTTTTTCTTTAATATCTTTTGAATTTGAGCTGATTGCGAAAAAACAATGAATGTGATCTGTTCGATTATAAACGAATAAATCACAAAAACATTTAAATGTGTATTTTGTTCGCGTGTAAATATAAGCGGTCAAAACATTTCATAGGATGCACAAATTATCATCTTAATACTGCAGAATGTTTCCTTGGACTTTCATTTAAACTCCCTGTGAACAGTTCTGGTTAATAGAGCGATTTCACATAACGCATTTTAATATGCTAATGAGTTAAATAATATGCTAATGAGCTTCGCGCTGGGGAATACACATTTAGCGTACATAAATATCGTTTCATCTGATAAATGAGCAAAATCTATTTAAATATTGATTCTAATACAACAGTTAGTTCTGATACTATGTTTCTCAATTTTCGATGAGATGGTCATATTAAGCAATTTTTGATAAATTTGTGTGCTCACCCGTGCGAAGCTCATTATCATATTGTTTTACTCATTAGCATACTAAAATGCGCTATGTGAAATCGCTCTATTATGTAGGCAATGCAGAGATCGTGCTTTTTATTAAAATGACATTTTGCTTGACGTTTTCCCCGGGGGGGAGGGGGGTACTCCCTTAGAAAATGGATAGGGGTGCTCGACGGACGGTTTTGAAAATGACCCTAAAAGGTACGCATAAATTAACTCAGATACTGATTTCAGACGATTTCAGACCCTAAAAGGTACGACCACATTAAAAAAATTTTCAATATGTATAATCTTAAGTTCGAAAACTAGCCCTAAAAGGTACGGTGCCAGTTCGAGACCCTAAAAGGTAGGCGAGGGTCATGTATTTTCGACCCTAAAAGGTCCGTCGAGCACCCCATTTTCTCCATTTTCTAAGGGAGTATCCGCCCCCCCCCCTCCCCACCACCCCCTTCGAGCCCCCTTCCCGGGACGTTTTCACTCTTGCATAACTACGATCACAATTACCTATAACTCACAAAAGAACAAACGAAAATGAGTGATATCTTCGCAGTACAATTTTAGATATATAGTCAATAATATTGCAAAATTTCAGCCAAATCCATTTGAAAGAACGTTTTAATGTTTTACAGCATGGATAATAAAAACAGTCAGCGTACAGTGTTAAATTCCTCTATGCAAGCTTAGTCTAATTATAATTTTTTTTATATTGTAATTTTCTTATTCTCATTCTCTAAAATCTAGCATTTAATACACGCCCGATTTATTATTGTACTTCAGTGTGAAACTTGTGCACTTGGTCTTCCTGTGGTCTTCACAAACGTTCGGGCTTCCTGTTGTGGCATCAAGTTTGAAAACGAGGTAATCATGGGAGCCTAGGAACGACTGCCAAACAATATGGCGGACATATCATAACACGAGAGAGTGTAGAATCTTTCAATTTATTATATATATTCCTTTCTATTTTCACTGCCAAACAAAGAAAATGACTTGGGAGTTTTCTATATACTTTGGAATGTAGTTTGTGTAAATATGGCAGCCGTTGATTTGATTTTAAAGACACTAATGCGCTCGAAAGAGTTCAGTGATGCAGAGGATAAAAATTGGGAAGCAGTTGCAAAACTTATCCCTGGAGCAACGTCACAACAGGTAACATAGCAGAAGTTATTACCACTTAAGGAGTTGTGATTGATAAATAGATATTTTCAAAGAAAAGTCTGTTTTCTTTTCAAAGTTTGAAACGACTAGTACAATATTTCATTTTTCTCTCTTATGGACCATGGATGGGATGGAATGCTTGTCAATCTCGATTGCAGGTTACCCCATAGATTTTCAACTCAACAATTTGCCGTGGTAACCACTTGTACTGTGTTGAGAGAGGTACTTGTAAATGTTGTTGTGATGAAATCAAAACGTCACTAGCTTGTATCTTTGCTTTTTATACAATTGTTTTGAGCTCTCGGAGCAGATTTTCATCCATCAATCAAACACAATTTGTCTACTTAGTATTTTACAAACAAGTTGTTAAAGAGAGTTAAATGAAAAAACATCTTTTTGGGGCCTGAAGATATACTCTAGGTACCAGATCATTTAAGACAAATAAATTCAATAAGACAGTCAGACATTGGTATTTTTGGCTCAATGTTCTATTTAAGATAACATATTTCCACCTCTTCTGTGTTCACATCAACCGTTGTTTACAATACAAGTAATAAGTTGTCTAGACAAATTGAGATTGACAAAATCACCGGTGCTGGTCGTCTTGACGTTTTCATCTGGAAACAAATGATGCGTTGGCTCGGTCATGTGGTCCACATGGAAAATTTCATGCCACAGAAGCAGATACTCTTCGCCAAAAACCAACGTAAATACTCACACGATCGCTGGCTAAAATTAGAAAAATGGACGGGCCTCGACAGAGGCCAGATCAGGACAATGATGATGAAGAAGAAAGAATTTCATAGCTGGCTGGACGTTTGGGCCCGACCAGCTACTCCCAACGGCTAGCCGTTCCATGGAGGATATAAACTTACTTACTTAAAAGAGAATTGCCAACTTTGTTTTACAAACTTTTTATCTGATGGCGCATGGCAATGAAATCGGTGGTAATATAACTTTATAATATTGAAAATGTGTTTTATTTAAATATTTATCATTAATATTAATTTGTGCTTTTTCTATTTTGTCAGTGTTGCAAACGGTGGAAAGACCTCCATGCTCAGCCAAGAGTCAACTTTACTGGATTCTTAAGTCAATCAAACAGCATACAACAAATTTTGCCAAAACTGTTGAATCATAACTTGATAAATAGTAAGAAGACAGACAAGAAGTACAATATCAGTGGCAGTGGATCAACACAAGCTCGTAATTCAACTTCAAAACGTTCTGTTGGACAACAAGACAATGATGAATCATATTCAGGTATTTTTGATACATATTTTAGTTTCTTCTTCTTCTACTACTTCTCCTCCTCTCCTCCTCCTCCTCCTCCTCCTCCTCCTTGATCCTTCTTCTCCTTGCGTAAAATTGCTGCTAATCAAAAACAGCACTGATGTTGCATTTTGTTGCTATGGTCACTCCAAATGTAAATAAAAGACTCACCAACCATTCTAAAAACTTCATTCTTTATGTATTAATGTCAAAACTACTGTGGTTGTTTAAAGTTGACCAATTGAGCACTGAAAAAATTGTAGGAAGCCTCCTTAATTATTTGTCTTATAACTAAACATATATCTCACTGTTTTTCTTTTTCCCCATAAAACCATGTCATGATGTACAGAAAAAGACAGGTATCAGTAATTGATATTTTCCAGTAAATTATCCTAATGTACAGTTACAGTGCGAATCAAAAAACCGTGGGCACTTAGAATTATTTTATTGTTCGTTGAGCAACTCACAAACAACTCAAACTACAAAAAGTTTATCATACTATACACATCAGTCAAAGTTCTTGCGGTGATATGCTGTAGTTGTTTCTGAGTTGTTCAACAAATAATAAACAATTTCTAAAATATTTCTAGGTGCCCACAGTTTTTTTGATCCGCACTGTAATATATTGTAATGAGAATAAAAAAGATTGTAAATGATTTGTCAACCACAACTTTGTCAACTCAAGGGCTACTTAATTATTATATATAATATGCTCTTACTAACTGCTATTGTTAAACCCAAGTAAAGTGCTAGTCTGGTCAGATTTGTTTTTCTTTTAATTTATGAAGCATTACAAACTATTGTACTTAATATATAGCAATTATTCTTCACAATATACAGTGTTACCTCTTTTAAGCAGTCACCCTCTATTAGCTAGGCGGCCACAATAAAATGTCCCAAATCTATTCCTATTCTATACCTCTATTCAGCGGCCAACATTAAGCTGCCACTTTGGAAAGTCCTGAAGGTGACCACTTAATAGAGGTACCACTGTATATTATTCAACTCATTGACACAATCCACTCAGGGGCTACAAAGAATATAATACATTTCCAGTACACAACGGAGGAACCCTAGCTACTTTCATGCTTTCATCCTAAATTTGATCATTCATATTTAATTCATTGCAGTTCAATCAAGAGTCATGGAAATTCAGACCTAGATCAGGTAGAGTTCTTTACATATCATAAATTTATAATCATGATTAATATCGATCAGCATATCCACAAAGTTACTCTTCTTCTGTTATACAAATTTTGGTAAATTATTTACAATAATAAATCTTTCTCACAAAGCAGCTAATCATATTATGCAAAGGCTACTTTGACTTAAGTTTATTAAAGAAAAGCACCATGAATCAGAGATTATATATATATTTATAAAATTCATGAATAATTAATGAGCAATTGACAAAAGAATTCACGTCCGTGACGGAGGTTGTAAATCTCATACAGATTTCGTCCTGATTTGCATAAGTTTCAACTTGAATTTTCTCGCCCAGATTTACATTTATCTTGACAATTTTAGTAAAATATGAAAGAACTAACGTTGGACTTTCATAAGTTCTATACAATATTCGCGTCCGATCTGTATCCGATATACAATGGCGAGTCGAAGACGAGCTGTTGTATATCGGATACAGATCGGCCGCTCATATTGTATATATTACATATAGATATAGATATTTGAATACTATTATCAGACATCATGGTGAGAAAGGTCTAAGCAATAACAATGAAAAATATTTCCAAAACATTTCCATATATTTATACATAATACATACAGTGAAATATAGTGCAAGCTATGATTATTGTTATTTGCATATGACTAGCTGCATCATAAGAAAGGTTTATGCATTTGTCACAATAATTATAATAAAAAATATTTCCAAAACATATAATACAGTGAAATATAGTGCTTGTCAATTTGGCGTTTCTTCATAACATGCAGTACATGTGTGTAAGTCATTACTTTACTTTACTTTATTAAGAGTATAATATAAATATGCAGGTAATTTTTTTTTATGTTCATAAAGATACTTATTTTTTTTTTAATATTTCTTTATTATAAATTATATATTATATGGTTGGAGAATTTTCAACTATTTTTCTATGTTCCTCTAATATTGTATGTACAGTGTTTTTAACACCTTAACAAATATTTATTATTAAATGGCTTTTCCTCAAAAGAGGCTGATGTCAAGTGTTTACAAAAACAGTGTTTGTTAATAACTGTATAAATGCATTAAAAAAATGCATGTACATGTCATATCAAAACCATAATGTGATTTTAAATTTTGACAATTATTTTGACTTATTGTTATTTTTTATCAAAGAAACCTCGCTCCAAGCAATATCTACCCCAGAAGTCTCAATTATCATTATCTTTGTCACAAGGGTAAGTACATCTCAAAATGTGGTTGATAGGTTTTAGCATTCAACTAATTACTATGCGATTTGCCATACCATAGTCACTTTTGATAAATTCTTGACATTATTTTGACATTTTTTCATCTGAATGGACCAATTACTGACATCAAAGTTTCTAAAGTCTCCGCCTGTTGATATAAACTTGTCAAAATGGAAAAATGTCAAAATAATGTCAAAAGTTTTTGTAAGTGACCACAGTACGGCGAGTCTAACAGTAAAGACCTTTCCAAACAGTACAATACTGCTTTCCTTCATTCAGATTGTTGCAGGAACAAACTATGCCAGACTGTATTTACTCTCTATAGTGTGGTTACCATATAATCGCTATGATTGCTGAGGATACCAGGTCTGATAGCGCTTTCATTTTTGTGAAGCAATAAAAATTATATCATTGCTGACTAAATATTGAAGCTTAATTTGATGAAGTATTTGTTTAATTATCACAAGGAACTCTGAGCTATCTTCTGATAACCAAACATGATATTCGGTGATCTTAGTTATTATATGGGAACCAGGCTTACATGTATGCAGTCTGATCTTGAGCCTTTGATATCATTTAATCAAGAGTCTGTCAAGGGTCAGGGTTAAAATAATAAATAAGTTGATTATTAAATAAATTGCGTTCTCGGTCCATGAATCTTATTGATGCCAACTGTCCAGAGGATCATTCAACTTTGGTCGATGCAGCACTAGCTGACTTTGCAGAGTGCATACTGCAAGTCAATTAAGTTCTGTATTGTACTGAATTGTAAATGTCATGCAGTACTTGACATACAATGTATCAGTGTTCAAGGCTTGGAGAGGTGCTATATCCCGGGGGATACTCCCTTTGTCCAAGTGGTAGGGGGATCAGCGCACATTTTAGGGTACACTTAGGGTTCTGGCTCAAAGTCAGTTACATAACATGATTTCACACCTGTAAGGTCATTTTTACTCTGCTTTGTTGCTAAAAGTATGCTTAGCTGGAAAGATTATCGCAAAGCTGTTCATTTTAGGGGTTGAAATCAACAAGGCTTTGACAGTTATTTTAATTCAATCACCCCTACCACTTGGGTGCTATTCTTTGTGGCATCAGTATATAATAGCTACTATGGTACAGAAAAGAGACATTGCACTCAGGGTTCGTACGTGTTTTGGAAAGTTTTGGAAAAGTTTTGGAAATCGATAATTTTTTTCCAGGACCTGGAAAAGTTTTGGAAATTTTCCTTTTTGACCAGTGGGCTATGGAAAAGTTATGATTTTTTTGTTGGTTGTAATCAGCTCCTACCTTGAGGATATTCGTTTTTGTTATATATTCCAAATTTATTAAAATGCGGATTTTTTGTAACAAATCTACCACTAGTAAATGCACTTTTTGCTAATATCTATTGTTTTGGAAAATTAGAGTAGGGGCTGTGGAAAAGTTTTGGAAAAGTTTTGGAAAAGTTTGTTGAGAATTCTGTACGAACCCTGTGCACTATTATTAAAGTACATAAATCTTTTTTTTTTTTCCAGTCCCAACATGGTGATACATGTCTGTGATGAAAGCAAAAACTGTAAGTTGACTAGCTAGCTAATAATTTTCTTTTTATTCTTTCCAAAAATGTTTAAAAATTGCATAATCTATGCTTAACCAATGTGATAATTTAAGTTAAACTTTGTAAAGTTCAACAAAAGTTGATCACTGACAAAAATTATGGGCCCCCAAGCATGATTCTCACATGAATGTCCAGTACACACGAAGTGAGACGGGTTGTCTTTTGAAAAAGTCCATCCGTCTAACCAGATGTCACTTCGTAAAATACAATACAGTGTATCGTGTTTTATCAATAAACCTCAACGTGGGCTTCCTGTGGAAGTCAATCCGTCTAACCGGATGTCATTTCGTGAAATACAATACATGATATCGTTTTTATCAATAAACCTGAACGTGGGCTTCCTGTGGAAAAAGTCATTCCGTCTAACCGGATGTCACTTCGTGAAATACAGTACCGGATATCGTTGTGATCAATAAACCTCAACGCGGGTTCCCTGTGGTCTTTAGCTCTCAAGAGTACTGTGTCACCAAACAAGACGGATCGACTCGTTTGGTGACATACGGTGACTCAATTACTTCCGGTAGTGATAAAAAATCTTTATATTTCTTTCCTTTGCTTCAGTGTCAAAAGCAAAGCGTTTTTTAATAATTCCTTCGTTCTCAAAACCAAAGCGTTAATTAAAAGCTTGTTTCTTTTCAGCGAAATTGGCTTTCGCTCTCGAAAAAAATAAGCTTGCTTCGTTCTTAAGAGCTTATGGTCAGTATTTGATCCGAAAACCTTTTTTGTCAATACGCTAAAAGCTCGAAAACACAACGACCAAATATCTTATTTATTTTGTTGCATCACTACAAAAGCTAAGCTCGTCGTACTAAATGCTTCGTTCTCAAAGCTAATGGTCAGAATTTCATCTGATAACCTTTCTTGTCAATACGTTAAAAGCTCGAATCAAAACGACCAAATACCTATTTATTTTATTGCATCACTGAACAAAAGCTAACCTTGTCGTATTATAATGCTCCGTTCTCAAAAGCTAACGGTCATCACTACAAAAGCTAAGCTTGTCGTACTACTGAAATGCTCCGTTCTCAAAGCTAATGGTCAGAATTTCATCCGATAACCTTTCTTGTCAATACGTTAAAAGCTCGAAACAAAACGACCAAATACCTATTTATTTTATTGCATCACTGAACAAAAGCTAACCTTGTCGTATTATAATGCTCCGTTCTCAAACGCTAACGGTCATCACCACAAATGAAAAGCTAATCAGTAATGCTCCGTTCTCAAACGCTAATGGTCATCACTACAAAAGCTAAGCTTGTCGTACTAAATGCTCCGTTCTCAAAGCTAATGGTCAGAATTTCATCCGATAACCTTTTTTGTCAATACGTTAAAAGCTCGAAACAAAACGACCAAATACCTATTTATTTTATTGCATCACTGAACAAAAGCTAACCTTGTCGTATCAAATGCTCCGTTCTCAAAAGCTAACGGTCCATTGAATAATATCCGAAAACCTTTCTTTCCTTTGCTTCAGTGTCAAAAGCAAAGCGTTTTTTAATAATTCCTTCGTTCTGAAAACCAAAGCGTTAATTAAAAGCTTGTTTCTTTTCAGCGAAATTGGCTTTCGCTCTAAAAAATAAGCTTGCTTCTCAAGAGCTTATGGTCAGTATTTGATCCGAAATCCCTTTTTTGTCAATACGCTAAAAGCTCGAAAACGCAACGACCAAATATCTTATTTATTTTGTTGCATCACTACAAAAGCTAAGCTCGTCGTACTAAATGCTCCGTTCTCAAAGCTAATGGTCAGAATTTCATCCGATAACCTTTCTTGTCAATACGTTAAAAGCTCGAAACAAAACGACCAAATACCTATTTATTTTATTGCATCACTGAACAAAAGCTATCAAATGCTCCGTTCTCAAAAGCGAACGGTCCATTGAATAATATCCAAAAACCTTCCTTCTCGATACAACCACCAAATAGATTACTATTTATTCTATCGCATCACTACATTACTTTCTTGTCAAAATCCTTATGTTTTTCATAGCTAAAACTATTATTTTAAATTCTATAACGATCTTAACAAGGAGAGCGCGTTTTTTTATTATATCTGATACTGTCACTTTACAATATGACCACCTTTATCCGAGATAAATGCATGGTCTACATCTTCTTGCGTAGACGGCAAGTTGCATTACAATGTCATGACTTTAAAAAATCGGTTGGCTACTAAAGGAGCCGTTGTTATGTTTTCTTTTTGTTTTGTCCAAGGTTATCTTTTCCTACCATTAAGGTAGACATGCAGTTTTCTATGAAGGTCATAGTAAAACCATTCATGGTCTTTCTTGTGTTCCTGCGTACTAGAGCGAAGATAGCACAGTTGATACAGCCTCTTTCTCTGTATATCTCTAGACGACCAATATGTTGATGAAATCACCCACTTCTGAGCCTCAAATGGAGGACATCCATTGCCCGTTAGATATAAAAACATTTCAAAAGTGTTTTTATCTGACAATGTTTTTTTTCCAAACAACACTCTATAATGCTGTGGCCACAGGTGCAATGGATAAAATAACTCTCCATTTATTAAATGGAGCAGTTCTCTACGTTCCTGCAGAAATCTTTCACGACTCAAATTTAAAACAAAGTCTCCATAATTGAAAGTTTCTTGCTTCTCCATCGCTCTACGTTATAAATATTCTTCAGTATTTGGTTTCTCAGTATTATGAGCTGGTCCCAATCAACTATACCCTTGGGATTAGCCCCTGAAAACTCTTATATATCATTGTTTAATATGTAGCAGTCGTGTTAGGTGACAATGCTCGGCAACACTGTCGGCACCCTTACATTGCGAAAACAAAGCAAATCAGTGCAATGGATTATATATTTTCTTAGTGCTTTTTAAAAACTTTACACAACACTTTTAACAATTAAATCATTTCCAGGCACATCCCTGTCAAAAATGTTTTACCTTATCATAAATCATGACATTTGGAGTTCATAAACTTTCACAAAACATCACAATTACCTACGAAAAAAAATGTTTTCCATCAAAACACGTTTTAGCAACAGTCAACTCAATGCTTAATATGTTCATTCTTGTAAAAAGACAAAACCAAATTGTTTTCCCACTTGTTAGTTCTAGGTTGTGAGTTTTAATTAAATTATTTATCGATTATTTTGTAAAAAAAACTACAGTTGAATATTTTTCTTTGCAATACCCACTTCTTGGTAAAAAGGCTCTAAAATCCCTAATTGCCCTTTTGTCGTTATGACTAAACTATTCATCCATTGACGCTAACACAATACGTGTTATATATCCGTTCTTGCTTTGTGTGCCTATAGTCCCGGTATAAAAGCGGTCTACCAACAGGCCGACCATTCAATGTCTTGCAATATGGCGAACATCAACCAAGTGAAGCTCAAAAACTCTCTTTCCAAATGTTACGATCTAGATATACAGTGGACCTTGATTCCTGATTACTTGAAAGAGGCAAGTTTTTTTCTTCATTTTTTATTCAGTCTTGCTTTGTGTTTCCCGCTTTAAGCCTGTGCAGTCGTACTTCTGTATCAGGTATGTTTTATTATATTGCGCCCACTATATTCGAAGTAAACATACTCACGGAATACCACGGAATGACTTCCGGTTAGACGGGTCGTCTCGCCGGAAGTTGTTTCGTGACCATCCGTCACCAAGTGACACCAAATGAGTCCATCCGTCATGATATTCTAGGCCCACTATATTCGAAGTAAACATACTCACGGAATACCACGGAATGACTTCCGGTTAGACGGGTCGTCTCGCAGGAAGTTGTTTCGTGACCATCCGTCACCAAGTGACACCAAATGAGTCCATCCGTCATGATATTCTAGGCCCACTATATTCGAAGTAAACATACTCACGGAATACCACGGAATGACTTCCAGTTAGACGGGTCGTCTCGCCGGAAGTTGTTTCGTGACCATCCGTCACCAAGTGACACCAAATGAGTCCATCCGTCATGATATTCTAGGCCCACTATATTCGAAGTAAACATACTCACGGAATACCACGGAATGACTTCCGGTTAGACGGGTCGTCTCGCAGGAAGTTGTTTCGTGACCATCCGTCACCAAGTGACACCAAATGAGTCCATCCGTCATGATATTCTAGGCCCACTATATTCGAAGTAAACATACTCACTGAATACCACGAAATGACTTCCGGTTAGACGGGTCGTCTCGCCGAAAGTTGTTTCGTGACCATCCGTCACCAAGTGACACCAAATGAGTCCATCCGTCATGATATTCTAGGCCCAATATATTTGAAGTAAACATACTCACGGAATACCACGGAATGACTTTCAGTTAGACGGGTCGTCTCGCCGGAAGTTGTTTCGTGACCATCCGTCACCAAGTGACACCAAATGAGTCCATCCGTCATGATATTCTAGGCCCAATATATTCGAAGTAAACATACTCACGGAATACCACGGAATGACTTCCGGTTAGACGGGTCGTCTCGCAGGAAGTTGTTTCGTGACCATCCGTCACCAAGTGACACCAAATGAGTCCATCCGTCATGATATTCTAGGCCCACTATATTCGAAGTAAACATACTCACTGAATACCACGAAATGACTTCCGGTTAGACGGGTCGTCTCGCCGAAAGTTGTTTCGTGACCATCCGTCACCAAGTGACACCAAATGAGTCCATCCGTCATGATATTCTAGGCCCAATATATTTGAAGTAAACATACTCACGGAATACCACGGAATGACTTTCGGTTAGACGGGTCGTCTCGCCGGAAGTTGTTTCGTGACCATCCGTCACCAAGTGACACCAAATGAGTCCATCCGTCATGATATTCTAGGCCCAATATATTTGAAGTAAACATACTCACGGAATACCACGGAATGACTTTCAGTTAGACGGGTCGTCTCGCCGGAAGTTGTTTCGTGACCATCCGTCACCAAGTGACACCAAATGAGTCCATCCGTCATGATATTCTAGGCCCAATATATTCGAAGTAAACATACTCACGGAATACCACGGAATGACTTTCGGTTAGACGGGTCGTCTCGCCGGAAGTTGTTTCGTGACCATCCGTCACCAAGTGACACCAAATGAGTCCATCCGTCATGATATTCTAGGCCCACTATATTCGAAGTAAACATACTCACGGAATACCACGGAATGACTTCCGGTTAGACGGGTCGTCTCGCCGGAAGTTGTTTCGTGACCATCCGTCACCAAGTGACACCAAATGAGTCCATCCGTCATGATATTCTAGGCCCACTATATTCGAAGTAAACATACTCACGGAATACCACGGAATGACTTCGCTATTCTTTAAAAAGTCCATCCGTCTCGTATCGTGTGTATTGGACAACCCTCGATTCTCATAATTTTTTCATTGTTTTTGCATTCCTATATATATATTTTTTTAGCATGTAAAAAGCATTCATTTTAGAGTTTTAAATGCGTTTTTTAAGAAATAAAGTGTTATTATTATTATTATTATTATTATTATTATTATTATTATTATTATTATTATTATTATTATTATTATTATTATTATTATACAGAGCTACAGCACTTCACAATATCCGTGTGCTCTGTCCTGCCATTGCATTATTTGCTATCAATACTTACAGGCATCCTGCACGTCTATTTATCATTGGTGGAAAAGAAATTGTGTCAGCAGAGGGTACTACACAAGGCGACCCGATAGCAATGGCGATCTATGCACTTAGTCTACAACCTCTAATAATGGGTTTGAAAGAATCTAGCAGTACCAAACAATGTTGGTATGCTGATGACGCTAGTGGAGCAGGTTCTGTCTCTGAAATCAAACAATGGTGGACTACTCTAAATACCCTCGGACCAGACATAGGATACTTTCCAAATGCCAAGAAATGCTGGATCATTGTGAAACCGGACAAAGAAGCCTCAGCTAATGAGATTTTCAAAGACACGGCTATCAATATAACAACGGAAGGACAGAATCACCTAGGAGCAGTAATCGGTTCCCAGGACTATCTAGAGAAATTTGTCAACGACAAAATAACCAATTGGGTAAACGAAATAACTCAATTGGCAGAATTCGCCAGAGCACAGCCACAGGCCTGTTATGCTGCCTATACTTTCGGCTTAAAACACCGTTGGACTTATTTCTTAAGAACACTCCATGACATCCAAGACCTACTAAAGCCACTAGAAGATGCAATATCCAACATACTTATACCTGCCATTACAGAACGCACGTGCAGCCAGCTTGACAGGGATATACTAGCGCTACCAGCTCGCTTGGGAGGCATGGGATTGTCAAATCCATGTCAAGATGTTAAGCGAGAGCATGACTCATCGATTAAAGTAACAGCGCCCTTAGTCGAGAGAATCATAGAACAAGTACATCAACTACCAGATGATTCTCTTGTAAAGCCACTACAACAGGAGGCCATGAATGAGAAAACAAAGGATTACGCTGAAAGAGCTCAAAGTATTAAGGAAATGGCATCTCCAAAAACGCAACGTGTACTTGAACTAGCTGCTGAAAAGGGATCCTCGATGTGGCTAACAGTACTTCCTCTTCAAAGCCTTGGCTTCAATTTGAATAAACGCGAATTTCGCGATGCCGTCAGACTGCGCTACAACTGGCCGATAGACGATATTCCTTCATCCTGTGTCTGCGGTGTACAATATACAATAGACCATGCTATGATATGTAAAAGAGGAGGCTTCATCATTCAGCGTCATAATGAGCTACGAGATCTTGAAGCAGAAATGCTTAGATTGGTATGCAAAGATGTACAAGTTGAACCTGTCCTCCAAGATATCTCGGGTGAAGAACTCAGCAGAGGAACAAACAAAGCCCAAGATGCAAGACTAGACATACATGCGCGTGGTTTTTGGGAACACCAGCGTTCGGCATTCTTTGATGTGAGGGTATGTCACCCTAATGCCGATTCGTATCGTAACCTTGAACCACAACAAATTTACAAACTTCATGAAAATGAGAAGAAGAACCAATACACAAGCCGAGTCCTAGATATAGAACATGGATCATTTACACCTCTAGTATTCACGACATCAGGAGGAATGGGCAAAGAACGTCAATTATACCACAGTAGATTAGCTGAGTTGATTGCTATTAAGAAATGAGAACAATATGCTAAAACAATTTCATGGATTCGTGCAAGAATATCATTTGCACTCCTAAGATCTTCACTTATTTGCTTAAGAGGATCAAGACAGACCAAACGACATGCTTCGTATGACTTTATAAACAATGACATTGATATTGATGCAGCCCAAGGAGCCATCAGATCTTTCTAAATATTTTTATTTTTATTTTTATTTTTTTAGATAATATATATTTTTCTATTCAACAATAACTATAATTTTTCTATTTGATACATGTAAATAATTTAGTAACTTTTTATAGTATTCAATTTTATAAATTTCAAACATTATACACAAACAATTGTTAATGTCATTAATATCTTTTTTTTAAATTATATCATGTTGTAAATTTTTATATATTTTAAATTATTGTGAAATTATTATTATTATTATTATTATTATTATTATTATTATTATTATTATTATTATTATTATTATTATTATGAATATAGTGTTTACCTCAGCAAGCATAATTGATGTTCTTTGTTAACTTAACTTTAATTACATTTTATAGCCAGATTAAGTGTTATTTATTTATTGAATTATAATTTTTGTTAGTAAAACAAGACTTCAATTGCCCCAGAGACTTACTTATCAGAGAGATGCGCTATTTCGCTGAGTATCTATCAGTGGAAGCACAGCGCTGGGAAGAAGTGGATATATCCGTCCACTGTGATGTACAGATCTTTGATTGGTTAATGAGATATGTTAAGAAAGGTATTGTGGAGAAGACCAAAGACAAAAAGCCACAACTAGGTATGTACACTGTATGAGTTATGATGAGTTATGATATTAGGGTAGGAACTAGAATACAGTACCGGTACATGTAAATGTCTGTTATAGCATAAAAGTGATATAATTATAGTTCACAAACTTAAAAAGTTATTATGAAGGGAATGATTTAATATTATGATTTCAGGAACTAAAAAGATGATATACTTCAGATAAATGCTATTATCATCATATTATTTTCTGTCAATTTGATTGGCAGAAGGAATTGCAAATATATAACTGCCTACATGTATAAATAATATTCTGCCCATTTTGCTGCAAATAATACTCAACTCATGCACAGTAATGCTGCTTTGTAAACATAGCTTGCTTTAATCTCGTTGTTTTGATTCATTATTAGAGACCTTTATTTTTGAGGACGAGAATGAGTATGAGTTTTCTATTTTGCCGTTAGTGCGCATGTGCCAGACTGTGGCAATGTCACACTTGTTTGCAAAACTTGTTGTCATCATTTGGATGACGACAAATTTTGGAATAAAACTCGTTGTGTAGAGAACTAGTTTTGAGTGAGATGTTCCATCCAGATATCTTAGCATTTTATGTCCAAAAAACTCAAAACAATTTTCTTCAATTAGCTTTCTTTCATCTTATGGCAAGCAAGTATTAAATTATATTAATATAAGTTTATCAATATTTTACCATTTATATTCTCTATTGTCTCAGAACCTAATAATGTCATCTCAATATTGATTTCTTCTGACTTCCTCAAAATGGACAATTTGGTAAGAACTCTACTTTAAATTATTTGTTTGAGTCATTAAGTCCCAGGGGGGGGGGGGGGGGGGGGGTGTCAGTCTTTGATTCAGGCATAATGCACACAATAGTACATTTTATTTGTTTATGAAATTATTTAATTTATTGATTTTTTCATCCATTTATTCATTCATACATGTATTAACTTTTCATTCATTCATTGTTCACTCATTCTTGCATTTACTCATTCATCTGTGTGTTAATTCATGCATTTACTAAACTATTCATTTAGATATTCATTCTTTCACTTAATACTCTTTCATTGAGGCACTCATTAATTCTCCTATTCAATAATTCAACCATTCATTTACACATTCATTTGTTCTTTTATTCTTTCGTTTAAACATTCAATCATTCATTAATTGATTGATTCATTTGTTCATTTATTCATTCATTTACTCATTCATTCATTTGTTCATTCATTTGTTTGTTTATTAAATGTTTGTTTGCTCATTTTTTTCATTCCTTCATACAGTAAATATGTTTTTGAGACATTGTTGACTTGGTACTATTTCAAATTGAACTATCAAAATACCCATAATGCTCTTGTTTATTTCAGGTGACAGAGTGTGTTGGGTATTGCCATGAAAACATGTCTGCCATTGTTGCCACACCCTGCAATATGAACTGTATCAATGAAAAACTTGTTACTAGGTAAAATATTGAATAATAATTATAATGATACGTTCTTAAATGTTATTGGTAGTTCGATCATTCCACATACATTGTAAGCATAGGTTATCATAAACATTCAATCGTAGAACTCTGTTTGGGTTGTGTAAAAAAACTTGTGCCATTAAAATTATGTAGTTTTAGAATGCTATTTGAATCGATAATATTATTGTGATTTCTATCAGGATTGCAGATCTTTATAACCACAATGAACTTGATGACATCAAAGATCGTAAAGACAAGTTTAAAAGGTGCATATGATATCATTGTGTGATATACGTATAAGTCATATCATATACCTCTTTACATTGACATATGCAAATTGCCCATTTCAGACCACATACCACTCCCTTGAGAATTTTTTTCATGGCAACCATGTTATAACATTGACATGTGAAAGAATCAACACCCAAGGGTTGCATCACATGGTCTGAAATGGGTAACAAATTAAACAAGAAAGGTTATTAGGAATAGTTGGATGGTTGAACATATAATGATTATGTAATACATACAATATGACCAGCTGATCTGTATGGGATATACAACCTTACGACAAGTCGTTATTTATAAAAGTCCAACATAAGTTCTTTCATTTTACTAAAAACAATTGTCAAGATAAAAGTAAATCTGGTCAAAAAAATTCAAGTTAAAACTTATGCAAATCATGACAATTTTGTATCTAAACCTTTGTCACAGACATGATTTCTTTTGTCAAATTCTCATTAATTATTTGTGAATTTTATAAATTTTGATAATATCCTTAGTAGCTATCATGATTATTTTCTAGTAAATTATACTGTAAGAAGATTGAAGATCTGTTTGACCCAAGCAAACCTTGTCTACATTCACCAGGAAATGCAAATACAATGTACAGGTTTGTACAACAATGTAATAAATCTAATTAATTGAATAGACCATAAATAGGCATGTTTGGAAGGTTTTGATGCTCTGGTAAAAATGCCAATGAAATTATGCTTAAGGTGACTCATCAGTTATTATCGGCTTACTCGGCTATGACAATTTTCTACTCGTAACATTTTCTGCTTTTAAGCTATTGCCATAAAAATTACACATCTTCTACAAAAACTATTCAAGAATAATGGGAAATAATTTGATTGCACTAGAAGTAAATAATTTTTGCGATATTTTAGTTAACGCAAGTGCGCTAGTTTGACTAAAATTCGATTATTCTGAAAATCTGTCCGTTTTATTTTTATGATTTTTTTTTAATCGTTTTAGAAGAATACAATAAACAACCAGACAAAGTTTCAACAAAATTCACGGAGCCAGAGCACAGCTATATGAAGGTTACTTAAATTCAATTCTAAAATCATCTTGAAATGTTGTTAAGTCAATACTCTTTAAATAAATAAGTTTTCAAGACGACTTTTAAGTATGAGTGTTGTGAGATTCTAACATATCGATATGCCATGCCGAATGCCAATCGCTTAGGCCAATGTAGAATATTTTTAAGTTATGTTAGGATAATAAAATGCTCAAATACCTGCTCAAGTATAATCAGACGCGTGTTTCCATCTTTTTCCAAAACTACTCAATAGTTATCATTCACAATTCGTCTGCATGGCTTCCATGGTTCTGTAAACATTTTACATCGAACTCCGTAGTTGTAAACGGCTTTAAATAAGAGAAATTTCTTTGGGCATTGCATAGTGTTCAGTTTCAAGCTCAATCTAAGCTGGGATGGTGATTGTGTTTACGAATGCAAAACTAGCATAGGTGTCGATTATCCCAAGAATTCACACCCTTGTTGGGGGCACATAAGTATAAACAAAAGAGGACAGCAAGGGGAGGGGTGGGGCGAAGGCGTTGTTATTGTTTTATTCCCAGGAGGAAGAAAAGTATGAAAAGATAACGAATATTTTTTGCAAGCATTACTATACTTGTGTTCTTGAATTCGGGTGTGTAGAGACCTTTCTGTCTATAAGTGGAGTATCATGTTTAGATGTAGAACTGCTTAATCAGTTAAAGAATGAGCAAGTGAGCAACTCAATGACGCAAACCCAAGTTAAATTTTTCATTACCTTGCGTTTATTTGTTTGTCAAGCACAGTAAACGTAGAGCCTGCAAAGCACATTTATAATAGAATGCATTCATGTAAATATTAATATGGAATTTGTTGTAGTTTCATAATTTGCTATTTCTTTGAAACAAGATATAAAAATAGCCAGGTGTGATATACCAAAGTATAAAGTGAATTGCCTTTGTTATTGTTCTTCTTTTTTCATTACAACAGGTTCTATATGTCCCAGCCCTTCATCAATACACCCTCCGCAGTATAATTTACTGTTCCACTATTGTCAATTCATTTACCCGAACTTCATTTTGCCAGCATCATACGAACTTATTTTAAGGCAATTTTTTTCTCCTTCTTCCTCCAAGTTTTTGCAGATTTCTTCAGCCGTATATTAATTAATAATAACAGCACAACCAAATACCAAGACCAAATGATGACAATTACGAAAGATATTCGTTATCTTTTCATACTTTTCTTCCTCCTGGGAATAAAACAATAACAACGCCTTCGCCCCACCCCTCCCCTTGCTGTCCTCTTTTGTTTATACTTATGTGCCCCCAACAAGGGTGTGAATTCTTGGGATAATCGACACCTATGCTAGTTTTGCATTCGTAAACACAATCACCATCCCAGCTTAGATTGAGCTTGAAACTGAACACTATGCAATGCCCAAAGAAATTTCTCTTATTTAAAGCCGTTTACAACTACGGAGTTCGATGTAAAATGTTTACAGAACCATGGAAGCCATGCAGACGAATTGTGAATGATAACTATTGAGTAGTTTTGGAAAAAGATGGAAACACGCGTCTGATTATACTTGAGCAGGTATTTGAGCATTTTATTATCCTAACATAACTTAAAAATATTCTACATTGGCCTAAGCGATTGGCATTCGGCATGGCATATCGATATGTTAGAATCTCACAACACTCATACTTAAAAGTCGTCTTGAAAACTTATTTATTTAAAGAGTATTGACTTAACAACATTTCAAGATGATTTTAGAATTGAATTTAAGTAACCTTCATATAGCTGTGCTCTGGCTCTGTGAATTTTGTTGAAACTTTGTCTGGTTGTTTATTGTATTCTTCTAAAACGATTAAAAAAAATCATAAAAATAAAACGGACAGATTTTCAGAATAATCGAATTTTAGTCAAACTAGCGCACTTGCGTTAACTAAAATATCGCAAAAATTATTTACTTCTAGTGCAATCAAATTATTTCCCATTATTCTTGAATAGTTTTTGTAGAAGATGTGTAATTTTTATGGCAATAGCTTAAAAGCAGAAAATGTTACAAGTAGAAAATCGTCATAGCCGAGTGAGCCAATAATAACTGATGAGTCACCTTAATCAAATATCTAGAGATTTGTACATCATTTTCTGATAAGGCTTTGTTGCCTCAATCTAAGAGGGTTTTTTTACAGCTTCTTGAACATTTAATAGTTTTTATTTTTCTTCTGCAATTAAGTTACTATTTAATTAGGATGAATATCTTTCATATTTTTCTTTTTCATAAATCAGCAATATTAAATATTTTGATAACCCATTGCAGCCATTTTATGAAAGGTGTTTGACTGCTGTTTTAATCATTACAGGTGTTCAGCTTGTAAACGAATACTTACTGCAGAATCTGAAACTAAACTACAATGTGTGCCCAACAGGTCAGTGGTTTATTAGATCTATGTTGCAGTATTTTATTTCAATATCTTAAAGGTTTTCTCTACTCATGGTTTATTCAATGTAATGTCTTTATAATAATTTGTTTGTTTATTCATTTTTTGGGGTGGATGATTGATTAATAATTGAAACATATACAACACTTGATTGATTGATTGATTGATTGATTGATTGATTGATTGATTCACTGATTGATTGATTGATTGATTGATTCACTGATTGATTGATTGATTGATTGATTGATTCACTGATTGATTGATTGATTGATTGATTTATTGATTGATTGATTCACTGATTGATTGACAATTGACTGATTGATTGATCACTGAGCAATTGACAACTGACTGGTTGATTTTTTGATTGATTGCTGATTGACTTTTTAATTGACTGATTGATTGATTGATTGACTGACTGACTGACTGACTGATTGACCCATCGGTGGATAAATGGACAGATTGATTGGTTGATTTGTTGGTTGTACCAGAATATATTTATCAATGGTTTGTTGTGCAGTATCAATCAATGTCAGTAATCTCCTTTGCAGATTGATGATAAACAGACTAGGAATTGTTACATACATTCATGTGCGGTAAGCCAGCTGATGTAAAATAATTCCTACCCCACTGTGGGAGAAAAGGAGAGATATTCTTTCCAGTTTCTCCCCATAGGAAGATGACTACACAGTCGAATTAGACACATTGCTATTTAACAATTTAGGGGGCTTTCATTTATTAGTATATGGGGGGGGGGGGGGGGTCGGCAATATTAAGGGGGGTCATGTTATTTTAGGAAGCTATATAGGGGAGTTGTCACTTATTGTATGCAGCTTTAGTAATAAACTGGGAAAATATATATAGGGTGGGTTATATTTAGTAAATATTATAGTAATAATAATATTTGAAAAAAACAACACAGGATTTTGCCGCCTTCCCCTCCCCCCAACCCTACTGATAAATGAAAGCCCCCTTACATATATAAATGAAGCACTAAAATAAACAGTCTGTAATAGGCCATTTGCATTATAGCACCATATATTACCAAGACCAGCATGCTTTGCCTTTATTTTGTTAAATAATTAGGTACCAATTATTCAACTATTGATGATTAATATTTTGTGTAACAAATTAAATAAAGTCTTAAAGCATTCTGGTACTAGTAGTAAAATAACGTCATTGTGCAAAAGGCCTATTACAGTTGTTTTAAAGTTCCAGTCATAATTATTAAACTTTGGGTCCTTTTTAAAATGGAGGTTAGTGTTCAATTTATGATATCTGTTGTCTTTATTTTATTGCAGTGATTCCAATTGGAATGTCAATGAATATATACAAGGACTGAGGGAAAAACTTAAATCCTGGAAGGAAGTCTACTGGAGGTAACTGAGCATGTGCAGTAAAGTAATCATTGCTGAATTCATGAAGTCCCACATGGAACAGTACCATTCTTCTATTATATCACTTGACAATAAAAAAGTTAAAATTAAGCTAACAGAATAATACCACTGCAGCAACCAAGCAAATGCTATTCGCCATTCCTATAGACGGAATCGAAATATGGCGTACTCTTATTGTTCTTGACTGTCTAGCCTTGTGTTCAAGTTGAAAAACAATAGAGTTTTCACATGTATGCAAGACTGGGCAGTCAAGAAGAATTGTTATTCAAATTGGCCGCCATATTTCGATTCGGTGTATGCCATCTGGCAATATTATAGAGACCTGTGGCTAAAAATCACCAGACTCCTCCAAGTTACTGTGGAGCAGGCAAAATGAGCGACGCAGGAGAGGGGTGACTTCACTGAGTTGGTTGCCCAACCCAACTCGAAGGGGGGCTCTGCCTCTCAAGAGGAAATTAACTGAACTGATGTGTTTTGCAGATTATGGGGCTGTGTGAATATTCTTTACTGCTATAGATGTGGCTGTTATTTCCCATCTACTGAACTAGCACATTGCCGATATCATCCATCAAGTGCAGAATATAATCAAACTGTTACCAAGGACTGTATTATGGGTGTATATCCATGCTGTCAACAGAGAGTTTTGAGATTTGATACTATTGGACAACAACTGGTAAATAGGAAACTTTACAATGATGATGGTGGTGATGATGGTAGTTTTAGTGGGGGCTCTGGTGATCGTGATGATGATGGTGTGAACTATGATGATGGTGGTGAAAATAATTGTGATGGTGATAATGATGATAATGGTGGTGATGATGATGATGATAGTGATAATCATGGTGATTGTGATGATAATCGTGATGATGGTGATGATGGTGGTGATGGTGATGATATTGCTGATGGTGGTGGTTATATATGATGATTGTTGCGATTATGATAATAATGGTGGTGGTTATGATGATCATGCTGTTGATGATAGTGGTGACCATGGTGATTGAGATAATAGAGATGAAAGGTTCTGATGGTGTTGCTGATAGTGGTAATGGTGACCATGGTGATTGAGATAATAGAGATGAAAGGTTCTGATGGTGTTGATGATAGTGGTAATGGTGACCATGGTGATTGAGATAATAGAGATGAAAGGTTCTGATGGTGTTGCTGATAGTGGTAATGGTGACCATGGTGATTGAGATAATAGAGATGAAAGGTTCTGATGGTGTTGCTGATAGTGGTAATGGTGACCATGGTGATTGAGATAATAGAGATGAAAGGTTCTGATGGTGTTGATGATAGTGGTAATGGTGACCATGGTGATTGAGATAATAGAGATGAAAGGTTCTGATGGTGTTGCTGATAGTGGTAATGGTGACCATGGTGATTGAGAGAATAGAGATGAAAGGTTCTGATGATGTTGATGATGATAAAAGGTGATGATGATGAAAGCAATAATGAGGATAATCATAATAATAATACTCTTTAAGAGCCAATGTCAGGAAGAATCAAACATATTCGAAAATCCGTGGCAACGTTCCATTTTCTGATTTTGCTCAAACTTTGCCACAGGATACATTATCATACAAGGGAAAGCAGTATGAAGTTTTTTTTGAAAAAATATTTTTTATTTTCGAGAAAATTACGATTTATTGCCGAGCCATCGAGATCACCGTTTTGGCGGCCTAAATCAAAGGCAACTTTGATCGTCTCGCTTACAAAGAAAAAATAAACCTTAAAAGCCAAACATCTTATAACATTGTTGTTTGGTCTTTTAACATTCATTTGCGTGATTTTGGAAAAGTTTGCTCTAGTTCAAAGATCAAAAATAATTTTATTTACGAAGTGAGGTAATTTGACTCGTCGAAAGTGTGTTTTAGATAAATATCGTTTTCACCATGCGATAAACCTTTAAATCAAACAAGATTCAGCACATTGATAGTGGAATAAATTTGCTTTCGAATGGTGTATAGATTTCTTTGGGCAAATAAATATGTGCTTCACAAGAGCTATTCAAAGGTTGGTGAAAATCGTGTTTACGTGACCTTGACCTCACTGTTCAGACCGCGACGCATACTTCCGTTACCTGATATATTTGATAATAATTCCTAATAAAACCTCAAAAAACAATCCCAAATTGTTAGTTATATCTACAATTAAGCCTTGCTTACTAATTATGGTTTTACTAAATGAGAAAAAAGCTGTAAAATCTACCTCTTTGCCGTTCTGCTTGTGCATCGTCTGAGTCAGTCTTTGTCGTGTCGAGTGTGGCATCAATCGATTACTTCCGATCGCTTGCCAGGAACGTGAACAGGTCAATAGCTTAGAGGATTTAAACCATTTTTCCTGGATTTTATAGCCTCATATTAAAGGTACAAGTGTCTGATAGTCAATTCCATGACGGTCATTCGTGGTTAATTTAAAGCTTTGGCACTTAAAACTGCGGAAACTTTAAGTAAACAAATAAGTATGCTAATTAGGATAATTACTATGAGCTATTTTTACACTTGTAAGTCACGCGATACAATATAATCAAATGATCTGTCATTTTTTCCCCTCTTTCTTTCTTCTTTTTTTATTATACAGGGATTAGTAATTTCATCCTTTTTACTTTAGTATACGGATTTATTGCAAACAGCTAGCCTAAATAATTTAAAATGATGTGAAAAATTTTATCAGACCTACTCGGTTTGAATTTGATGATGTGAACAGTCTCTACTATTCAACAATAATAATAGTAATAATAAAATAATAATAATAATAATAATGATGACGACGACGACGACGACGACGACGACGACGATGACGATGATGATGATTATAATGATGATTATAATGATGATTATAATGATGATAATGATGATTATAATGATGATAATAATGATGATAATGATGATTATAATGATGATTATAATGATGATAATGATGATTATAATGATGATTATAATGATGATTATAATGATGATAATGATGATTATAATGATGATTATAATGATGATAATGTTGATTATAATGATGATTATAATGATGATTATAATGATGATTATAATGATGATTATAATGATGATAATGATGATTATAATGATGATTATAATGATGATTATAATGATGATAATGATGATTATAATGATGATTATAATGATGATAATGATGATTATAATGATGATAATGATGATTCAGTAATGATGATTATAATGATGATTATAATGATGATAATGATGATTATAATGATGATTATAATGATGATAATGATGATTATAATGATGATAATGATGATTCAGTAATGATGATTATAATGATGATAATGATGATTATAATGATGATTATAATGATGATTATAATGATGATAATGATGATTATGATGATGATTATAATGATGATTATAATGATGATAATGATGATTATAATGATGATTATAATGATGATAATGATGATTATAATGATGATTATAATGATGATTATAATGATGATAATGATGATTATAATGATTATAATGATGATTATAATGATGATTATAATGATGATGATTATAATGATGATTATGATTATGATTATGATTATGATGATGATGATGATTATGATGATGATGATGATGATTATAATGATGATTATAATGATGATTATAATGATGATTATAATAATCACAAAAATGATAATTATTATTATTACAATAGAAGCAATAAATATTAACAGTCATAGCTATACATAATATACCAATAGGATGATGATATACTTACATCAGTCTTGGGAACTACTGCTGCAGGTGCAGTTTGCCACCAATTCACTGATGAGATCGATGTATGGTTTCTTTGTAACTCGTTTATTTTTCTTCATAGAAGGAGTCAGTTCGAGTTCAAAATAGTCGCAGATATCTTGAAGCATTTGTACTGAGAATTTGTTCAATCTTGACTTTGCAGTCAGTTCACATATGTTGTGTGCTTCGAAAAGTATAGGGTGGGAAATAGAAATTTCTTACAAAACACTTCCATCTTGCAGGAATGAACAAGCTAGTGCTTTTACGTATCTAGAGTTCTCTTGAGTAGGGGAGGGGATGGGAATCATTGCAAATAAAAAAATGTGTCAACGGCCTTGCTTCCTTTTCGTTCAAAAATAGTACCGACCCATAAACTGAATGACGAATAAAGCAAGCAATCAGGTAAAAAGTAAAATAAATAGTTTAACGATTTGAACGATCTGAGATGACAACACTTTACACACCCCTCCCCACTCTATACTTTTATTGGAGGCCGTGCGCTTCTCCTTATTAGCATACTTGTTTGTTTACTTAGTCTAAGTGCTGTTCAAAGTTCTATTTAAAACCACGAGTGATCGTCATGGAATTGACTATCAGACACTTGTACGTTTATATAAGGCTAAATCCAGTAAGAAATGGTTTAAATCCTCTAAGCTATTGACGTTCCTGGGAAGCGATCGGCAGTAATCGATTGACGCCACACTCGACACGACAAAGACTGACTCAGACGATGCACAAGCAGAACGGCAAAGAGGTAGATTTTACAGCTATTTTTCGCATTAGTAAAACCATAATTAGTAAGCAAGGCTTAATAACTAACAATTTGGGATTGTTTTTTGAGGTTTTATTAGGAATTATTATCAAATATATCAAGTAACGGAAGTATGCGTCGCGGTCTGAACAGTGAGGTCAAGGTCACGTAAACACGATTTTCACCAACCTTTGAATAGCTCTTGTGAAGCACATATTTATTTGCCCAAAGAAATCTATACACCATTTGAAAGCAAAGTTATTCCTCTATCAATGTGCTGAATCTTGTTTGATTTAAAGGTTTATCGCATGGTGAAATTGATATTTATCTAAAACACACTTTCGACGAGTCAAATTACCTCACTTCGTAAATAAAATTATTTTTGATCTTTGCACTAGAGCAAACTTTTCCAAAATCACGCAAATGAATGTTAAATGACTTAACAACAATGTTATAAGATGTTTGGCTTCTAAGGTTTATTTTTTCTTTGTAAGCGAGACGATCAAAGTTGCCCTCATTTTAGGCCGCCAAAACGGCGATCTCGGCGGCTCGACAATAAATCGTAATTTTCTCGAAAATAAAAATATTTTTTTCAAAAAAAAAATCTTACTGCTTTCCCTTGTATGATAATGTATTCTGTGGCAAAGTTTGAGCGAAATCAGAAAATGGACCGTTGCCACGAGTTGTTTGGTTTTTCCTGACTTCGGCTCTTAATACTTATAAATATTTATATGGATATAATCAAATGCGCCATGATCATAGTTGTGGTGATGATAATGATGTCAGTAGATTAAGTAGTGATTATACGTAATGCAGTTTTGTATAAGACATGATATCCTGTCATGTCGCACCACTATATTATAGAATATATTTTTATTCAAAGTTGCAAGTAAAAGCCTTCTTCATAACCAAGCATACAACGTTAAGGCCCGGGCAAACGGTTTCAACATTTACTTCAACATCCGTTCGATTTTGTTGAATGGCAATGTTTAAACAACAATGTTTCAACAATGTTGAAAGGGTGGGAAACGGCTTCAATATTGTCATTAAACAAAATCGAACAGATATCGAAGCAAATGTTGAAACCGTTTGCCCGGGCCTTTACAATCACATATTCCATGTTCTCTGTAATGAATATATTGTTGTCTATACAGGGTTGTAGTTATCGCGATCACCGTGTGTCTAGAAATATAACTATACCTATATTTTCATCTGAAAAAAATACCAGTGATGATACTAATCCTGAAAACAAAGGTAATCTTTGATGGCAATTCAATAAGTTTACATGATAGTAGGCTGCGTAGCCTGCGTAGCCAGGCTCCAGGGTAGGGGGTGGGAAGGGTGGTGGAAGGGAGAGGGCCTCTCTCCCCACCACCCCTCCCCTCCCCTCCCCCTTTCCTCCCCAATCCCCAAGAGCCGACACGCAGGCTATAGGCTGCGATAGTGAAACATGTAATTGCAAGAAAACAAGTAATTCATTCACCACCTTCTGTGCTCTTGATGTGTAGCGAAGTGTTTAATTGCTCGCCTTACGCAATTTCCAGATTTGAGTTCCAGCTTGGACATTGAGAATGGAGTTTATTTATTCTCTCTTGCCACAATTTTTTCCGAATTCTCCTGACATTCTTTCTCCTTCCACCCTAATCAGCCCCTCCCCTCCCTGTAAACAAAGACTGGTCCCTAACTTGTTGAAATCATTGGAACGCTCACTACACCCCCACCCCCCACCCCCATCTTCCCTTCTCATCCTCCCTCTCCCCTTCTCCTTTCCTCCCTTTCCCCTCCTCTTCACCTATTTCTTGTACTTATTTTTGATTTTGCTTTGCTTTGCACCTAGAGAAAACAAGTGGACACGACGAATCAACAACACAAACCCTTGCTAAGCCAACCAGTAGCGATCGTCGTGCCAGCGGTCAGTCTACATCAAGTGGTGATGTAATCAACAATCCAATAGTCGTAGAAGATCTTTACTCTCATAGAAATGTAGTAGAGACACCATCCCAACGGCTAATGAGTGCAAGGTAACTAAGTACTATATACTGTATAAGTAACCGACCTGTATTGGGTATACAGTGGTGAGTCGAGAAGAGCCGTTGTATATCTCATACAGATCATCCTCGGGAACCCAGGGGTATTCTTCTGTCGCTCGTTTCTCGCTTCCACAACATATACCCCTGGGAACGTAGTCTGTTGGAGCTTGTTCCGGAAGTCAAAATTCAAACTTATTTAACGACTTTCTTTGAATAGTTATCTTGATTTTCATTGGTCGACCTAATAAGGTCGACCAATCAGGAAAGAGCTGAATTTTGACTTCCGGAACAAGCTCCAACAGACTACGTTCCCAGGGGTATATGTTGTGAAAGCGAGAAACGAGCGACAGAAGAATACCCCTGGGTTCCCGAGGATGCATACAGATTGGACACGAATATTGTATAGTTATTAAAGTCAAACGTTAGTTCTTTTATATTTTACTAAAATTGTCAAGTTAAAAGTAAATCTGGCCGAGAAAATTCAAGTTAAAACTTATGCAAATCAGGACGAATCTGTATGAGATATACAATCTCTCCCACGGTTGTGAATTCTTTTGTCAATTTCTCATGAATTCTTAATGAGTATTATAAACCTTTACTTGTTATTGTGTTATGATATGATAAGGATCAGTAAACTAAGCCATTACGTAACACAGTTTATTATATAACATATAGTGGTATACCGAGTGATATCAACTAGATAAAAAGCCTATCCTAGTCATGAAGATATGATTGATATCGCACATGTGTGATATCACTCTCAACCAACGAAACCATTGTTTGGTAATAAAAGATTTTTTTGATTTGTTTCAATCTGTTATATAATAAACAGAACATTACATGTGCACTTGGAGATATGAATTTTTATATCTTATCAACACTTGAAGATAAAATTCATATCTCCGCGCGCCCATGTAATATCCTCTATTTACTATTTATATATTGGATTTTTCCTCTTCATCTTATCGTTATCATCATTCCACTATCATCATCATCATCATGAGGTTTGAATCTATATTTTGCCTGTCACTGCAGTCAATGATCCACAATTTTTCCCAGATGTGGTCGCAAGAGACTGCATGGGGGTTGAAAAGACGGGTCTCAAGTTTTTAACTCCATGCTGGATCAGATGGTGTAGAGTGATGTCACTATACACCATTGGATTCAACATGGAGTTACAAATGGTAATAACAATGATGATAATGACAACAATGAAATTATTGTTATCACTATCATCGTCATCATTATCATTGTTACAATATTTAGAATCGATCTATGATGATCATGAGGATGATCGATGATGATCGTGATGATGATGATGATCAATGATGAATGTGATGATGATCGATGATGATGATCGTGATGATGATGATGATCCATGATGATGATCGTGATGATGATGATCCATGATGAATGTGATGATGATCGATGATGATGATCGTGATGATGATGATGATGATGATGATCGTGATGATGATGATGATGATGATGATCGTGATGATGATGATGATGATCGTGATGATGATGATGATCGTGATGATGATGATGATGATCGTGATGATGATGATCGTGATGATGATGATGATCGTGATGATGATGATGATCGTGATGATGATGATCGTGATGATCGTGATGATGATGATGATGATCGTGATGATGATGATGATGATCGTGATGATGATGATCGTGATGATGATGATGATGATCGTGATGATGATGATGATTATCGTGATGATGATCGATGATGATGATGGTGATGATGATGATGATGATGATCCATGATGAATGTGATGATGATCGATGATGATGTAGGTATAGGGTTATACATTATGCCATTCCTTCATGCTTCCATCAACTGCCATCAACATTTTGTAGCTGATCTGTTTTCTTTTATCTAAATAATTCTTAGAAATAGCGAGTTGGATATTTTTGCTGTTGAAGAAGATGTAATGGTAAAAAGATGTCAGTCTACAGAGGGCGAGGTAAGGGAATAACTACGTGTCCACTCAGTCTTGTGAATGCCTACTTCCTATATCTATTTCAAATACCCAAATTGATGAGTGACGTGATGGTCTAGTGGTTCGTGGATCGGATTCTGGGCCTAATGGTCTGGGTTGGATTCCCGGCCCGGGCGATTACGTCGTGTCCTTAGGCAAGACACTTCACTTTCTCAGTGCCTTGTCTTCTCGGATAAGGACGTAAAGCCGGAGGTCCCTTTTGGTTTCACTCTAATCCTATATAAGGTGGACGTTAAAGATCCTGTTGTGCTATGTTCGCAAAGAGTAGGGGATTGTCTACCGGTACAACAGTCAGGTCTTGGAGGCATTCACTAACCATACTCATGATTGTAAACTGCTGGTTTACAGCAGTCCGATAAGTCCTCCACTGTAAAGCGCTATGAGCTTTGTAATAGCGCTATATAAATGAGTATATATTATTATATATTATTCAGCCAAAGAAAGTACATTATCATATGACCTGTATTTTGCCCGGCGCACTCTCTTAAGAAAACCTTCGGAAAACGTCACGTGATGGGGTCCGTACGGCCTTTCTCACCTGGTCCGTACAACGGACCCGCTACTCGTCACATCACAAAAAATGGCCTTTGAATTAAAAAGGGTGGGTCATGTGATAAAAAAAACTTGTTGATTGAGATGGGTTGAGCTGTACGGGAAAATATTTGGCTCTTGGTCATTTGAACCACTGTTATGTGCAACTAGTGACACCTGTTCTTGGGTTAATAGTTGACGCCGTTATGCAGTAATAATTTACTTTGTAACCTTTTTCCTTTTGTTTATATTATTATGTTTTATATGGATGTCTAGGCTATAGGTGTAATTCCATATGTTAGACTGTCCTCAACTCTGTTGGAAGTTTAATAAATAAAAAAAATGTGTATGTAAATGTATTGTTGTATTTTTTAGAGCTCCGGTGTTCTTCCTGATACGATCGACCCCAGTGATAGGAAAACAGAGGCACAGGTATTTTATGGCATACTTATAAATACTAAGATGTTATGTTAGTAATAGATCAAACACGGGAAAGAGTGTTTCATCCGATATCAGAACACCTGTGAAAAAAACCGACCGAGTTATTTTTACAGCATAACGCGCCTTACCGTGGCCACCCAATTAAAGTTTTGTACAAGTTAGCTTAGCGTTCAAAAGTTTCTCTTTTCAAATTATTTGCTACACCTTTTCAAATTTAAACATTCTGGGAGGTTTTACCATTTGACACTCGGCGTGTCTTTTATATTAAGGTCAAATTCTCGCTTTCTGATTGGTTAACTTGTACAAAACTTTAATTAGGTGGCCACGGTAAGGTGCGTCGCGCTGTAACTGACTTTAACGTGTTTTGATCAGTATCGGATCAAACCCTCGTTCGAGTCTGTTTGATCTACAATCATGTGCAAAATACCTTTGGACATTGTGTTTTATATGAAAAAAGATTTGTATTAAAGTTTTGCGTTTCTCCCTCTCCCCCGAATCAATGTTGAGTATTGGAGAAGTGAAACGGTTGTCATTTGAAAGACCAATCAACAATGCTTTGGGGGAGTGGGGTTTGCAAATCAAATTGATACATTTTGCAAATTACGTTACAGTGTGACGCGCGGTACCGTGGCCATCCAAGAAACTTTTCAGAAAGTTAGCCAATCAGCGTGCGAGAATTTGTTTTTTCGATTGACAGGATCGTCTGCGCATAAACAGATTATCGAAAGTAGGGAACCTATTTCATACAAAGTGGCGAAGATGAGCGAGGTTTTTATGTGGTTAAGAACTTTCTCAAAAGTTTCTTGGGTGGCCACGGTACCGCACATCACACTGTAATTGAATTAGCTTTATATATGTTGTCTAGCCTCTTCCTCCGATACGACGTAGCCGTAGTCGTGGTACTCAACGTATTCCAATGAGAAGACTGAAGGGTCCACATACCAAAGACGATGAACAGGATCATGGAGAAGATGAGGACCAGCCTGAATCAGAGGATACAGAACCAGAGAGCAAAGGTATACCATGAAGGACGTTTGTACTATCTATAGCCATAGTAGATTATCTATGCTACAACCCATGTTAGAGTGAATGGATAAATGAAGGATGGATGATGCATGGAAGAATTAAGGAATGAATACATTTATTAATATATAGAGGATATTACACGGACGCGTGGAGATACGAATTTTATCTTCGAGTGCGCTCACTTGTGAGATATCATTTGAACACGAGAAAATGAAATCCGTATCCCCAAGCGCCCATGTAATGTTCTGTTTATTATATAAACTCATGACAAATGAAATAGCAATAGTTTTATCAAGATATGCATCAAACATTCTTAAAAATCTAGAAAATGCACGGAATATCCATGGTAACGATTTCATGTCATTTTCACAATGTGAGGATATCACTGTTTCGCGCGGGAGATCGCCTGATATTTCACTGAAGTTTATAATAATATTAATTAATTAATACTATTACGAAGTACATTGGTCGATAATTGAATGATTGGTTTGTAGCCAGGCTGGATTGAAAGATAATTGTGTGAATAAAGAAATGAATGAATGAATAAATGAATGAATGCATGCATGCATTGGTGAATAAACAAATGGATGGATGGTCGATTTGATGGATGGATATCAATAAATGAATGGTTGAATAAATAAAAAATATGAAGGAATGTATAATCTATTTGCTGATGTATGTAAGAATAATTGATTGGATGATTGATTGGTTGGTTGATTGATTGGTTGGTTGGTTCATTGGATGATTGATTGATTGGTTGGTTGGTTCATTGGATGATTGTTTGATTGGATGATTGATTGATTGATTGATTGATTGGATGATTGATTGGTTGATTAGCTGACAGATTGGTTGATTAGCTGACTGATTGGTTGATTAGCTGACTGATTGGTTGATTAGCTGACTGATTGGTTGATTAGCTGACTGATTGGTTGATTAGCTGACTGATTGGTTGATTAGCTGACTGATTGGTTGATTAGCTGACAGATTGGTTGATTAGCTGACTGATTGGTTGATTAGCTGACTGATTGGTTGATTAGCTGACAGATTGGTTGATTAGCTGACAGATTGGTTGATTAGCTGACTGATTGGTTGATTAGCTGACAGATTGGTTGATTAGCTGACTGATTGGTTGATTAGCTGACTGATTGGTTGATTAGCTGACTGATTGGTTGATTAGCTGACTGATTGGTTCATTGATTGGTTCATTGGTTGATTAGCTGACTGATTGGTTGATTAGCTGACAGATTGGTTGATTAGCTGACTGATTGGTTGATTAGCTGACTGATTGGTTGATTAGCTGACTGATTGGTTGATTAGCTGACTGATTGGTTGATTAGCTGACTGATTGGTCGATTAGCTGACTGATTGGTTGATTAGCTGACTGATTGGTTGATTAGCTGACTGGTTGATTAGCTGACTGATTGGTTGATTAGCTGACTGATTGGTTGATTAGCTGAATGATTGGTTGATTAGCTGACTGATTGGTTGATTAGCTGAGTGATTGGTTGATTAGCTGACTGATTGAATGTCCTCACTGAGTTTTCTTGTTTTATCAGTGGTTGTAAAATCAAAGCAGACGAGAAAAGTACAGTCAGCATCGAGACGAGAGTAAGTCATAAAATAGATTGATATCACAGAATGTTGATTCTTTAATTCTATTATTGAAATTATCATTATCGTTATGACAAAAATTTATCATAATATATAACGTACAAGTAGATAATCATTTTCCATTGTTTCAGAACATTCAAAAGTGGGATTTGATTGTAATGATAATGATGATATCCCATAAATTTGATTCTTTAATACTATGAAAATCACTAGATGGTTAAATGTCCGTTCAAAATCTAGCCTTGGGTGTGTGTTTTTTTGTACCACATGACCAATTTTGAGCAAAATGACATTTTGAACAAAAGATGCTTGTATTTCATTGTTGTTGAACAATAGTTGTATTCGGGTCATAATTTCAACATACGCAAGTGTTGCGCATTAGTTTGGCCCGACTCGTTGTTAATTATAACAATGAAATACAAGCATCTTTTGTTCAACTTCTAAAGATGTTCACATTCCGTACAATCTTTCATCTCACCTATTGTTTTTAAAGCGCAAGAAGTCGAAAATAGTGGTAAAGCAAAAAGGTCTATTGTGTAGTACATTTAAAAGCTATTATGATGATGATGATGATATGCCAGAACTTGGATTCTTTAATATTTATATTAATAGTCATCATCACAAATAACAGAAATTCACCATTCTAATGCACAAGAATGTCATTGTTCAGTTTTACATTTTACAAGTACATTTAAAGCTATTGTAATGATGATGATGATGATGATATGCCAGAACTTTCATTCTTTAAAATTTATAATTATCATTGTGGTCATCACAAATAATAGAAATTCGCCATGCTAATGCACAAGATGTTAATTGTTTTTTCCTTTGTTCAGTTTCAGTACATTCAAAAGTTATAAGTGGGATTTGATGCGATCTTCTCGCTGGAACCAGGACGCACAGAGAGAGGAAGGTAAAATTGACTGCCCTGTTTCGTAAAACTAGGTTATGGTAAAACTAAGTTATGGTAAAACTAGGTTATGGTAAAACTAGGTTATGGTAAAACTAGGTTATGGTAAAACTAGGTTATGGTAAAACTAGGTTATGGTAAAACTAGGTTATGGTAAAACTAGGTTATGGTAAAACTAAGTTATGGTAAAACTAGGTTATGGTAAAACTAGGTTATGGTAAAACTAGGTTATGGTAAAACTAGGTTATGGTAAATCTAGGTTATGGTAAATCTAGGTTATGGTAAAACTAGGTTATGGTAAAACTAGGTTATGGTAAAACTAGGTTATGGTAAAACTAGGTTATGGTAAAACTAGGTTATGGTAAAACTAGGTTATGGTAAAACTAGGTTATGGTAAAACTAGGTTATGGTAAAACTAGGTTATGGTAAAACTAGGTTATGGTAAAACTAGGTTATGGTAAAACTAGGTTATGGTAAAACTAGGTTATGGTAAAACTAGGTTATGGTAAAACTAGGTTATGGTAAAACTAGGTTATGGTAAAACTAGGTTATGGTAAAACTAGGTTATGGTAAAACTAGGTTATGGTAAAACTAGGTTATGGTAAAACTAGGTTATGGTAAAACTAGGTTATGGTAAAACTAGGTTATGGTAAATCTAGGTTATGGTAAATCTAGGTTATGGTAAAACTAGGTTATGGTAAAACTAGGTTATGGTAAATCTAGGTTATGGTAAATCTAGGTTATGGTAAAACTAGGTTATGGTAAAACTAGGTTATGGTAAAACTAGGTTATGGGTGTAAATAAAAAATGATGACAATCCTTTGAATTAAGAAGTTATGAAAGAAATTGACACTTGAACAACACTTTCAAAATAATCTTATTGGTTGTTGTTCGCTTGTTTGTTTGTCTGTTCACTTTGTTTGTCCTTTTGACGTGTGTTTGTTTGTCTGTTCACTTTGTTTGTCCTTTTGACGTGTGTTTGTTTGTCTGTTCACTTTGTTTGTCCCTTTGACGTGTGTTTGTTTGTCTGTTCACTTTGTTTGTCCCTTTGACGTGTGTTTGTTTGTCTGTTCACTTTGTTTGTCCCTTTGACGTGTGTTTGTTTGTCTGTTCACTTTGTTTGTCCCTTTGACGTGTTTTTGTTTGTCTGTTCACTTTGTTTGTCCCTTTGACGTGTTTTTGTTTGTCTGTTCACTTTGTTTGTCCTTTTGATGTTTGTTTATGTATTGGTGTGTTTGTTTGTCTGTTTGTTTGTTTGTTCGTTTGTTTGTTCGTTCGTTTGTTCGTTCGTTTGTTCATTTGTTTGTTCGTTCGTTTGTTTGTTTATTCGTTCGTTCGTTTGTTTGTTTATTTGTTCGTTCGTTTGTTTGTTTGTTTGTTTGTTTATTCGTTTGTTTGTTCATTTGTTTTTTGTTATTTTATCTGTTTGTTTGTTATTTTGTATGTTTTTTTTGTATGTTTTTTTTTTCATTTGTTTGTATATTCGGTGTTTGTATATTCGGTGTTTGTATATTCGGTGTTTCTTAGTTTATTTGCTGTTCTTCTAATTGATAATTCCCTTTATCTGTTGTTTTTAGATCAAAGACGAATGAACGAACTAGTAATATTTCTCACCAAACAAAGACAATCAAGTCAGACACCTGATATAACTGACAAACAAAAACCTAAAGAGGTAAAGGCATTGATATTCACAGAAAATGTAGGTTTACGTAGTGTTTACAAGTGTTGGTATTGTGATGCTAATTTTCCAACCATTTTCACAATAGTTTTTTTAATGTTCTTTGTTCTAATAACAATGGTTGGCTGGCAAAACCATAACAAACTACGTCACTGTACGTCCACCTATAGACTGAGTATGGCGACCTGCTCTTGACTGGCGATATAGCCTCGAGTTCACGTTGGAACTTAATCATATTCACAATCAATTTTCAATGAATGAAAGTTTTCACAAGGACAAGAGTTATTCAAATTGGTTACCATTTTTCAATTCGGTCTGTACTCATCAACTCGTAGCTCATTTCATCACTTTTTGTAGCTCATTTCTTTCTGGGCAAACGGTTTCAACATTTGCTTCAACATCCGTTCGATTTTGTTGAATGGCAATGTTTGGACGCTTTTAAACTCTTTCAACATTGTTGAAACATGTTGAATCGATGTTGAATTTATGTTGAAAAAGTTTAAAAGCGTTAAAACATTGCCATTCAAAAAATCGAACGGATGTTGAAGCAAATGTTGAAACCGTTTGCCCGGGCCCTCGGCTTACAGTAAAGTTTACATGTTCAATGAACGCGTGTGAAGAGGGTTTTCTTACAATAGCGTTTACATGTTCAATGAACCCCCTTAGGGGGAGATGTGTGCGTGGAATATTTGCATTAAAAAAATCCCTTCCAAAATAGCAGTTGCTCTACTTAAGAAAACATGATTTTTCGCCATTACTCTCAACATTGTTATAAACAGCTATTGACATAAGGTTCCATTCAACAATATGTTTTAGTGTGTGTTGTAATGTTACGTGTTAGTAATTCCATGCAGCTTGGCTATTACTTGTGTTATCCAATTTACTCATTAACGTACTAATGACAGTAGTTTCCCGCTCAGAATATTGTCAATAGAATGGTCCAAAATAGACCAGAACTTTGCATCTGCATAAAATACAAAAAAATAAAAGAACATGGGATTTTACTTGTCTAACTCAAGTGGGTTTTGTTTTTTAAATGTGTGTCAGATTCTTATGTGTTGAGTGCTTATTTGGTAAATTCTCAGCCTGAAGGTTCTTAATTCACTGGTTCTTTCATGCGGCTTTTTACTGTATGCAGCCGGACAAATTAAGAAATATGATTGCTTTTCGAATTAGTATGTTTATCATTAATAATAAATATAAAAGATATTTATAATAGATGCTGCAAAACTGGTGTGATTGAATGTATGACATCTTTAATGATGTACTGAAATGTTTTTTAATGACCCTCAGATAAGAACCCCAACTGGCATGGAGGCAAACCAGTTGGCTATTTGCCTATTTGCAAGCATGCATGTCCAAGAATAGATTTAGCTAGAACTAATCGTAAATCTGGTCGACGCTCCGACCATGAGGACCATGATATGTGTCTATATTTAGGACTTAAAAACGTAAAATGAGAACATGTAAACTTCTTATTCTATTTTCAGTTTATTGGAGGGTTGTATTCCAAGATAGAGTATCAATTTCGTCAGTCCCAGCAACAAGTCAATGCTAAAACCCAACCTGGCAGTACAGTCTCACTGATGGGGTAAGTACCGCCTAGGTCGAGTCATTATCACCATCATTATCATCATCATCATTATCGCAATCGTCATCACCAACACCATCATCATCATGATCTATATTATTATCCCTATTATCATCACCACTACCATCATCATCATGATCTATATTATTATCCCTATCATCATCATCGCCATCTTTATCATTATCATCATCGTTACCACCACCACCATCATCATCATCATCATCCAATCCCATCATTATCATCAAATCTTCGCGGTCCAAACCTTCGACATCCAGCCGCGAGACAAACTAAAAATATTCTTCCATATCTTATATCTATGATAAATAAACTTGTTATTTTTATCATCATCATTGTTACCATAATTATAATTATCATCATTATCATTACAATCACCACCATCATTATCGTCACCATCATTATCACAACCGTCGTCATCACCACCACCATCATCATGATCATCATTATCATTATCATTACAATCACCACCATCATTATCGTCACCATCATTATCGCAATCGTCATCACCACCACGATAATCATTATCATAATCATCACAATCACCGCCACCATTATTTCGATTGTTTTTCTCTTCGGTTTGTCAGCATCATGTATTTGTTATCCTTTTCTTCCCCCTTCAGTTAACCCGCCTCACTAGCTGTCACCAATGATATATTTATAATCGAAGTGTTTTGTTTTCTTTCAGATCCCGAGGTCGTAAGAACGCCCTCAAGTCATGACATTAAATGTTATCTAATTTTAATAAATTATTATTGTACGTTCTTACTGATGCATATAACAATCTATTCTCCTGACAAGGACGCCTTCTTCTTTACTCGTCGCCGTAGTTTTTAAGCCATTTTTGGATTGATTTATTTTTTCTCGGTTTCTTTCTTCTCCAGAGATTTCTTTTGTTTTCTATTTTTATTTTTTTGTAATTTGAACGTAAATTTTTACTTAAAAACATTTTGAATTTTATGCGCAATAACGAGCTTCTCCCAGGGGTTTAGGATCAAAAGGTTAAACATTTTAGGGAAACAGTTCTTTTACTTATGGGGAACAAGGCCACAAGGGAGACAATTCAAACTCATTAAGGGGTCTAGAGAACATTCACCCCCTGGGAGGAGCTCGATAATATTTTCATGAAATCCCTTAATGATATTATTTAATTTTATTACTATTGAAGAAATAGAAAACGAGGCAGCGTGCTCTGTTGAGTTATGGAGCACGCGGGGATTTTAAGAAGACGAGAGAAGCGTTAGGAGAAGCACGACGCGTAGCAGAGTGCTTCTCAGCGCTTCTCGAGTCTTCTTAAAATTCCCAAGTGCTCTATAACTTAGGGTTAGAGCACTGCTGCCGAGTTTTCTATTTCTTTTATTAAATATTCAGTAGTTAAAATCAAACAAATCGACGCTCCGTGCACTGTTGAGTTATAGAAAACGCTTCTCAGCCAATCAGAGCGCGCGATTTATATTAAATATTTTATGATTTTCAGTTCGTTTTTATGGGATTGGAGTTATGCCCCATTTTGATTATAATTTTAAACGAGATAATTTATGTGGTTATTTAGTAATTGAACACATTTCTCCTGGTTTCTGTCACGGAATTTCCTTTAAAATGTGTTTCAAAATGTCATTATTTTATGATAATAAATAAATAATGCAACCAGTGTCAATGTTTGCTCATCTTTATTATATCATTAAACATGTATTTCCAATTGCAATGGTTATTCAATGGTGTGTAAGCCACACAGCTCGCAAGGAATTCTATTCGATTCTTACAAATTGCGTTATTTATTTATTTACTTCTAACAAATTACAATAAGTTGTATTTTGTTCTGACCTTTTTAATGAATTGTTTTGAATTCTAACAGTGACGAGAAGCAGAGAGAATGTTAAATTTCTCCATACTTAGAATGTCAAATTTCTTGTAATCGCAGGTTGTATTTCCTCTACACTTGTCGACTCCGTTCGCGTGCTCTGAATCTCTCCTCTTCCTCTCGTATTTTCCCACCTTGTTTTGTCATTCGTTGTCTCCGGCCTCTCATCTCCTTCTCTAACTCGTTGACAAGTTCGCCATTTATCATTCTGTGTTTCTTTCTCTCTCGTTCTTGCTCGTGAATACGTATTCGCTGTGTGCGACCATGGTGATCGTTTCGCTCTTTTTCAATTTCTTTTTCTCGTTCGCGGTGTTTTCCTGCTTGGCGTTGAGCAGTCTTGGCATGCTTGGGCGGAAGACTGCCAAAGGTCTTAGTGGCTGCTGTGGATTTTGATGCGGTGCGTTTGACTTTAGAAAGGGCAAGCATTCTATCATGTGTCATGTCGGAGAGAAGCTCTCTTAGAAGCATCTCTTTTTCTCGTTCTTTTTCGAGCTTTAAGGCGCGCTGACTTCTTTGTAAGCTTTGCCATGTCATTTCCTTTTCATTTCCCCGTTTCATTCCTCGATCCTTTTCTTCCATTTCCACTTCTCCTTTCCTTCCTCTTGAAGCTCTCAAAAGTGCATCTTCTATGCCGTTTGATTTGGCGTCGTTTTCTATACTGTATTCCCTAGTTTTTGGATGGTGATGACGAGGAAATTCATCTTCTGCAGTGATTTCGTTACGTGAAAATGACACGGCGCTGCAGATGGTGATCGCCGTGAATAAAACAAGAGCGGTCCGTGGAAAACCTACAATGAATCAAACAGTAATATGACCAATATGACCATCAAAGTGGGGGAGGATGGGGCACTTCAGAGAAATTTCCTTGCCTCTTTTGGACCTGCCTTAGCTGATTTTAAAAGCTGTTCCAATAGGACAATTTTGGATGGAAAAACTTTTATTCTAAACATTGTTGCCTTATTCGTGAAGACACAAGTTTTCCTTGGTAAATTTTGGTTAATTGTTGTTATCATCAAGCCAGATATTCCTTTCCATTGTTTTTGACAAATTATGTGGGTTTTTTATCTCAACTACGGAAAAAGATTTCCTTGTGAAGGAAATATTGCCCTCATGTAAATAAAAATGAAATAAAGTTAAAATCGCTGCTATCTGATAGTTTTATCTATTTAGTAGCTTTATTATTCCGACTATAAACAAATGACTAGCAAAGTTGTAACGAGGAATTGTTCTCTTTGTATTGCTGATGGTGCCCTCACGAGAAATGTAATTGTCAAGGAAAACTTGTCAAGGAAAAATTGCTGATAGCGCCCTCACGAGCAATGAAATTGTCAAGCCGGAAAACTTGTTAAGGAAACATTTTCTGATAGAGTGATTTTCATTTGATCGTGAAAGAAAAACAACTATTTAGTTCGTACTTGTTGGTAAAGAACAAAAGAAAACAATAGATTCAGAGTGTAGTAACAACTATTAGTTTGCCAATTCTTTCACGGTCGTATGAAAATCACTCTAGTGTCTTCACGAGCTATATAAAATTGTCAAGGAAAATTTGTCAAGGAGAAATTGTTCGTACGCGATTAATAAATGAAATTATCAACTAAGAAATAATTGTCAAATAAGAAATGGTTGTGTAGATGCGGGTTCAAAAGCTTCCATATGATAGTTCAAAAGTAGTTTTAGAGAAGCATTAGATGTGTTCTTACCTTCCATGATGATCGCTGTCAGTGTGCAGTAAACATCTCCCAGTGATGGTGGTTATATACCTTTAAATGCGTTCCATAATACATTAAACGGGGCCTTAAACCCCACCTTCACTAACACAGCAGCTGGCAAGTTCACAAATGGTAAATAATTCACCGTCAATTACGATGTACAGTAAAAGTGATGGATTTCCATTTAGCATTCATTGAAAGGCAATTACTATCTATTTATAATGTATTGGACTCAACACCCCGTTGAACTGCTCGACATTAATGTGGGAAATGATGCGGTGGAAATTGCAAATACCTGACTTTGATTTCCGATTTTGAGTGGCTGTGATATAAAAAACGCGCATTTTTCGCTCCCATGGTTGTTTAAATCGATTTTAGCGTAGGGATTTTAGGTTCAATCATCTGCCTCAAGCGTACGTTATGAGTTTTAATAAGAGGATCACAATAAAAGTCTTACGTGTGCCGATAACAATAGTTTTATCAAAGTAAAGCCTGTATACGTGTTTGTTGAACAATATATAATATAACCAGTATATATAACCATAGTTGATAATCTATTAACTTTGATATAACATTTGCTTTTCAGGTGACTTTCGATAACTCATACTGAGTCAAGGAATTCACAAATAAAAAAACCCTCCAAAATATTGAGAAACAGAAAAAATAATAGCTAAATTCTAACGCTTCAAGTTACATATAGTTTAAATGCGAATAAACACCATGCAAAACGATGTTTCTTATATAGTATGTGATTCCATTGCTCTTTTTATTAGTTTTAACATGTAGTTGTTTATTGCTACGTGCGTGCATGTTATGTGGGGAATTACGCACTTTGTTTGTTCTGTTAGTGGTTTAACGTGAAGCTATATCAAAACAACCTCAGATTTGAATAATTGTAGTAATTCAACGATATCGATCATTGGAGTTCTCTGAAACTGATAATTCCACCCTCTAGTAAAATGTATTTCCATTGGAATATCTAGCATATCTTTTCTCTTTTGAAACTCGCACTTTCTTTCTTTAATTCCTCATTTAATCAGTCTGGTTTGTTTAGAACTTTTCTTTTTTTGCTTTCTTTCGTTTCTAGTTCCCGTTTTCCTTACAAACTCTCTATCTTTCTTCTAAGCTGTTTTGAGGCAGTTTCTCTTCTATGTTTCGCCTTCGTCAGTCATATAATTATAAGGTTTCCTTCATTCTTCGCTTCCTTTCTTTTCTAGTGCCCGTTTATCCTTTTTATCCCTTCCTTGCCCTCTTTCTTTCTTCTTGACTTTTTGAAGCATGTTTCTTTCATTCCTGGCTTCACTTCGTCCATCAAACTTCTTCTTTTTTCTTTAAACCAGGTTTTGTTCTTTTTATAACAACTGTCGAATTCCCATCGAGAAACGAACGAATGTTTAATTTGTAAACCATTAAAAAAACGACATCAAAAAGACCTTTTTAGAGAAAAGAGATGTTTCAACTTGGCCTTTATGTTTTATAGCGACTCAAAACAGAAGATAGCCTGAGAAAACAGACGTTCTTTTGTCCTCTTCCCCACGCGAAACTAACGTTAGTTTCGCGGCGGGAAGAGGAGCGAAAGAACGTCTGTTTTCTCAATTCAATTCAATTCAATTCAATTTTATTCAGTACCATGAGTAACAAAGTGCATATGTCATGTATGTATATTGCGTAGAATCTCAGGCTAAACAGAAGAATTATGTGAATATGTTTATGAATGTGATAATAAACAGTTTAAAAAAATCAAACCGTGAAGAAATAAGAAAGGGAAAATATTTTTTATTTGAAGGAAGGATGGAAAAAATGCGAAACAGCAATCGGCCCATGGTGCTTTGCAGGAATGAAAACCGAGAGAGGTATGGGACTGACAGTTGTAAGACAAGACAGAAGAGAAAATCGAGATAAAAATAAGCAAAGGTTTGATGTTTTAGTTTTAGATAAATTTATTGTATTATATCACCATTACGATGGCCGAGGGGTCTGAGAGGACTATTTCTCCAGACAGCAATGTCTTACAAGCTAAAGATGACACAACGAAGACTCAGATCGCTCAAACGAACGGTGAGAAAAAACACATGTTGTTGTTACAAAGCTGCTGTCTAACTCCTTTGTTTTCATTCTTTCTCCGTGTTTAGAACCCGATTCAGATTCTTCATTACAGGAAATAATTGAGATAGACTATCATCCCGATTGTCCAGTTTGTCTCCAGGTTGCCTTCTACCCTGTGAAGCTACCTTGTGGCCATATTTTCTGCTTTTTGTGCATCAAAGGAGTGGCACTTCGTAGTCGAAAGTGTGCAATCTGCAGACAGACAATCTCAGCCGATTACTTCGAGAAACCTACTCTAGTGAAAGTAACAGACAATGTACAAACTGCTAAAACTCAACCAAAGGAAAATACTGCCCAAGACGAGGACAAGAGTGAATATTTGTGGTACTACGAAGGAAGGAACGGATGGTGGCAATATGATGACAAAACATCAAAAGAAATAGAGACAAGTTTTAAAAGTGGCAAGCGATCTTGTACGTTGCTTATCGCGGGGTTTCTGTACTTTATAGACTTCGAGAATATGTTTCAAATGAGACGTAACGAACCTGGGAGACGTAGACGAATTAAAAGAGACAAATGTGACGTTGAGAGCAAAGGAGTAGCTGGTATAAGAAAACTCCAACCTCCCCCTAACCCCACTAGTATTAATCAATCAACTGATATATCAAGTCAGCAAAGGGCTCCTATAGATGGTGCAGCTGTCACAAGCGATAGCCAGGGGGGTGCAAGCATTACTAGTCCCGACTCTGGGTCACAAGATAATTCTGTTGATGCAGTAAATGACAGCTTAGCATCAGCTACACTTGATTAAATAAAACAAATAAACATCACCCTTGAATGTACATTTATGGAAGTACAGTACACAAGACATACTTCAAGGCAAGATGCATTCAAAATCACAAATTTCAGAGATTTTTGTTCTTTCAATGTAAATCTTTAAAATGAGGAAAGCACTCCAAAGTTTTGCTTCCTAAAAAAAATCAAAAATGCAACCACTAACTGTGCACTTCACTTCCCAGCCTCTAATTCATGTAAAACGTTACATGAAATAACACCTATAATTCATGGATTTTGACAAATCAGAAATGAAGAAATATTTCGAATGAATAATAAAATGACTTACAACATGACTGTCAGTTCATGTCTTCTTGCGCAAACATGGCTTCTGGCGAGAGTTAAGGCCTGGCTAAACTAGGATACATGTAGTGTGCTACACACACACTACATTGTCGTCAGCTTGTCTCTACAGGCCTGGCTAAACTAGGATACATGTAGCACGCTACATTGTCTCGCGCTACATGTATCCTCAATGTTTCTCAGTTTAGCCACCTTGAAAACATTGTAGCGTGCGATAAATTTTGCGAGCAACTTGTCGCCTTGGTTGGCTAAACTGGGATACATTGCATTCGCATTCTTCATTTGAAGATATTTAATTAGTTTAATTAAAACGTAGTTGAAACCATATACATCCAAAATATTCTTAGTAGTTGCACATCGGTCCATGAGGTTTCCCTCCAAGTTTAAACAACTAGGAGATCAGCTATAAAATAAGCTTCCTTCTGAATAGGCCTTTTGCAACAATAGGTCATGTGACCCAAGCATTGCCATCCAGTGGACATTTTCCATACAAATCCTTATAAAATATTGAATTTTATATTTAATGCTATTTCTCCTATGCTCAACATTATGAGCTAAAACTTTGGCTTCTTACTAATGTTGAGGTGCTCTTTTCATGTTGACACAGCTGTTCGATTTAAAAGGGGTAGTGTCACATGACCTGTTGTTGCAAAAGGCCTATTATCAGCTATTGTGTACTTTCACCATAACCATTATACCTTCTGTTTTTGGGGTATAGCTATTGTAATTCAAATCAAACAACCCCAAAAACTAAGGCATTATGGTTATGTGAAAGTAGTGAATAGAGAAGAACTGTATATGTTGTATTATAGAACTGTTTTAATAGGGTTTTTGATATTAGTACGAAAACACTATATGCATATCAAAGTTGAAAAATTATTGTATGCACATGAAGTTACACACCTGTAAATTCAAATACATTAATATATCACACTTCTCAAATAAACTGTCAACAAACAGTACTATTTATTAGGCTTATATTTTTGTGATTTAGTCAAGAAATTGAAACAATAAATATATTAAAGTTGCCCATTAGTCTGGCTGCTCAAAACCCAATTAGCGAGTACAAAAAATACCAGCATTCAATATTTTGTAAATTTATGTATAATTTGTATTGACAAGGAGACAAATAAGACTAGTGACAAGAAAAGTAACCTCTGCTGGCACCTGCAACTTTTTATGTCAAGCTAAGCATACACAGAAAATACTGTATTGCCTCGAATAAGCGCCGCCCTGGAATAAGCTCCGCACTCGAATAAGCGCCACACTTTAACGCTATAATGTTACTCTAGAACAGCATTGGAAATAAATTTTTACCAAAAGCTATATTCTTCAGTTCAAAAAAATTATATTTCACCGCTTGCCCATCGAGTTGTCTCCTTAATATTCATAGTTCTGATCAAAAATGGGACAATGAGAGTGAGAAAAAATTATTACTCGCTTATTCGGGTAAATACAGTAATAGGATAAGGATTATGTTTCCCAAAGGTCGATCATTTAACATTACGTTAAACAAGTTTATCAACTTCATCGCAATAAGGTTAAGATCATCTCTGCTAGCAGTGTTACATGAATCCTGATTGCTTGACAAAAAAGAAATATTATTTAGCATAGTTTATAGTGGTAATTTTTATTGCATGCTTTTATTTTTTAGACTCTCACTTAAATTTATTAAATAATTGCAACTTTTTTAACTTTAATTTATTCAAGATATATATAACTAAAAACTACATATATTTGTTATAAACTTATGTCATTTCCGCACAGCCATGAATGTCAATGTTCCAATGCTGGACATCAACCACATTTTCCAGTAAAGTGACCGTCCACACTTGGTGCCAACAAATGGAACAAACACAGCCAGCCAGAAAAGAAAGTAAGGTGTTGTCCTGTACCATGGCAACCGTCGCCGTCTAGGTACACCAGGAAAGCTGCCACCATTGGGTTGATAAAATCGATCAAGAACTCTGTAAGATAAAAAGTGCACCTGACGCCTTTCATGATATTTTGCGAGGTGTATAATAAGTGTACTTAATTTTTCTTGATGTCGACCTCTCCTTTCTGAGATATAAACATTTGAAATCTGAAAATGCAAATGAAATGATGTCATCCCAGGCCTCATTAAATATACAAAAGTTCTCTGGAAATAATTATTGCAATTTTTTAAAGCTCAATATCTGTATTACAAATATTCACACTACCATTAACATTTTTACTACTTTACAAAAACAAGCTTGCTGTCAGCTTTGAAACAAAACTTTGACAAATTCCTGGAATAATGTCACCTCATTTGCATTTTCAGATTTCAAATGTTCATATCTCAAAAAGGAGAGGTCGACATCAAGAAATATTAAGTACACTTATTATACACCTCATGTACAACAGATTTGCAAAATATCATGAGGGGCGTCAGGTGCACTTTAAGAAATGGATATAACTCTAGTTAGTATAAATATGCAGGTGGTTGTAGATAGCCTTTCTTGTATAACTACATCACGGGGGTCACTCAGAATAAAGAGTATATTGCTGATATTGCTGACCCCCCCCCCCCCCATATACTAATAATTGAAAGCCCCCCTAAGAGTACACAATACTCACTTGTCCTTTTCTTTGAAGCAATGAAATAGCCACTTCCTTCTTTCCTCAGAGCCCTGCACAAGGAAAATAAGTAAGATAATAACTGTCAATTGATTTGTGCCGACACACTCTTTACTCAGGCTTCCGTAGGAACGGGCCAAGTTATAAAATACCCTTTCTTTGTCGTCAATCCCTATTTAAGGAATGCCTGGCACTTTCAGCATTCCTATCGTATCATGATTGGTGAATTGAATCAAGTGCCAGTGCACACCCCCAATCCTGCAACCAGAATTCTGACCAATTGGCAATTGTGACTGCCGTATTTCACTCAATATCTGTGATTTATTATATTTCATTTTGTAATTTTTAGCCCAATAAATAAATGGTGTATTCTAAAAGCAAGCTGTACAAAATGTTAAATAGTTTACATAAAAAACAACTGCAGTGGTACCTTGGGAATATCCTTTGCTTCATATCTGTGACAGTACACATGGATTTGTTGTCCCCTTGATTCAAGAAAATCTTTCGATTTAAAAAAATAAATCAAAACATTAATTTAATTAACAGAAGAAATCATGATCGTCATGGTCAGGTTGTGATTCTTGAAACAGAATCGTCCTAATTGCAAGTGTTAACTTGAATTTTGCCAAGGTCCAGATTATATAAATTTTATCTTGTGAATTAAAGAGCTAACCTGGTGTACGTTCAGTAATAACATTATTACAGTGGTACCTCTATTAAGTGGTCACCCTTGGGACTTTCCAAAGTGGCCGCTTCATAAAGGTTGACCACTTAATAGGGGTACCACTGTATATCCAACTTGTCATAGAAGAGTGGATGAACAGCTAACTTACTTGGCATACTCTTTGCAGGTTTCCGTGGTAATACATCTTCATTGACATCCTTGTATGCAATGGTTAAATCATACACAGCATCAATGTAATCATGCAATCTGTCGATACTTATCTGAAAAACACAAATTGATTAGTTAATTTAATAGAATTTGTTTATTTATTCATTTATTCTTTACTTTCAATCACATGACTTTTCATCGAAAACTTGAATGCTTGACTGAAGGGCAAGTAACTTCACTTGGTATTCTAAAGAAACTTTTATCTTGTATCTTCGTTTTTAAATGCTACATCCAAACACTGAGCAAAAACCCAGCATTTTTAGATGTTAATAAACTAAAACAACAGTCACTTGTAGGTGTTCTACAACTTTGTTGCCCTTCAGTCAGTACCGGAAGTGATGTCTATTGATAGTAAAGATTGAAATAATTCAGTATATTTATCAATAAAATTTGATATCAATAAAATTTGATGATAATTACAGTGAATCTCACCTCAGTTGCTCTAGTCCTTGGAGTAAGAACATGTTGTAGTTCTTTTAATCCTGCAACCAAACATGTCAGGTAAAAATGGATAGACCATAGATTATCGTCACTCAGCCTCAAAAGCATGCCAATTAATTCTATATTTGTTTCAGTATTTGTTATTTGTAGATTAGATTTCTTACATTATTGCAGGTCAATGTAGTCAAATATATGACATGCTATCAAGGAGGAGGCAGAGCAGTGAGAACCATAAAATGGTGTATTTGAAAAATGAAAAACGTTAAGAAAAATTTAGAAAAGAAATTATATGAAATATTACAATTTTTTTATCAGAAGAACATTTTTTACATTGTACCTTGTGTTCTTGCAAATTCTTGACTTCTTTCAATCACTTCTGGTTTTTCAACATTATACCTGGTCCCTTCAGGAAATATTACCAGCCATATCTAAATAAGAAATACATGATCAATATTATTCAACCATGTTACAGCATCTTATAAAATTACGTGACCACCCAAGTTCAAAGACATGGCAACATGGAAAAGGCAGTTAAGGTTGCCATCAATCACAAACAATTAGTTGGTACCTTTATCATTCTGATTGATGGCAGTTAAAAAGTGTTTTTTTTTTTATACATTGTTATCTCATCTTCAATGGTCATATAATTATAAAAAGCACCGTAAGATGACTAATTTTATTCACTTTCTTGAAGTTTGATACTTACAGGTGTTTTATAGATTTTATAATGTTCAAGTTTTCTGCAACAAATAAAATGACAAATACTTTACAAACATAACAAAAACAAGTAACAGTGTTTCTAAGGAATCATTATGGGTATACATTAATTTAAAGGTAAACAAAATATACCATATTGAAGTTTATAATCTATTTGACACTTTAGACATTAATTTTTTTATTGTTTGTACATGTACATCAAGAGGGGAGAGGGGGTACTCCATAAGGATCTGGGTGAGTTTATTCTGCTGGATCCTTAAGGGGCATCCTCTGGAACCCAGGGGTATTCTTCTGTCGCTCTTTTCTTGCTCCCAGAATAAATACCCCTGGGAATGTAGTCTGTTGGAGCTTGTTCCGGAAGTCAAAATTCAAACTTATTTAACAACTTTTTTTGAATGGTTATCTTGATTTTCATTGGTCGACCTTATTAGGTCGACCAATGAAAATCAAGATAACCATTCAAAAAAAGTCAGGAATCAGGAAAGAGCTGAATTTTGACTTCCAGAACACGCTCAGACAGACTACGTTTCCAGGGGTATTTTTCTGGGAGAGAGACACAAGCAACAGAAGATTACCCCTGGGTTCCCGAGGATGCTAAAAGGGTTACCCAGACTGTTAATGACAGAAAAACTCAAATTCCTATAATTTAGACGAATGGTGAAACCATAGTTATCTATTTACTATGGTGAAACTGTGGTTGTGATTAATAGCAAAGGGACAATAGTTACTCTGAATAAGACAAAAGCCAAAAAAAATCAACAAATTGGAAAATTTGATATTGATATCTGATACTGTAACTTTATATTGTGAATGATGATGATCGTAAACCCCCAGTAAACCCCCCTCCCCCAAAAAGGTAATATTTCATCATTTTTATTACCTTCCAAGTTCTTGTTGTTCTTGGTTTCCTCCCAGTAAACTCAACTGTAGCAACTGCTTTATAAAAGCCCCCCTCCCCCTCCCCCAAAAAGGTAATATGTCATCATTTTTATTACCTTCCAAGTTCTTGTTGTTGTTGGTTTCCTCCTCTTTTTACATAAATACAGCCATGCTAAAAATATAAATTATAGACATACATCATCCATAATTTGGCCTGGGTTGGGATCAATGCTGTAATGAAACTCCCTAGAGTACAGCAGATATATCAATTCATAATATACAAATTAGGTAATACCTTATAGCGGAGCTCCCAGTTTAATTTTTTCTTACAACATCAATATGTGCATGTAAATACCACTTATTAGATATTTTCTTGGGTATAATATACGTGCTGATATTTTACGAGTTGCGTACGTTTAATCAGCAAGCAATGAGTAAAATGCCAGCCCGTAATACCCAAGAAAATATCTAATAAGGGATTTATTATACAACTTACTGTTTATTGTAATTTATATAGCATTTTCATCGAAAAATATAACCTTTCGGAGATTCAGCGCGCGGAGAGAGAATCAAAACAAAGCCCTGGAAAAGCCAGTAAAATGTAAGATATTTCTCGCTCTCTTTTTGATTGACATGATGTCAAAAACCTCATTGGCTATCGATGTAGATGACGCCATCATGTAACGCAACGCACGAAAGGAAAGTTTGTCATTTACACGAGGGACGGAGATTTCTCATTGAAAAAAGTCCCATAAAAGCATGTTAATGGACAATTCATGAATGGAAATTGATTTAATGTAAGTAAAAAAATTGTAATAAATTCCACTGCTTTTTCTTAGGTTGGTTATCGTTTTCATTCTATGCACTTTTTCATCTTTTTCTCAAATTTTCAACTGTCACTTCAGTCAATAGTGTTGTTCAGACAAAAAAAGTGTTCAGAAATGTTTTTGATGGGAAATACGATTCCCAAACGATAGTGCGAATAGCCTTATTATTATCCCTTTTATTTTTAAGTCATTAAGCTTATTTTGCTTTTGATAACGCCTTGAAAAAGTGCTTTGGCTGAACAGTCGTTTTACGGCCGCTTTTTACCTTCTTTTATTTTGCAAAGTTAGTTAGGATTCCGGATAGAAAAGGTTAAACCTTTTCATCGTATTAGATTTATTAAAAAGTAGTCATGGCAAATCATAAAACAAAACAAAAAGTTATTTTGAAATGGAATTAAACGCCTCAAGAATTATAAGTTCTACCAACACAAGATCAATTTGAAAAGACAAGGATTTTAAAACAAGGTATTTTATTATGAAAAACTTTGTGTAAAACATCATTTTGTTCTGTAAAAAAAACTGTAACGACTTTGAAGTAAAAACTACTAAAAAAGCTCGTTTAGTAAGCATAAAATAGTTAATATTGCTAAATAAACAGAAGTTATTCAACCAATTTTAAATTATGTTTGTATTTCAATTCATCTTTGATGTTTTCCGTTTATGAGGTAAAACTATATGACAAAATGAGTTGAAGATTGAACTAATTTAGGCTGCAAAACAGACCCTACTTTTACACAAAAACTATGACAAATCGAGTTGAAGATTGAACTAATTTAGACTGCAAAACAGTCCCTACGTACTTTTACACGAAAACTACGACGAAACGAGTTGAAGATTGAACTAATTTTTGAGTTTTGTCTCTCAAAAACTTGAAACAAATGATAATCTTGAACCATGGATAATAAAAACACTTGAACTTACTTTATCGGCGATTATTTTCTTGAGGTTTTCTTTCTTCAATTACATTGATCATATTTTGACGAATACATGTAAGCTTATGTACTTGAATTTTGATGGATTAAACATTGTTCATAGTTCAACTGCCAAGCTTGAAAATCCTCCAATAAACTGTGCCGAGGGAAGCAATTTGAAGACAGTTTTCATAACAAACAAGGTCGCTTCTTTATCAATTTGTTTTGAATTGCTGTAGTCTTTTAATATTCTTCCACGAAGGTATCTACAAATAGGTTTTCTTGATCTTTTGGAATCAGTCTTTTGCTTTTCTTTAGTATAATTTCTTCGTTTTTGTGTCCTTCAAGTTTATGTTCTTCTTCGGTCACAACTCTCTTTATGTTCTTCAAAGTTCATCTTTCTCCGTTGTTATTTTGAATTAATGAAAGCTCTGCTATTAGCAAGTAGTATTTTGTTGTTGTTTGTTTGCCTTTTTTAAGATAAACTTTGCTTTGTTGGTCTAGTGCTATTTGGCGCGCGCGTCACTTTTGTTCCCGCCGAAATGTAACAGCCAATCAGCATCGCGATGGGCGCGGACGTCGGACGTCGGACGTCGGACGTACGCTTGGGATACCTGTGTAAAAACCATCAAAAATAGACTCGATGCATTACCATTTTTTCTTAAGTATGGTGCTCCGCTCGCGCGGGCCTTTGGCCCGCGCGGGAGCTCCGCTATAAACACACAAACACAATTTGTATAGGAAATCGCACGATCTTGAATACAATTTGTAATTAATAGGTACGGGTGTGTTTTGAAAGTTTTCAAAAGTGGACGTTCGAGCCTTTCAGGCTCGTCCAATTTGATAACTTTCAAAACATCATGAGTATCTATTAATTACAAATTATATAAGAAGATTGTGTGATTTTTTATTTATAAATATACTGAAAAATTAATTGGTACTCTGCAGAGTACAATTTACGATTTAATTGTACTCCTCTCATCCAATCAGAATCGAGTAAGTTTGTACATTGTATTATAATTAATGCACCTATCAATGTCTTGCTCCAATGGGGGGAGTGCGGGCATACCCAGGGGCTATTGACATTTTTCATATCTTTTTGTCAATAGTCCCTATCCTGGGGACTTCAAATTCAAGGTACGGGCAAAGTTTATGTTCAATAGCCCGACTCTTCCCGCACTCCTCCTGTTGGGGCAAGACATTGATAGGTGCATAAGAGACTTAATAATTAAAAATAAATCACTAGCTTTTTCTAATGTCTCAATGAATTTAGCCAGTGACTAATTGGAGAGACTCAGACTCACTACCTCTACGTTGAATATTTTAGCTCACTACTCTGCTCACAGAGTTGATTTCTTTTAATTAGTATAAAAATACTTTACCTGTCCAAAATAAAAGCCATAAAGTGGTAAATATCTGAGACCATTTTTAAGGACATATCGTATATTACCAAGAGATCCTTGTCTTATAGCAAGAAAATCTGCTACTATCCAATCAACTGAAAAGTGTCAAATTAATATTAAGTATTCCATTAGATTTAAGTTTAGTGTTGTAATCATGGGCTGGTAAGGAATCACAATTATAAATGTAAAAAATTGTAAAAAAAAGAATATCCTGGGATGGGTGGTCTATGGTATACACCGTGGTTCAGGTTCAAGTCCTGGCTTTGGTTTAGATAATATGTGAGTTGAGTTTGTTTGGTGTGTTGTCTTCTCCTATGTCACAGGGGTTATTCTCCCGGGTTATCAACATGTGAGCATGTGTGTTGTGTACAAAAAATATTTAATGGAGGGGTACTTAGGGGTGGACCATTTGACTTTTGAGGAGGGATTGAAGATTTGGTCCGTGCAGAAAATCAAAAGTTAAATGGTCCACCCCTAAGTGTGAGTCTCCCCAATTTAATAGTAGGACCTTTGTGTCTGGATAGAAGATTTGACCAATGAACTTTATGTACATACCTGTACATTGATGGTTGCACATCAAAATAATGTTTTCTTTTTTATTCCATGGGATTTGATCACCATATAGTATCACCTGAAACAGTTGATAACAATGAAAATATTCATTTCTGCACGCTCCTCTCTGCACGCCTCCATGACGTCACAAAACAATGATTTTCAAGTCTACCAACAACAACATAAGCTTATAATTTACCTCTGCTCCTGTGTACGTCTCAAAAAAGAAGCAAATCAAAGACTGGTACATGTCGTACATTAGCTCGTCTCCTCTCTCATAAGCACGACGAGGCAGTAGACACGAAGTGATCCGCCATGACATCCACATAGCCAAGTACTGAGGCGCTACACCAATCATGATGGCCTCTGGTACTAAGAATCGTATAGAGTGAAGTAAATAGAGTACACTCAACATACTGGGGATATATCATTGACTTAGTTTGTAAATAAACGAGAAATTTGAAGAACTAAATCTGTCCTCTTCAAAGTGCAGCAAGTGAAACATGTGGATGTTATTGGGCTTCCTGTGTTGAAAAGATTTGAGAAGGACTTGTGACCATAAAGCATCAAAGCGAGGTTGTCGCTCGCGCCAAATTTTTGCACGGTTCGTGGTTTCCAGTTCAGTTTCAATTTTATGTTTTGTTTTTTATCTCCGCCAAATTTGAAATATAAAACAGAAATTTTTCATGAATTAATTGTACTAAAGGTGAGTGATACTTTATTTGTAAATGTTCTTATTGAAAGGCTATTTCTCACAGAGCTTTTTACCTCGCAATTTGAGATTTGACAAAAGTCGATACTAAAATGGCCACCAAAACATGTGAGTTCGAGAACATTTAGAAGGAAAAATATCGTTTTAAAGCCTAAAATATACGAAATTCATAGCCATTTGGGATAATATTGAATCTAAGAAATACATTTGTGTGAATGTTTGGCCTAAATGTCGATTTGAGACCGTTCGATGACAAAATGTGTTGAGGCATAATTCTTATCGACATTGTAATATCGTAATGTCATTAATAACAATTGTTTCATAATTAATAAGCATGAAATTATATTGTCTTTTCATCAGATATGGTAAACTATTGAAAAACATTTACTTTCTTGTTGACTTTCATAACACTACACAATAAACATAATTTAGTACATCATCTTATAATTTTACATGTACACATTTTGACAAACCTGTTCAAAACAAATTTACTATCCGAAATGATACAAATCATTTGAAGACTTTTTATATTAAAGAATGTTAGGCAATTTCAGGTTGTTGCATCGTGTACAGGTTAACCAAGTACGTCATAGGTTTCCAAACACACGAGAAAGAGAAAGAGCTGTTGCCAGGATGATTTGAACCCTGACCCTTAAGTGCCAAATGCTTAATACAATCCCAACCCTCACCCTAAACCTAACCACTCAGCTATGAAGTGAATTTGGTTGGTTGTCCCTCCATTTTTGTCATGGATATCTATATTTTATATATAGGATATCTATATTTTAGGTAAATTCATTGGAGGACGAGGGAATTCCACGTTGAATTTCATGAGAGAAATCAATATCGCATGAATCGCGGAGTCCGCGGAGAGATGAGTGCGATATTGATTTTTCGAGTGAAATTCAACGTGGAATTCCCGAGTCCAAAAATGAATTTTCCTTGAATCTCATTTCTTCAATTTAAGCTTCAAAAACCAGACGTGCGTGTTCCGCCGTTCCCGCCATGCGATTAAGAAACCGGATGAGAGGGTATTCCACGCTAAATACCCTCTCATCCGGTTTCGTTCTCAGCCAATCAGCGCGCTTTAAAATAATGAAGTATGAGATTCTATAATATATACTACCAAAGAGGTACGAATACCAGCCAAATTAATTTGCATGTTGGAAATTTGAATTTGAATAGAACTCCCCTGGCAATTCCCATACACGACGCTACACCCAATTTCAAGAATACAGAAGTTGAGGGGAATATCAAAACTGTAATAATTAAAGTGTGCTAAATAGTTTTATCAACAAATGAGTATTTTAAATAAAAGAGATTTAGAAAACGTATTTAAAATAAAAACTAACGCAAGAATACGATGTTTCGGAGTCATCTTGACTCCATAATCAAGGCTTTAATTTACGTAAAAGTTTGACAAGTTGCTTAAATATACAATAGAGGGTTGAAATACAAACAAAAGAGAGAGAAATGAGTAATTCCCACAATAATCTTTCTCTCATTTTTGTCTTTAGATGATACATCATTTTTTGTTTAACTCTTTAAAGTATATACTGTAAGTACAAGTTAGTATACATTTAATAATACTTTAAATATTATATCTTTGTAGCAATGGATGTCAGTATCCAAATAATCGAAGATGATGGTGATGAGGATGATGACGTCATCATAATTGATGATCCTAACCCCAAACCTCCAGCGCAAGTAGTGATTCTCTTTGACTCGGATGATGAAGATGATGATGATGATACCAAAGACTCACCTGAAAATGGAAAAAGAGACTCAAATGATGGCCCTCCAAATAAAGCTGTTGAGAGAGTTAAAAAGAATAATAAAGCAGATGTGTCATGTGTTAATCTACTGAGTTCAGATGAATCTGATTCTAACTGTTCAAGAGCAAATGAAGAAATAATGAATAAAAGAAATAAAGAGATGAGTGAATGGTATGAAAAGTATAAGTCTGTAGGAACAAAAAGCCCTTACTACATATGCCCTGAGGTAAGATAATGATGATCTTATGATGATGATAGTGACTGATGATGTTACGTGATTGACGTTTAACTATATAAGATTACATATATGTCATAAGTGATTACATGTGCAACTTGATTCATTCTAATAAACGTCTTAGTACCGTACACATGCGTTGTTATATATACTCTTGACGTTACATGGTGGCAGCGATGTATTGCATTAATATTGGTAATAGTAATGGCTCTGAAAATCATGATGTTGATGATGCCAATGATGATGGTGATGATGATGCTGGTAATAGAGATGAGGTGTAGTCATGGCGATAGTAATGGCTATGATAATTATGATGTTGATGATGCCAATGATGATGATGATACTGGTAATAGAGATGAGGTGTAGTCATGGTGATAGTAATGGCTATGATAATTATGATATAATAATGATGATATTTGTGATTCCGATGTGGTGTATTCATGGTGATAGTAATGATGACAGTGACAATAGAGATATGGTATCGATGCACCATTGCATATGTCATAAAGTTCAATTTAGACATGTACTAAATAAATATATTTTCTTATTTATCATCTAGTGCCTGGCCTCTCTTTCTACTCTTTACATGATTGACAGACATGTTCAAGCTAGACATCCTAATAGTTCTCACAGATTTCAGAAAAATCACTCAAAAAACTCTGGCATTCTTCATGTTTTATCAGACTCTGAAAGTACACCACCACGAAAGCTTGAAAGTGGTAATAATAAAGTCTCAGAGGTATCACCAAAGGAGAATAATTGCTCAACAGTTATTCAACGTTTGAAGCTGACTCCTTTACCTGTGATTCCAAAAAAAACTTTCAATGTTGGAATGGCCATCAATAAAACAAATTTAAATAATAATCGCTCTACAGAATTACCCTCATATATACCTTTGGAAATGTCTCCACGCTCTCCAAGACCATCAAATTCACATATAACTACTTCTACTACAAGAACTATGAAACCAACAAAGCTATATAATTCATACAGCAATTCACCTTTATCTCTGATTACAAGAACAATGAATCATAATACATTACCCTATTCTTCAACGTCTATGTCTTCAAAAGAGTCACAGTCTTATTTGCCTCCTTTGGCTAGTATTAAGCCTGTTTTCCATTCAACATCAACATGCACATCTACTGTAGACCCAGAATTGTGCACAACATCTAGGAATGCTATAGAGAATCCCTTGACTGTAGTCATCTTCTCTCCAAATAATAATATAAGTCAAGAAAGGGTTGTAAAAGTAAATGCTACAAAAGACAGTAATAAAACACAAGAAAAAATAATAGGAATGAACACAGATATTGATAATAACACTTCTCATGAGCGTTTATCTGGAAATGGAAGGGCCAAAGAGAAGATTTCAAAGTCAGCAAAGCAAAATGATTATGGAACACAAACTAGAATGGGTACAAGGAATTCTATGAATAATAATTTCAGAACACAAGGAACAGTTCACAAAACAAACTCAAATAGTAGAACTATGAAAGCACAGGAAACTATGGTGAATAACAATCAACTAAATAATCATGGCAGAGCTCAAAGAAATGTTCATTCTAATCGTAATCTAAATTCAAGTGATAATTATAGTGACAAATCTCAAAGCAAGGGAAATACAAATGATGGAAGAGGCAGAGCTCAAAGAAATGTTCATTCTAATCGTAATCTAAATTCAAGTGATAATTATAGTGACAAATCTCAAAGCAAGGGAAATACAAATGATGGAAGAGCACTTGAAAAAGTGAGTTCTTGTGATAATGGCAGACATCAAACAATGTGTTCAACTATTGATAATGGCAGACAACAAGAAACAGTCATTCCCATTACTAGTAACAGACGTAACAATGGTGTACAAGAATCCAATTTAAACAATAACAAAAAGGTACAAGACAATACTGTTGAGTCAAGTTCTAAAGGGGCATCAAACTTAACAGGGAAACCTGGAAATAGAAAGGTAAATTAAATAATACTAGTCGGGGTACCCGTGAAAAATTCATTACTTTTCCTAACGCTTGGGCTGCTCTTTTCATGATTGGGCTCCCTGTGTCAATGATAACCCAAGATGGAGGCTGAGGTGAGATCACTGCGAGACGACTTTGATTTCTAGTTTTGCAAGCATTTAATTTCTCGTTCCAATTTACCCCCTATGACACCCACAATTACCTGTTCTTAGCATTTATGGAATTCGTTTGGTGACACAGTGGGAGGGTTTATTGGAATAAGATGCGGACATTTTTTTGCTTAGCATATTATATATATGATATCTATCTAAAATAAGTAGACATCTTTACCTTCCATGTTTGTTGTCCCATTTGTTGTCCCATTTGTTGTCCATGTGATACAACCCTTGGGAGTTGATTCTTTCGCATGAAAATGATATAACATGTACATCATGAAAGAACAATTCTCAAGGGAATGTCACATGGCCTAAAATAGGCAATTTGCATACGGAGGTAAAGAGGTCTATTGTTGATAAAGGCAGCAGCAGTAACTGCCAAAATTTCAATTGAAGATTTGAAAACCAGGTTAGTTAAAATTCTTTTAACTTCCCATATACCGAATCGAAAAATGGTGACCAACTTGAATAACTATTGTTCTTGACTGACTATTACTAACCTCTCATCCATTGTGTTTCAATATTTAACAATTAGACCCGCAGCCGAATGGTCTATGAGTCAATAGCCCACGAGGCCGAGTCTTCGAGGCCAAGTGGGCTATTGACTCGTGGACCATGAGGGCGAGAGGTCTAATTGTTTTAGTATAAACCAACTAGTAGGTCAAGCTTTGCCATATTTTGAAAGAAAAATAACATTTCAATCGTTTTATTTTGAAAAAATGACAGATAATCGAAAGTGAAAATACCGAGCGCGCGCTCAATGACGTGTGACGGCAAGTGAAAATGTATTCAAAACACATCGAAATTCTCCACAGTTTTAGTCATTTTCTTCCTCAAGACTTTTGTTTTAACGGCTGAAAATAGCATATTTTTACTGCTAAAACTACTATACATATTTGAACAACGGAGGAATAAAGAAAAGTCCAAGAAAAGTTTTTTAATCTGGCTTTCTCAATCAAACTGAAGAATCGTGTGATGGCGTCAGTAGCGCGCGCTCTTCAAGTAAAAATGCATTCACAAAACATCAAAATTATGTGCTTTTTTGTCATTTTCTTGCTCGTATTTGCAATTTACGATTTAAGGAAAAGCATTACATTTAGTACTAAGCTATTACAAGAAATAGAAGAAACAAGAAACGTTTTCAAAGTTTACAAAACTGACCCTTTTCGCTACTAGTGGTCTATCACTCAATAGACCATTAGTAGAGTAGCCAATCAGAATGCAGGATACGTGATAGACCACTAGTAGGTTTATACTAAATAATACTAGTTGGGGTACCCGTGAAAAATTCACTACTTTTCCTAACGCTTGGGCTGCTCTTTGTAATTACCCTGGCAAATCAATTTACAGTGGCAATTCACCTTGAGAGGGGGGACAGCCAAATTGAAATCTGTGCACCCGTGCCCAGTCTCCTCACTCACCCTTTCCAACCAAACATGATTTTATAATAAAACAAGGAATGGCATAAAAACTCTATTGCTTACAATATCTTCTATGTGTTGTGCAGAGAAAGAGGGATCCATTGCTGATTCTAACAGATGATGACAGTGATGAACAAAACCTACCCAAGAAAAGATTAAAAGGTTAGTTAGTTAATGAAAAGGTTAAAGCGCATATAAACCCTGGCTATTTGCTATTTCTATTAAAAGTAAATAACAAAAAAAAACAATAATAATTTTCTAGAAGAATAAAATACTGCTGCAATAAAAACTGTGCATTTTATAGCGGTTTAAATATGCCCAAAAAGTGTTGTTTTGGCTTCCTGTGTAAACAAAAAAGTTTATTGATAGGGCTGATGATGATATAGATGACATAGTGTCCGGGATAGCTTCTTGCAAAAAATGCTATAAAATGCACAGTTTTTATCGCAGTATTATATTCTTCTGGAAAATTGTTATTTAGGACCAGTACTTTTAATAGAAAAAGCAAACAGCCAGGGTTTATATGTGCTTTAATAGGCCATTTATTTCCAGTACCAGAATGGTTTACGATGTATTTTTTTATTCAGAGTTTTATTTCCTCTTGAGAATACTACTTATTGACACTAATTATTGAACAAAAATACTATATTGCCAATGGACTATTGTAACTAAATAAATGATGGTGGGTTGGCAGATAAGAGATAAAACAGAAAATAGGAGGTGGCATGTGCTGGGGATAGAGTGGTTAAATTTATTTACACGCACAGCTTTATAGGAGCAAGGATGGCACAGTTGGTTAGTGCGCGGCATTCTGTGCGAGAGGTCCCGAGTTTGACTTCTCTCCTTTCCGTGTAGCTTACAGTAGCTTTAAATACTCGTAAAACGGAGCACTGATGGAGAGAGGGGAGTAAAATGAGCGCACCGTCGGCCTCAAGTTTATCAGTTTATGACTGTCATGAGTTATACCAACGTTAAATAAGGTTACTTTACTTTACTTCTTTACTTTACCTAATTAGCATATTATGTTACGCATATTCTCATTTGCATTTAAAAGTGGGCTACAAAATATAGATGCTCTACTGTGAGCGAATAGATTAAAAATATGAATTATTATGAACACTCAGTTACAGTATTGTATGCTTTATTTTAAGAGGTTTTGAAGCAGTAGAATACTGAGAAAATAACAACCTGATATATGTCAAGTGCCAATGGTTCCAATTGAATAGATGCATAGCACAGCGCAGGAATGCTAAAAATAGCTCCAAGACTCAGACAAACATTGTGTTCAGTTTTTCTATGTTGAGCAATATATGAACCTATCTTATAATTTCCTGCTGTAATTAGAATAATAACATGATAAAGATTTGCTTTGATCGGCATTGAAAATAGTGTGCTGAAAGTTAAATAAATGTTTGTTTGTCCAAGTTAAGCCTTTGTCTCCATTTTTGTGACATCTTTCATGCACTGCGCTATACACATCAATAATTTATCAAGTGAATGTGTATCTTTTACTGATTTCTATATTATACTCTTTCCTGTAATGTCAACATGATTGATTCTGTTATGATTTCAGATGATACTTCCAAGTCTATACTACCACCCAGATATTTACCAAAACCATTTACATGCAAATATGTGAGTTATGACCTATTTTTTGGATTGTTTCAGAAATATCTATATTGACGTTCACACATTTTATGGTGCAATTTAATATATGATATTATAGTATATAAAATGCTAGTTACAGCAAGTAATAATATAACATGCTGAGTATGCTTGCACTCTTGTCTAATTCGCACATGCTAAACAATGGCATTAGCATAAGAACATAGCAAATGTGCTACACCAAGGCAATGTACTTGGGTGCAAAATGACGGGGGTTGGGTAGGGGGTCTGATGGAGCTTCATATTCCACACCCAAAAAAATACATGGCATACAAATTTCAACCCCAAAAAAATACAGGACTTACATACCATTACCTCAAAACTGATTTATTGAATGTATATAGGATGCTTCTTTACAGAACTCACGCCCTATTTTGATAAAACATATAATTTTGATACACGGATCAAAACAAAAATTTAACCCGAAGATGTGAAAACCAAAAAAAATATGGGTTTCTTTTTAAGACCTAAAAGAATGTGGCAGGTCTCTTGACCCCAAAAAAATACCCAGAACGAAAATTGTCAAACCCCCCCCCCCCCCCCCCCCCCCCCCCCCCAAATACATCAGACCTCACCGTCATTTTACCCCCCGAGTACATCGCCTGGGGTGTTACACCAGGCTACATGGTGCAACCTTTATGCTTAAACTTATGTTCATGCTCAAGTCACTGTATGAACCAGCCAGGCTGCACAATGAAGAACCACAACCAGTAGAATTTCTTTAAACTCATAAATGTTGTGCAATAGTCCTTTTCACAGTTCCTTTCAGTGACCACGAATAATAGTTCCAAGTCTAGGTTTGAGTTGCTGCGCATAGTAAAACTATAATTTATCATGCACAACAACTGGAACCTCGACTTGGAACTATCATTCGTGGTCACTGAACGGAACTGTGAGAAAGCTCTATTGTACTTCAAATGTTATCTCAGTATAGATTTTCTACTCCTGTATTTATTCATAATGATATTATCCTAATACCTGTTTTTACTTTTTAGTGTAAGAAAAGGTTTGCTTCTTTTTTTGGAAAAAAAAGACATATTCAAGACAAACATACCACCAAATTATTGAGGTAAGTTGTCTTTATTTATTATTTCTGTTGACCTAGATGTCATCTTTTTCTTTCTTTTCTTCATTTTACATTCTTTTTGTTGTTGTTATTTTTTCTTCTTTCCCTCTTTTATCTTGCTGTTTATAGAGTGGCCTACTACAAGTTTTGGGAGCGACTTGATAGACTCCTCAATTGAATTTCCAAAATTAGATTACCATTCGAAATGTCAGGTTTTGTTATACTAATCCATAAACAACAAATATATCTTTCATATCTGCCTCGGGTAGAAAGTTACATTCTCCATGGAAATCAATAACTATGTTTTTTAGTCCTGCTTCTTTCATGCTATCAAAGACCATTTCCTTTGTCAATGGAAAAGTGTAAAATTTCTCTCCAACGGTATAAAATGTCTGTTCTAGTACTCCATGCATTAGGAGATAGCCACCAGAGCGAACTAGAGAGGCCAAATAAGCTACGTGGTCTTTGTATTCCTTTTCGCTCTCAACTACTGCCTCTAGGCAAAGACACGTCGAAACAACGTCAAATGGCGGACCGTATTTAGCGTTACTGGGTATCTGAAGTGGATTAGACGACTTGATATCGCAAGGAACAATAGCTTTTATCTTCTCCCTTACTTCGGCTTCCCTTTTCTCAACTTCTTCATGTGACCCTCCTTCTAAATCCTGCACCACATATTCAAAGGTCGGTCTCCAGTTGAATGCTTTCGTATCTTGTGCAATCCAATACTCAATTTCTTTTCTGTTTGATTGTAAATGTTCAGCAGCGATGATATTTTGGACGTATTTAGAAGCCGTTATGAATCTTGAAATGGTCGGCCCACAACCATACTCTAACAAGCTACTGGTTCTAGTTTGAACAACCTTCGTCCAGAAACTCGTTAGTCGTTTGAGGTAAAACTCATCGATAATAGGATCCTTAAATAAATCCATGTAAACTTGAGGGCTAAAATACTTTATGTAGTCCTTAGTAGTCATGCCTGGCTTTTGTTGTATCCTGATTTTAAAATGTACAAATTCGTTATAGTCTGCAAAGTTTGTGCTTTTGTAAAGCTAGCCTCCTATGCAGCCGCTCCTTTGTGTCGTCACGCAATATTGCGTGACGAGACAAAGCTAGGGTAAAGCTTAAGGGAGTAGAAGGTAAAGGAACTGGGAAAAGCTATTTCAAGAGACGTAAATCCCTTGGTCTATCAACTCACTTCTATTGTTTTATTTGATGCTCGATTGTCTTCGCTTGGTTAATCGTTCCCAATCCCCCGTATATAGCCGTATTTAATGTCGTCACGCAACGCTTTCCTCGTTACCTCCATTGTATGGTATTGAAGGGAACCGTTGCAACATCTACATCTACATCTACATTATTTATTTGCAACAATCCATGGATCATATATTACAGCAAATTCCAGTGACCGTAAAAAAAAAGAGATGAATGAATGGACAAATAATGTGAATAAGAATAAGAATAAGAATAAGAATAATAATAATAATAATAATAATAATAATAATAATAATAATAATAATAATAATAATAATAATAATAATAATAATTATTATTATTATTATTATTATTATTATTATTATAATAATTCAAATAATGTTAAGATTATAACTTAGATTGAAAGTTGTTAACTGCTTCCTTAAAATGGAATGTGGAGGTTTCATTTATAACATTAAATGGAAGGCTATTCCAATCATTTATTGTTCGTGGCCAGAAGCTATACTTATATAATAAACTTCAAAAATAGAAACCCTCCCTACACAAGCTAAGATGAAAAACTAACTATTAATTGCTTTCAAACAAACACAGTGGGGAAGTAGGGGGGAAGTAAGGGCTTGGGGATAGCAGAGAAGTAAGGAGGGCCCTCACATCCCCTGTGAGTATCTCTATCCCTTCGGTATCCCGTCATTTCGCTACTTTGCACTTTCGCTACTTGTACATTCGCTACTGAAACAGTTCTTTCTCTACCTGTCAATGGTTCGTTCGCTACTTAATCAAAGTATGACTAAGTATCTCAAAGTTTGATAGCTTAAAAATCGCTTTAAAGCCGATGGAGTTATAAGAATGTGATATCTGCCTAAAACTATCTTTCAATTGTCTAAATTGTTATTTTTTATACTAGTATATTTGAGACTTTGGCCCTTTAATGACGTCACCCTTTTGGCTGTTTTTTGAGACTATCTTGAACTGTAAATAGTAACTAAGCTTTTTATTCTGCCAAAGGATTAATTTCAATTTTTATTTTATTTTCACACTAATAAAAATTACATAGAGTACATAATTATAAATATTATAATTACTTAGAATAGAAAATAAATTAAATAAATCAGAAAAAGTGCCGGTGGACTGGAGTAACTAACGTTTTCGAGCCAGTCCACCAGTAGACTAAACAAGTGGCGAAAAGACGTGTTCCTCACAGCGCGACGCAACCTTACCGTGGCCACCTATTAAATTAAAGTTTTGTACAAGTTAACCAATCAGAAAGCGAGAATTTGACCATGTTATAAAACACGCCAAGTGTCAAACGGTAAACTCTTTGAAATATTCAATGCGAAGACAAGAGTGAAGTTTATAAGTGTCTGAAAAACCTCCCAGGATGTTTAAATTTGAAAAGGTGTAGCAAATAATTTGGAAAGAGAAACTTTTGAACGCTATGCTAACTTGTACAAAACTTTAATTGGGTGGCCACGGTAAGGTGCGTCGCGCTGTGATTATATAAAAGTCTAAATATAATTCATTAAGCACTTTTATTTTATTTTATTTTTTTTAAATAAATGATTTACATGCATGGGAGCGACTTGATAGACTCCTCAATTGAATCCCAAAATTAGATAACCATTCGAAATGTCAGGTTTTTGTTATACTAATCCATAAACAACAAACATATCTTTCATATCTGCCTCGGGTAGAAAGTTACATTCTCCATGGAAATCAATAACTATGTTTTTTAGTCCTGCTTTCATGCTATCAAAGACCATTTCCTTTGTCAATGGAAAAGTGTAAAATTTCTCTCCAACGGTATAAAATGTCTGTTCTAGTACTCCATACATTAGGAGCTTCGGTGATTTCTACCCATGCTACCTTTCGGTCTGGTCGCGTAGACTTGAAGCCTATTGACGACAATTTTTTTTGAATTGACTGTATGGCTGGATATTGGAGTGAGAAGCAGTGCTGTATTTCGACGAGCATTTAGGCGATATACAAAATACCTTGGAACATACCTGGTGTTATTACAAAAATAGCTTCTATAAAAATAACACGCCCCCCCCCCCCCCCCCCACCTCCCCCGTCCCCTCCCCCACAGCAATGTTGATGTTTTGGAATGTGAAACTGTACTCCGGAGAAAGACCGCTCAACGTTACTTTGTGGGAAGAGGGTCGAACAGGGGTATTCTCGTGATGCGTGATTAGCTTTTTTTGTTTTCCGAGAAACGTGAATTTAATAATTTCTTCTCCGTGATCCGTGACTCAAATGTTTTTCGTGACCCGTGAAGAACTTGATTCAATAACCGATATTCGTGATTTCGCCATTTACTCGACGTGATTTTGAGTTGCAAGACCTCCCATAGATTTATATTATACTTATTTTATTCCGTTTCTTCAAACACTCCTTTTTTGCCAAGTTTTTTTATGTGTAAGAGTAGGGTAAAAGAGTGCGTTACATATTTTTGTGATTCGTGAAAATGAAATTTTGACATCCCTTATCCGTGATTCGCTATGTTTTCCGGCCGTGAACCGTGCCAGAGACCGATCTCCCCCCCCCCCCCCCCCCTCCCCCCTCCCCCCTGTACGACCCTCTGGGAAGGGGTTACCAAAACTACTTTGGGAACGAGGTTGTTGTGTATTGTAAAAGAAATAGAAAACTCGGCAGCAGCCACTGCTCTATTGCATTATAGCCTGGAGCACTAGTACTTGGAAATTTTGAGAATATTCGAGAATCGCTGAGAAGCACTCTAATTCGATAGAGTACGCTGCCTCGTTTTCTATTTCTTCAATACAGTGTGAATGCTACTTCCATCCATTCACATATAACTTTGTGTTCTTGTTTCGCATTAATTTTGTTGTTTTTCCAGACCAAAACCAGTTCTACAAGCATCCCAAAATCCACCAGATCTTGAAAAACTATGTTCCATGAAGCATATTGTTATGGTGAGTCTGACATATAAAAACAATGAAAAACAACTGAATAAACTGAAATCACAAACGCATTTTAATAAAAAGGTTACGTGCACAGCACTTATTTTATAAAAGTTTTGAACGGTGAACTGCGATTTTACAACCGAAAGGATCTGTGATATTTCTTATTTGTGCCTCCTTTTTGAAGAAAATTTACAGCACAATCTCTCCCGTGCCCGGGCAAACGGTTTTAACATTTGCTTCAACATCCGTTCGATTTTGTTGAATGGCAATGTTTAAACGCTTTTAAACTCTTTCAACATTGTTGAAACGTGTTGAATCGTTGAATTGACATTGCCATTTAACAAAATCGAACACAGGGTTCGTGCTACTCCTTAAACTCCTTGAAAACTCCTTAGATTTGATTTACGTTTTTAAGGGCACTTGAAAAGCCCTTGAATTTTAGAAAATCAGCAAAAACTCCTTAAAAACTCCTTAATTCCTGCTAAAGTAGGGTAAAAATTCGAGTATTGCAAATTAAAGTTAAGTAAAAATTGTAGTATTGTACATCATTTTCGTAAATTCGTAAATTTTCGTATATCAAAGTTGTCGCAAAAAGTGCTTAAAAAATACTTTTTGGTCCTTGAAAACTCCTTGAAAACTCCTTAGATTTTGTTTACTGACATCAGCACGAACCCTGCGAACAGATGTTGAAGCAAATGTTGAAACCGTTTGCCCTGGCCCTTGGAGGCATTGTTTAGAAACGAATAAGAAGGATTTTGTATTACCCATAGTTTCTTTCGGTCGTGCAGTCACCAATCGCCGTTTGCCCGTGAGCCTTTTTAGAATTAGGTTTATTCGTTACCACAATCCCTTTAGGTCGTGTAATCCGGCGCTATTTACCGTTGATCAACAAGTTTATTTTGAAATAGATATATAGGTAACACTGAATGATAACAATGTTTGTTTGTGTAGATTGATGTCGATAATTGGAGAAAGCTCTTCGAGTCAGATTTAAAGTTTTCACCATCTACGTTCGTGTGGGCTTTCCATGGTGGTGCGACATCGTGGCGACCATCACCGTTTTCTGTACTTCTTAAACAACTTCAAGAAAGCGACTGTTTCTATCTTCATCCAAAGTGCGGTAACTCAAAAGATGCTGCAGATTTCGCACTGTGTGTACAGGTACGGTGAGATTGTATTTTAGTTAAGTCAGTATTACATATACACTGCTAAAACAAGGCAATATTAGTCACTTATTACAGGGCCGCAACGCGTTTCCAATTTACCAGTTTATCGTCAGTATCATTGTCACCATCACCATGCACTGTGGACATCGATATCAGCATCTTCATCAGCCAACCGTCACCATGCATCATCATCACCACCATCATCATCATCATCGTCATCATCGTCATTTACCATACGAATCATCGCTATCATCTTCATCGGCCAACCGTCATCATGGATCATCATCATCACCACCACCATCATCATCATCGTCATTTACCATCCGAATCATCGCTATCATCTTCATCGGCCAACCGTCACCATGCAACATCACCATCATCACCATCATCATCATGCATCACCTTCATTTTCGTCATCATCAAAATCATCATCATCACCGTTATCACTTCGTCAGATCAGCACCATCGTTATCATCATCACCACCATCGTCATTTACCATCCCCATCATCGCTATCATCTTCACCAGCCAATCTTCACCATGCAACATCGCCAACAACATCATCATCATCATCATCATCATCATGCATCACCTTCATTTTCGTCATCATCAAAACCATCGTCATCATCACTATCATCATTCATCACCATCAAAATCATTACTATCGTCATCATCACCGTTATCACTTCGTCAGATCAGCACCTTCGCTATCATGAATACCATCACCATCATCATCATAAAGTAATCTGTAGTCACTGTTATCTTTGTTTCAGGCGGGTAAACTTGACGTTCAACTACCAAAAGAAATTCCATTTACCGTGTTATCAGGAGATAAAGGCTTCAGAGAACTGCAGAACCAGCTATCATTGTCCAAACGAGAAGTGCATATTGTAAATCCACACCACAAGACCACAGACACAGTCCTTACGATACTAAATAGTATAGCAGATAGATGAATATATATATATATATATCATACAGTGGTACCTCTATTAAGCGGTCACCCTCTATTAGGCGGCCACAATCTATTCCTATATACCTTTTCTATACCTCTATTAAGCGGCCACTTTGGAAAATCCAGAGGGTGACCGCTTAATAGAGTACCACTGTACTTATATCTATTGAAACAGAAGTGCAAACATGAATCGTTGAACAATTATAGAGAAATCACATTATTATTAGCATAGCAGATAGATGAATATATCATATTATATCTATAAGTACAAACATGAATCCTAGAACTATAGAGCAATCACATAAAAGGAAACATATTTGCGTGGGTTTTTTTTCATGATACAGAAACTAAGTTATATATAAAAAGTACAGGGTCGTGACAAAAATTCCCAACCTTTTTGAGATCAGCTATAAGGCTAATAGTCACTGACCGGGTGGTCGAGAGGTACTGGGAAGGGAAGGATCCTTCTTGTTCCTTATTTAGAGTTTCCATCAAGAAATGAGCACTGTTTTTTTATACAAATATACTCATTTCTAATATTTTTTATATTATTTTTGTTATGCTCAGTAGTGATTTAATTACTACATTGAGTCGTTTGTTGCGGTTTATAAAAAAAAAAACATTTTCGTTTATATTGTTTATAACTAGCAAAGATTCTAAAATTTGTTTTCTAGATCAACTTATTTATATATATATACAATTCTAATGAACACAATCTTGAAACGTTTTCAAAATAAACATCACAATATAAATAATGAGCAAAGCTTTTTCGTTGGGAACGACAGTGCATGGTAGAGTGAAGGCATTTAACCTGTGAAATAGAAATTGCTTGCTAAAGTGTAATAGTCAAGTAAAAGAAAACAATGGAATTAGAGACTGCTAAGGTGTATTAGTCTAATATCTATTTCACGGGTTAAATTAATGACTTCACTCTATCTTCTTGATGTCACTCAGATACTTACAGTTGAGCATAACATGTACAACTATTCTATTCAGCTTTGAATAGCATTTTCACACTTATTTCTTAGTAGACCTTTTTGCTTTACCACTATTTTCGACTTCTTGCGCTTTAAAAACAATAGGTGAGATGAAAGATTGTACGGAATGTGAACATCTTTAGAAGTTGAACAAAAGATGCTTGTATTTCATTGTTATAATTAACAACGAGTCTGGCCAAACTAATGCGCAACACTTGCGTATGTTGAAATTATGACCCGACTACAACTATTGTTCAACAACAATGAAATACAAGCATCTTTTGTTCAAAATCTAAAGATGTTCACATTCCGTACACTCAATCTTTTATCTCGCCTATTGTTTTAAAAGCGCGAGAAGTCGAAAATAGTGGTAAAGCAAAAAGGTCTACTAGAACGTAGTGTTTACAAGTGTTTGTATAGAGTGGTAAAGTGTGACGTCAGTTGCCATGGATTAGGTTCCAAACAGTAACTATCAGCACACATTTTTATAGAGGAACAAAAGAAATACGGTTAATCGACTTTAGTTTGGAACAAGTTTCCTTGACAACTGACAATAGGTGACGTATTCACTTCAGTACTCTACTGTGATGCTAATTTGTCAACCATTTTCACAAAATATTTTTTAGTTTCCGTTCTAATAATAATGGTTGGTTGGCAAAACCATAACGAAATACTTCACTGTACATCCATGCACCTATATAACATCTCGGCTGTCTCACAGACTACATTCAGCTATTGCGTCAGAAGTGTGAACACAAAATGTGCCATGAACAGAATTCATAACTTCTGGCCATGAATAAATCGATAACAAGAGAAGAAATACCGACATCTTTGCAGGCTTCAGAATGTGGACTGTAGCATTGATTGTGACAACGATTTTTAAAATAGATGTATAAAAAAGTGTTGACTCTAAAGTCGTGCACTCTAGATACTTAGAACCGAGGATTCCTCCTAGAGGAAAGCTACACGTCTAATTCTTATAACGTTTTAAACAAAATTAGTTCGTTTAAGAGTGCACAATTATAGTTTCTTTCCTTTAATCACTTGTCAAATGAGCAAGAATCTTTCTTTTTCCGCTAAAGCTAAGTCGACTGTGCATGGCCAAACTATTATCCAGTACCAGGACATCGCCTTGTTGCCAATCATATCCAACAGCGTTGTTCCAATTGGCATCGCGTACGGCTCGAAGAACATCAACATCCACTTCGGTCCCATCTCCGTACTGAGCATGTGTAGAGTACTCTTCATTTGGAAGGTCAGAGTTTTCAAACATTGGTGACTCTTTATAGTAGGTGTTATGGTGTACATTGACCTGGTTAAACCAAACAAGTTCTCCTGTTTTTGGGTGTGGTATCATTGGGTCGAGGACGTACCAATAGTACAAACTGCCATTCTTGTTCCATGTGTAATTGAAACCAGCTTTTTTGAGGAAATCATCCACGAACTAGAGTAAAAAAAATGGAAAGAGTTACAAGCAATGTTATCAACATCGCCCATCAAAAAAGACATTCACTCGAATCGCTTCTTTGAAAACAAAACCCGAGCACAATTATTATTGTTGGGATAGGAAGCTGAAGCTCAAATGAGAGAATATTGAGTAAAGCTTTCGTACATAATATAGAAAAATTGTCCAAATTGTGTCCAAAATGTCCAAATTTAGTATGCAGTCTGGGCCTTTACCCTGAGCCAGTGCCCCAATTCTAATCATGAACGAAGCTTTTCTTTTGTATGCCTTACGACGAGAGTTAGCTTCTTCTTGTTCTTTGTCAAATTAAAGATCGCGGACGCGCGCGCGTTGCAATTAAATTTACAAAAAAAGCGGGAAATTCTCATTTCGAACAGGTCCAGGATGTAGTTTTCAGTCTCTAAAATCTATAGAACACTAGCTTACCTTTTTATCGTTCGTCACAAAAGACTGTTGCCAAGATGTGTATAGGTTCTCTTTGGCATCGGGTAAATATCGAAGATATCGAATTCTTCTCTTCTTGAGAATGTCAACTACTTCAGGATCAAGACTTACGAAAACTTCTGAATTCTTGGAGATTGGAGTAAGTCCGCCACATCCAGGTTCTGGGGGAGTCACGCAGCAAAACAATACCTGGTAATAAACAAATTGACATCAAACTTAATACGTAAAGGTTTTGTGGAATCCCGCCTTACGGCCACCCGCTTAATACGGCCACCCCGTTATTGCGGCCAGTTTTTTAGGCCCCGACGAAATGCATGCCCATACATTTTTTATATAAAATTTACGCTTGATACGGCCACCCCGTTAATACGGCCACTCTTGGCTGTCCCTTCAGTGGCCGGATTAACGGGGTTTCACTGTATAAACAGTGCAACGAAATCAGCAATGCACGACGTTTCGGGATCGCCTTATGATCCCATCGTCAAATGAAATGATTGGAGCTCGGTTCTGATTGTGTATTTATTCTTCGTTTTGCTTTTTTACTCTGACGAAGGGCTAAAGCTCGAAACGTCAGTAAAGTTAAGTCAACATTTTTTACGGTGTTACAAATTTCATTATATTACCTATAGTTTAAGTGATAATTACCTTTTTAGGATAAATAGTAGAACATGCCATCTCGTTGTGTAGTTCTATGTTGAAAGCTGGAGGGTCATCGGTTGATGTGTAAACTTTTTCTTCAATTTCATGTCTGTTGCCTGTGCCTCCCTCATAGCCAGCGGCTTGGTAACCAAGCGCACGAGTGAACTCCTTATAGTCTTTCGGACCTTGAATACCGGTCCCTCGAAACAGCAATGCGCCAGCACGAGAAAGGTTGGCGTCCAGTTGCTCTCTACAAAAAATCCCGATTTCTGTTGGAGTTACCTGATCAGTGTTTTCTATTTGAACCGCATATGGGAAATCGTCCCTGGGATTAGCAAGGTACTTTGGAAACGTTTTACTCCATGACCCAGGTAGGTATTTTCTTCCAGCAATTGGATTTTGGTATCTTTGCTTGAGGTTTGAGGCTGGTATAGGACTGTATAAGACCTTGCTCGATGGCTGTAATCCTGGCTTTGTTGACAGGGCCTTAACCAATGTAGATTTTGGGAGCTTTGATAGTACAAGCGATGCTCTCTTGATTCGGAACATCTCTAGGCAAAATTAAACAACAATACGAAATATGAGAAAATCATACCAATTTTACAGCGCGACACACCTTACCGTGGCCACCTAATTAAAGTTTTGTACAAGTTAACCAATCAGAAAGCGAAAATTTGACCTTAATATAAAAAGACTCGCCGAGTGTAAAACGGTAAACACTTTGAAATGTTCAAAGCGAAGACAAGAGTGCAGTTTATGAAGTGTCTGAAAAACCTCCCAGGATGTTTAAATTTAAAAGGTGTAGCAAATAATTTGAAAAGAGAAACTTTTGAACGCTAAGCTAAAGTTAGATAAAGTTCAAATCGTTAGGGTAATCCTGGGTTAATATATGAATTTAATAGATTGCAAACATGCCGCATAGGGAGCCCAAACTATGGTCGTTACATGCAGAGAATAACGAAGATTACTGTCGCTCATTTATGTTCTTACTATTAAGTCTAATTATAATTCAAAAATGTATTAATTCTAATGAGCTTTAGACGTCTAGGCATTTGTAATCTCCACGGAAAACGTAGTAAGGAAGCTCGGTATTCTTTTAAGATCCGATCCTATGGTACCTTTTAGACCAGGTTCCGGCTCCCAATTCAAAAATGTACCATGACTCCGTATTCGGTTCATTTAAATCATTGTTAATAGAATTAAGAAGGCTTTATAAGTTCTATTAATATATGCGTACCTTTAAGACAATGGGATTACCCCAACCCCTCACCCCATGCAAAGGGAAATTAAGAGTTATCTAGTGTTTTAGACAATTGACCAAAACAGTTCAACATATTATCAAGTTTATCATATAGTCTTGTGCAAATATTGAAAGAAAAAAAGTAGCTTAATTGCTTATGACGTCACAATGTGTTTACAGTGGGGGATAGAATTGCCGAAAACAATGGTAATTTCAACTAAATCTTCCTTCTCTTTGAAAATTGAGTTTCATGTTATCTAGTTTTTATGTATGTTATGTGTCTATGTATATACTTTCATATTTATGGCATTTGGTTGTCATTTCTTTCCTCTCCGTCTTGTAAATGCAATTTTATTGTGTATTCTCGTATTGTTGTTATGAATCTGTCCCCCACTGGCGTCCATGATCCTTAGCGTTAAGACAATAGACTGTTTTGATGTGACGTCATAGTGAAATAGGACAATTCGCAAGCTTTGGTCGAAAAATTCCAGTTGCGGCTGAAATAATTCACCGTCCATCAAACCTTCATAGAAACGGCTGGATCTGATACTATAGATGCAAAGCGACAATATTTTAAAAAGCTAAAAAAAAATGCCTGTATATACCACAATTGTTTGACTATATCGAATAAACCATGCTAGCTATACAAAATATGAACAAAATTAGAATGTTTATTACTTGGAAAACGCCGCGGTGTCAGACGTCTCCCGCACTGCCAAAACTGGCCAACCGGATGTTAAGAGCGGTTGTCAGGATCGGTCAGGTAAGACATGCAGAACGAGGTTTTTCGAAATCCTTCAAACTTTGCCAGTTCGTAGGCCTATATAAACTAAAAACCCTGTGTAAGTTTCATCTCAATCGGATAAATATTTTAGGAGTACGGGGTCGATATTTGAATTCCGAGCTTACTTCCGGTTTAACGAGGTCATTCTACAGCACCACCGAAAACTCTTTAGAACACAACAAATTTAATGTTTTACAACAAAATCAAAATCGTTCCATAAAATTAACATAATTCTTTAGCAAATTGCAAATTATTGGAACATTTTCATTTATAACAAATATTTTAGAGATTTTTCAATTATTATAAATTTTCGGAGCACTTTTTGGTAGGTAAAGTTTATTGCCAAATAACTCCACTGTTACATCGATTTACACTTAAAAATCATATCAAAGATGAAGAAAAACTATTCCTTTTCTTAAATATCAAATAAAATTTTTGGGCAAATGAAAAGTGAATTTTTGGCGATGTTTTTTGTAACGTCAATTTGACCCGAAAATCACGATTGTTTACATAAGCGACGCGAGTGATTATCAGTTGAATGATAAATATTTAGCTGGCGAAAATGGTCTTTTTCTCCAAGTAAGTACACTAAAACTCAAAAACATATTTAATCTATGGTTTTTACGTTCTCTGATAAATAAAACAGTTGGATTTAAAGCTTTTGAGACAAGTTTTAATGTATTGTCGGGCTTGATTGGCGGTCAAAGAGCGGCTATAAACAAACACTTCAACTGCCAAGGTCGTCTTTTAAACGGTGAAAATTGAAAAAATATTCCTTCCAATTGATAAAAACGGTCAAAATAAACCTTATATACATCTTACCTCGATGTATAGTTTTTCTTGGAACGTATTTTCATCTTGAGTAGAGTTAACGGAGTTCGTTTGCCCGAATACATCGACAGCCGTGTACAGCAATGAAAATTGCGTGACACACAGGAAACCCACAACGATCACGTATTTGAGTTTGTTTTATGCATGGTCAAAATCAAAAGACTACGTTTTTATGGATAAATTTAGGTTTAATTTTGCATGGCCGTTTTTCTAATATTTAGAAAGTTTTAAAAAACATGCTTTATGCCTTGAAACGTATTCAACTTGCAGATATCTTGGAATTTTCTGGTTCTACAAATAGAAAATGTAACGAGCTGCTATAAATAGACTAATTCGTTGACGCGTCGACGTCTGTTTATATTAGATAAAACTCCATTTTCCCCCAAAAAGAACTATTATGTTCTAACAGAATAAATATTTTTGGTTGTTAACATTCAAGATAAACTATGATTTGTTTCAATTCACAAATCTGTGCCGTTCTTCTTTGACGCTGTTTTGCGACGTTCTGCTTTCAATTATAACAAACAATGGAACAATCTGACTGTCAACTCTTGAAATCGACAACTTCACAGCTGCAAATTAAAGTAAAAACATACTGATAGCAAATCTAAAATCCAGAATGGAAGTTGAATGCATCGACAGCCGTGTACAGTACTAATAAAATTGCGTGACACTTAGAATTCCCCGATATCAATGTACAGTAAATTAATTTCGTCTGTCCACTTGTGTTATTAGACTTGCGGTACTAGGAAAAAAATGGAAAGCAAACTGAAATACTTCTTTACTTCACTACCTTTTCTCCTCCCCAGTCTGCCCGCCTCTTTGTTAATGTTACTCATTATGGCCAACAGGAGAGAACATGTACAGAGAAGAGGAAACTTGTTCCTAATATCAATGCAGTTGCAATCCTAACAGTTTCAATAAGGATTTGGATTACATTATTAAACCTGTAATAATGCATGATACAACTCGATCGATTCTAACAATTCATTTGGGGGGGGGGCAATATTTTTGTGTAGGTTATTTTTGTTCACCGCACAGGTAGTGCCAGATTTTTTTTTTCGACCAGGGAGGTTTTGCACGTTTTTTTTCTTTTTACAGAATTTTGTTCTCTGAAATTCAAAGCAAAAACAACTGTTTGTGTGTTGGTTAAAGTCCGGTTTTTCCGTTTTATTTATTAGTCCGGTACAACGCGCAGTTACTATGCGACTTTGCTCAGTTAACGTTCGGGCGATTTGTTCACTTTTTGTCGGGAAAACACACCGAGGTCGACTTGGGGCAAGTCTATGTTTTGGTATATATTGTATACTGATACAAAGGGCGTAAGTCTCGGATTTTCGTGTTTTTGATGCCTCAAAGTTTCGGATTTCCGTCTTTTTGATGCCTCAAAGTCTCGGATTTTCGTGTTTTTGATGTCTTAGAGTTCCCCCGGGAGTCTCGGATTTTCGTGCTTTTGATGTCTCGGAGTCTAGAATTTTTAATTAAATACAATAAATGCATGATCTGATATATTTCTAGAATCTCAGGCTCGGATTTTAAAATTTTAGCATTCGCTACCCCTCAAGGTTCTGCATGTTTTGTTTTTTTTTTAGCTTGGCTCTTTGCACGTTTTTTATTTTGGGATCCCCCCCCTCCCCCCCCCCCCCCCCCTCCCCCAACTTCTAATGGTCCACCCCTAATTCCCTGCTGTTCAGGCTTCAATAATAATCATGTATTACTCATCCGAGTATTAAATAAAGTGTTGATAGGTCGAGCATCCTAACTGTAAATGCTAGTTTGTGTTCTTTATATAACAAGAGATTTCCCGCCAAAAATGTCATAGGCATTCCTAATTGTCGTGCAAATTTCTCAGTGCTCCGACGAAGGGCTGAAGCTCGAAACGTCAGTAAAGTTAAGTCAACATTTTTTACAGTATTACAAATTTCATTATATTACCTATCATTTATATCAAACACCGACGCAGCCTATACTAGTTTACTCGTTAGTTTCCATTTGAAACAAATCATAGTACTTTATCTTGAATGTTAACAACCAAAAATATTTATTCTGTTAGAGCATAATAATTCTTTTTTGGGAAAAATGGAGTTTTATCTATAAATATAAACAGACGTCGACGCTTCAATGAATTAGTCTATTTATAGCAGCTCCTTAAATTTTCTATTTGTAGAACCAGAAAATTCTAAAATACATGTATCAAGTTGAATACGTTTCAAGGCATAAAGCATTAGTCTAGATGTTTTTAAAAACTTTCTAAATATTAGGGTAGATAAAATAAATGGCCATGCGAAATTAAACTTAAATTTATCCATAAAAACGTAGTCTTTTGATTTTGCCGACCATATATGCATAAAATAAACTCAAATACGTGATCGTTGTGGGTTTCCTGTGTGTCACGCAATTTTCATTGCAGATGAAAATACGTTCCAAGAAAAACTATACATCGAGGTAAGATGTATATAAGGTTTATTTTGACCGTTTTTATCAATTGGAAGGAATATTTTTTCAATTTTCACCGTTTAAAAGACGACCTTGGCAGTTGAAGTGTTTGTTTATAGCCGCTCTTTGACCGCCAATCAAGCCCGACAATACATTAAAACTTGTCTCAAAAGCTTTAAATCCAACTGTTTTATTTATCAGAGAACGTAAAAACCATAGATTAAATATGTTTTTGAGTTTTAGTGTACTTACTTGGAGAAAAAGACCATTTTCGCCAGCTAAATATTTATCATTCAACTGATAATCACTCGCGTCGCTTATGTAAACAATCGTGATTTTCGGGTCAAATTGACGTTACAAAAAACATCGCCAAAAATTCACTTTTCATTTGCCCAAAAATTTTATTTGATATTTAAGAAAAGGAATAGTTTTTCTTCATCTTTGATATGATTTTTAAGTGTAAATCGATGTAACAGTGGAGTTATTTGGCAATAAACTTTACCTACCAAAAAGTGCTCCGAAAATTTATAATAATTGAAAAATCTCTAAAATATTTGTTATAAATGAAAATGTTCCAATAATTTGCAATTTGCTAAAGAATTATGTTAATTTTATGGAACGATTTTGATTTTGTTGTAAAACATTAAATTTGTTGTGTTCTAAAGAGTTTTCGGTGGTGCTGTAGAATGACCTCGTTAAACCGGAAGTAAGCTCGGAATTCAAATATCGACCCCGTACTCCTAAAATATTTATCCGATTGAGATGAAACTTACACAGGGTTTTTAGTTTATATAGGCCTACGAACTGGCAAAGTTTGAAGGATTTCGAAAAACCTCGTTCTGCATGTCTTACCTGACCGATCCTGACAACCGCTCTTAAGGTGGCCCAGGGGTATTTATTTACGTAAAAACAATTTTTTTTAACTTCAAATTTTGGCGCAAAAACTACTTCGATTGCTTTAAAAATCGGGATTATAACTAATCATTGTCTCTAGTTTATAGATATTTAAACGTTATTTTAAAAATACTGATGTCGTAAGAGCAATGCACTTGCAAACGCGAACTCGACTTTGATATTTTATGGCTATTTCTAAAAATCTGAAAGACGAAACCACTCGATTTTGCGTCTCATGTACTTCACTACTTTAACGTGATAAACGGCCAAATTAATCGAGACCTTGCAAGCTTAGGAAATATGAATAACAAAAGCAAAACAAAAAAAAAAACAAAAAACAAAACAAAAAAAGAATAACAAAAGCAGATGCTGGCTTTTCACTGCAACTGCAACTCGGCGGTGTCGCCAAGATTTATATACGGTCAACTTTACTTCTCCATTTCTCCAAACCGTATGAATGGAACACGCGCTCAAACTTTGTAAGGTACTTTTACAATAATTTGTTTACATCTTGTGTTTTTGAGAATTGCTAGAATTACCATTTAATATAATACTGAGCAAAAAATAGATTATCTAGCTATTTTGAATAATGCATCGATAAATTTTTTTTTTATCAGTCGTGATAGTACAGTACGCCAATTTCACTAAAATTTGGCATTCAGACTGGGAAAGCATTGTACAACATAGTGGTGAGTAACGATTTCGAAAGCAATGATTTTATTTTGCGTCTCTGTTCGATTCTTTATATAAGCTATACATTTGTGTGTTCTATTTTGAGTATTCATATTTCCTAAGCTTGCAAGGTCTCGATTAATAAAAATATTTTTTTACGTAAATAAATACCCCTGGGCCACCTTAAATGAAAAAGGAAAAAGCTTTTTAGAAATTATATTGAACTACTAAAACTTACCAACTATTGTGGGTGTCTTTAATCTGCATGGAAATTATTTGAGGTTTGTCTTATGTGTTGTAGAGCTATAATTGGAGCAAAGCTAACGCTCTTAGTGGAAAAGCTACTGAACTGCACTCTTCCGATTAGCATTAGCTTGCACTACATTGGAAGAAACCACAATAGAAAAATAACAAAGAAAATTAACAATAGGTAGTTCAAGCGTAGACTGTACTTTGAAACTTCATAAAATGTACGTGATTTGTGAATCATTATCTCGATTTCGTGCAAATGTTTTGTCCGTGTTAGTAATTTATTATATTCGGTCATACATCAAGACTACGACGAATATACACGAGTAATGCACCCTTGTTTCTTTCCCACATGTGACGCACCAAAGTTAATCCATTAACTATCATGTTTAGTGACTACAAATGAGTTATTAGATATCACAATTTTCTGCCGCATGTGCATTGATTCGTAATTCGTGAATTTGACTTAAATTTGTACGTGATAAATATGGTGAAAATTTACTGCTAATGTATTGTTTTCTATATTGGCACTCTATGTCCGTGAGACAAGTTGTACTATTAATACCCTATTAGAGATTTTTGTTTTAGCGGCATTGGCACAAACTATTCCTACTTTAGATAAATTGATTTTCTCTTAGACAAGAACGGGAATTCTATTAAAGTCTAAATTGAATAGAAGTCGGATTTTTCGCTTTTTGCTGGTGATCACGAGTGTATTCATCAAAATTTATAAAAATATTTTTCCATTGTTTCATTTATCGCATCAGTGAATAGTTTATCAATCTTAAAAATATTTTGAAACAATTACATTCCAGCAAACTGAAAGAAGAATTAAGCTACATATAATCATTTTTGTTTTTAATTGTTTTTTTTCTTCATTGTCTTATCTTTTACATTTATTTTCGGAAGACATATTATAAATCGATTGACAACGACCAAACCCTCTGTTGTTTTGCTTTTTTTCACTCAAATATAATTTTTGATATTTTTATTTATATTCTAAAAAGACAGATTGAAGAAGTGTTGCTGAAAGTCTGTAAATTGCAAGACGCTATAGAAAAAAAATCAGATCCTATCTGCCCCGTGATTGGCCAATACCGATTTGTTGATTGAATAAGTATGGATTAAAACTCTAGATGAAAAATTGGTTTATTTATTTTAACTACGTAGAAATATATCTAGGTTTATGTTCACATATGGTATGGTCCAATGAGTGGGAATTGATATATAAATGACTATTCAAACTTATAAAACTCATTAATAATTCATGATAATTTAACAAAAGAAATCACAACCACACCCCACCACACCACACCGTTGGGTTGGGTATCACCCCATCCTGAACAAAACATTGTTTCACGTTAAACACCACACCACACCACACTACACCACACCACACCACACCACACCACACCACAGTTCTTGAATTTTTTTCGACCAGATTTACTCTTATCTTGACAATTTTAGTAAAATATAAAAGAACTAACGTTGGAGTTTCATACTATATTCTAAGTACTATAAGTACTATACAATATTCGCGTCCGATCTGTATGAGATATACAGTGTATATTCCATACAGATCGCCCGCTCATATTGTATATATATAGTACTAAAAACTAAAAAAGTAATAAGTAATAAGCTCATGACGACGTTTCGGACGTGAATATTAATGTCGTATAAAATCCACATTTCTTATCATCGTCATTATGTGTGGAGCTAGCAAAAAATGTGAAAAATTAACACACTTCAAATGTAACGCACCATGTGAATTGTTTTTAACTAAGATAGTACAAGCGTTGCATGTGAATGAAATGGCTGTTCACAATTTTCCACTGTATAGTGATTGTTCATTTCTGTCTGCAAAACTGCAGCCGGGATTGCAGATCACATGCAAATTATTTGTCAAATCCAAAGATATATTTTTCTGTATGGGGAATTATTTTGAAGAGTAACAGATGAAGAAACTATAAACAAAAGATTAGAAATGTCTATTTTTATCTCAACATATCAATATAAGTAATATATTTTGATCATTTTAAAACAAGTATCAGAATTCTTTGAGACTTTATTATTTACTTTTAATGTTATTCAGATTTTTATTTCTCCAGAAAATAAAGGGAACAATTAACACTAATCAATTTACAATACAAAGTAGATAAATTATTTTGCTATTCTTAGTATATAACGCAATAATGTAAATGACCTATTGTGAACAGCGGACGTAGATAACTGGTTTTATGCAATAGGACCTTCCCTTTTGCCAAAAGCGAGCTGTAAAACTACTGAGCGTATGTAATATGACTTATTGTATACTAGACATCTCCCATGAGAATATTCGTAGTATATATAAACATGTCAATTCACAATAAAAGTAGTTTTGTTTGGATGATTCGACCCCTTTTTTCGAGCGACTAGGAGCGAATTGGAGCGAATTGTGAGTGACCACATAAATTAACTTGAGTGTCTGACTTAGTTTATTCAAGTGACTTAATTTATTCAATGGTTTGACGTCAAACATTGAGTGAATTGGTGAATTAATTTATTCAATCGTCATGGTAACCCAATAACACAAGCGGGCAAGTCTGAACAGTTCTTTTGTTCCACAGAATAGATATATAGCGCGGGAGTTTTGAAATTATTATTACTCTTCAAGAAATATTTATTTAAGCTCAAACGAAGTTACTACTGCAGAGAAAATGGCAAGTTTATTCAAGCTAGGTGAGAGAGGTTATCATGCTACCGTCAAAGAATTCCAAGGAAAGATTAGAGTGCATATCCGAAAATATATTGATATCGAAGAAAGAAAAAACATTCCTACGAAATTTGGAATTGCACTATCGATCGAGGAGTTTGAGGAACTGAAAAAAGTGATGGACGATTTAACCGAAATGTTGGATGTTATGATTGATACTTGTTCAATGACCACACCACCAGGAGATGACGAAGAATTATTGTCAGCGATTGAAAATGAACAACCAAATCTACCAAGGAATCAAAGTACACCAAAAAACTGTAAAAGACCTGAAGAAATAAACGAACCACCGAAGAAAAAACTATTTACGAATGCTATCTCTTGTTTTAGAACCGGAGGAAAACTTAAATCTTCATTTAGAAACTAGAATTGAATACTTGTAAATCCTTTCTGATATATAAGTCAATGTTGTGTAATTACCTTTAAGTTTTCTCAATAAAATACTTTTATGAAGTGAAAAAAGTTGTTTTGTTTATTTTCTCATCACAAAGTGAGGACATTTTGAGAATAGTTTTTCCATCTTCAAGGATTTGAAGTCGTTTGAATCCACACTGTTATTGATAAGAAGTCTTGAAAAAAGGATCCAAGTGAAAAGCGTGTAATTATGAATAATGAGTTTTCTTATGTTTGCTATTGTTTGTTAATCCTTCTTTTTGTGCTCATGTCCGTCTTTGTTTATCTTAAGCTAATTGATATTCAAACTTGGCACCAGTCCCCAGTAAACCACACAGGGAAACCAAGGGTCACCTCTTATTAGTAATTGATGCAGATCATGAGTTGCTATCAATTTTTGTTTTTGTTTTTAAAAAATATTTATTACACTTATTAATCATAAGATCAACAACAACAACAACAAAAATTCTGTTTACAATTTGGATTTAACAAATATTGAGGGATATAGAATTAAGAGTATAATTGTACGCGCTTCGCTACCCTCCGAAATCTCTCCGAAGTAAGGTTAAGTAGAGATATTTAGATCATACTTAGCGGAAAATTTCAGAAATGATATAATTAATAAAAAAGAAGACTTTTTCACAGTTTGTGGGATTATTAATGTCTATTCTTCATCATCATTAGAACGATTATTAGGGTGGTGACTAATACCACCACAATCATTGCATGACACCAAGATACTTTTTACAGTATCATGATTAAGTGGAAAATGATGCTTACAAATAGGACAATTGACTACTTGATTTAAACGAGGAGGTCTCAAAGAAGCATCGTGCCACTGACATCTAGGGCAACCAACGATACTGTTAACATCAATATTGTAATCTCCACAATGAGCACAAGCATTTTTTTTCTCTTTTTCGTCATTTTCTTCTTCTTCTTCTTGTTCTTCTTCTTCAAAGTTTGTATTTCCTCCATCTTGATTTCCATTATCTTCACCATCGGAATCTTCTTCTCCTTCTTCTTCTTCCACTCTCTCTTCGTCATCGGAAGTCATTCTTTCGTTATTCTGTTCATTTTCAAATTTTTCCTGTTCTTTTTTCAGCACTTCATTCAAAACCTTTTTATTTTTGACCCACTTTTTGTTTATTCCGAGTTCTGCCAGCCCATCCTCAAATGACTTGAGACCGCGAGGCTCTGAAATTTCTTTGTTATAGGGGAGAAGCACATATTCTATAAGATCCACAATATTGGTTCTAGAAATGCGACGCTGATTTCGCAGAAGCTCATCGCCCGGAGTCCAAAACAAAATGTTTCTAGAAGTGGCCATACTGTGCAAAAGTTCTGATGCATGTTGTTGAGAAACTGATCCTGGGAGATCTTGTAAAACCAATTTTATAATAGGTTCATCATCATCATCATCTTCATTGTCACTCAATTCATCAGGGTCTTCTTCCTCGAAATCTGAATATTCTTCGTCATTTTCTCGCTTTCTCTTCATTTTGAACAAGTTACTCCTACCAATTACTAAAACAAATGACTTTCTAGAAGAAGGAGCTTCTGAATTTATATTAAAAGTCCAGTCAGAAAAGGGATTAGCAAATCGGGAATAAATGAGCCACCCTCTTGAACAAGAATTTGTTTCTTTTTCTTGTAAGAAATATTCGGATCTTGAATACTTTTGATGGATTCTTTGTAGGGGGTCAACATTGTAAGGTCATGATTATTCAGCGGAACATATCCCTTGCAAACATTGTGTGCTGCTTGGACTATGGCATGGACCTGTTCTGGAGTTGCAGTATCAAGTAAGAATTGTCGTTGATGATGTGGACAGGAAACTAACAGTTGAAGATAGCCACGATTCCTCTTTACTACTTGAGACATGATGACCGAATGACCTGAGTTTGAGTTGAGAGTTATATTTATACCATTTCGATCATTAACAAAGAGCTATATTTACCAGGCTACATTAACTATACCTCAAATGTAGGTTATAATATATCTGTGTTATACTCGGTTTCAGTATAAGCTATAGGCTACAATAGGTTACAGTTCTAGGCTACAGTAGGCTACAGGTGTAGGCTACAATAGGCTACAGGTGTAGGTTACAGGTGTAGGCTACAGTAGGCTACAGGTGTACGCTACAGTAGGCTACAATAGGCTACAGGTGTACGCTACAGGTGTACGCTACAGTTGTAGGCTACAGTTGTAGCCTACAGTAGGCTACAGGTGTAGGCTACAGTTGTAGGCTACAGTTGTAGGCTACAATATGTTATAATTGTAGGCTACAGTTGTAGGCTACAGTAGGCTACAGGTGTAGGCTACAGTTGTAGGCTACAGTTGTAGGCTACAGTTGTAGGCTACAGTTGTAGGCTACAGTTGTAGGCTACAGTAGGCTACAGGTGTAGGCTACAGTTGTAGCCTACAGTAGGCTACAAGTGTAGGATACAGTAGACTACATTTGTAGGCTACAATATGCTACAGGTGCATGTTACAGGTGTACGCTACAGTAGGCTACAGGTATTGGTTTTACTTAGTGGCCAGGCCTTCAATTAAAATGATATATAATTGATCTCAGAAGGGCCATTTGGTCATTTGGTCAGAGACCATGAAACGAAACTGTCCTATTTGTAAGGAGCCTAAAGCAAACCTTTGGAGTCATTTAAAAGGAGTACATCACATGGAGGGAGATATTCGCAAGCAATGGATTGAATATGAAAAACATAATCGTCACATAATACCAAGTGGAATTAATTCAGATTTCAACCAAAAAGAAAAAGAGTGCAAACCATTCTATTTAAAGCACCCCTTTACTTGTATGGTTTCTGGAATGACCGGATGTGGAAAAACCACTTGGGTACAAAATGTATTGGAACATAAAAGCCGTATGATTACCCCAACGCCCCAGAGAATAATATGGTGTTATACAAGATGGCAGCCGGCCTATATGGAAATGATGCAGACTATACCTGGAATTGAATTTGTGAAAGGAATTCCCTCTAATATCGAAAGCGATGATTATTTTAATGTCAATGTGCGCAATCTCATCGTCATTGATGATCAAATGAGTTCCGCCAGTAACGACAAACAGGTTATCAACTTGTTTACCCAGGGCTCCCATCATCGCAACCTTAGTGTTATCTACTTGGTTCAAAATCTCTTTCATCAGAGCAAAGGAAACAGGGATATCAGCTTAAATTGTCACTACTTGGTAATATTCAAAAACCCCAGAGATAAACTTCAAATTTTCACATTGGCCAAGCAAATGTACCCAAGAAAAACCGAATATTTTCTTCAGAAGTATGAAGAGGCGGTGAGCAGACCTTTTGGATACCTACTCATCGATTTAAAAACAACCACTCCAGATGATTGTAGACTTAGAACCAATGTTCTGCCTGACGAAAAGCAACAGCCAGAAGATTCATCCGTAGATAAGGTATCGAAGGAATTGATCAAATACCTCAAGCAACAAAGTATTGTTCTTCCTCCCATCGCGTCAAAAGTACAAAATTTGCAAGATCAAATGGTTGATACATTGAATGATTCCAACCTCAGTGTTGATCAAAAAGCTCGTGAGTATGTCAACCTCCAAAATGATTTTCTTCAATACAAGAAAAAGTTGAATTCAACTCCTTCGCCACTTCCCCGACCTTCTTCCAATTCAATGCCACCTGTTCCTATGGACCCACCAACTGAATCAATGCCGCCCCCATTTCACGAAAATGGTATCAGCCAATCAGAGGTTTCTACACCATTACCTACTCCTTCAATTTCAAATTATCAACCCTTTACCCCAGTGCAAACTCTGGTTCCTGAAGGGTTATTAACACCACCTCCGAGTTCATCACCTGGTGAAAGAAAACGAAAGCGACCTCGATTTGACCAGATCAAGAATATGTTGGATGATGATGCCCATAAAGTTCAAGGACCCTATTTAAAAGCTTATCGTACACGGCGATCTATGAGAATAAGGAATCGCTTTAATCCTTTATTAGACTGAACAGTGGTGATTCTTTCAGTTGAATACTTAACCACCAGTAACAGGCAATTGTGCAACTATAAATTAGTAGTCAATTGTCTTAATCATGATACTGTAAAAAGTATCCCGGTGTCATGTAATGATTGTGGTGGCATTAGTCACCACCCTAATAATTGTTCTAGTGATGATGAAGAATAGTAATAAATTATTCAACAAACTGAGTGTTCGAGTCGGTGACGTTAACCGTCAAAATCGTCAAACTCCCAATCCACCCAAAAGCTGTTATTATTGTTCTTATAGGTGAGGGTTATTTGAGCCGAACTCGGTTCCTCATGCTTTCCGGTGGCCACAACAGGACACTCATAATACAACAGAAGTTTGTACAGTTCACGTGCTTGTTTTTCATGCAGCGGTAATGTGCCGGGATCCAACCGATATTGACCGAAGTAAAAGTCATAAAACTCGTTGTACAATTCCTCGTAATGGTCTTTCAAAATGCCTATGAAAAACCTTTCATACGAGAGTCGTGACGACGCCAGGACACGGTCCTTTTCATCAAAAAATGTCACAGAGACCACGCACCCCAACGTTTCGATGTCACGGTCGGTTCGATCCCAACGGCGAGTCTGCCCCTGACCCGATTTTGGGTTCGCCCTCACAAAGTCGATCAAACTCTGAAACTCCCTGTCGGCATGGATGACCTCCCGAGGCGGTTGCACAAGATGTCGGATCACGTCAATTATGTCTTCCGTCATGGTGAAGCTTTTGATTCTTCGGGCCCCGAGATTGCAGAAAAATCGACTCTCGTAACCTTCTTTGACAGGACGACCGAGAGAGTCCAGGAGTGGGTTCGTTCGCATGTTGTACACAATAAGGTGATAGTGGTCGCCAAAAAAAATATGGTTGGGGTCCTTGAGATGGCTGACCAACAAGTATTCTGTGAGGGAAAAAAAAAATGAGCCACGCCTTTGATGTCAACGTTCTATTCCCCAAACTACTTACGTTGAGTGAGCTCTTCACGACAATATTCTTATATTCCCTCAAAGGCGGCAACTGTAAAGCAGAAAAATGCAGAGCGCCGTGACATGTTCTCTCCTCGAAGTCTGCCACAGCAGTATATTAGACTATGGTTGGGAAGATTGAAGGAAAGGTTGAAGGTTAATAATAATTTCAAAACTCCCGCGCTATATATCTATTCTGTGGAACAAAAGAACTGTTCAGACTTGCCCGCTTGCGTTATTGGGTTACCATGACGATTGAATAAATTAATTCACCAATTCACTCAATGTTTGACGTCAAACCATTGAATAAATTAAGTCACTTGAATAAATTAAGTCAGACACTCAAGTTAATTTATTTGGTCACTCACAATTCACTCCAAGTCACTCGAAAAAAGGGGTCGAATCATCCAAACAAAACTACTAATAAAGTCACTCTGTAAGCTCCACTGCAAGTCCTGAGTACTTTCTTCGTGATATTACAATGATGATGCATTTTCACTGACTCATTGAGCCTTTCATGATGAAACCGTATGGTCAAAGGAACTTGACTGAAGAACAAAGATCGAGTCTTCAATTACAGACTGTTAAGAGCGCGAAGAATCAGTGAAAATGTCTTTGGAATTCTGTCTAGCAGATTCCGTGTGTTTTTGACAACCCTTTGTGTGAATCCTGAAATGCTGTGAAGATTGCTACATAAGCTACACCAACTACACTAGCTACACCAACTACACTAGCTAAACCAACTACACTAGCTAAACCAACTACACCAGCTACACCACTACACCAACTAGACTAGCTACACTAGCTACACCAACTACACTGCTGACTGAATAGCATGGTGTGTGCTAGTTATATTGTGAGTACATTGTACATTAAAGCATCGTGCTGATTAAATTATATTGGTGACGGTTATCATTGAGTGTATACCCAGCTTTCCCCAGGTCGGTAAGGAGGGGTAAGGGTTTGCAGTAAGGAAGGGTAAGGGTTTGCGGTAAGGAGGGGTAAGGGTTTGCGGTAAGGAGGGGAAAGGGTTTGCAGTAAGGAGAGGTAAAGGTTTGCGGTAAGGAGGGGTAAGGGTTTGCGGTAAGGAGGGGTAAGGGTTTGCGGTAAGGAGGGATAAGGGTTTGCAGTAAGGAGGGGTAAGGGTTTGTGGTAAGGAGGGGTAAGGGTTTGCGGTAAGGAGGGATAAGGGTTTGCGGTAAGAGTTTGCAGTAAGGAGGGGTAAGGGTTTGCGGTGATGCAGTTTCGGCGTTACTGTTGGTGCTGTTTTTTTTTATACGCCTCCCTTGGTAAGGGTTTTTCGCCTGAAATGTTTTTTACTGGGATACCTGTGGTATCACAGTCTTAAAATGCCTTGAATTTTTTTTTTTTCTCCTGCTCGACAAAATGAACAAATTGCGCAATATTACCCAAAGGGTAATTGCGGCCTCACAATAGCCTCGACACCATGACATGTTGTCCCATTGATTTCGTCGATACCATGACAACCCTGATATCGTCCAATCATATATCAGGTCTGTGTCTTGTTTTTATTTGTGATGTGATTGACGGTGATTGGCGTTGTCACTGTTTTGACAGAAAATAACACGTGAAGTCGAGTCATTGTGATTGTTCGATCGAATATCGACTCGTGTTTACTCGTTTTAATAACTCTGATCCCGCAGAAACTAATGGCTATATTAGACTGATGATCGCCAAGACATTCATTATTATTAGTTGCTGTACTACAGGGTTGACACCCGAAATATGTATTAGATAGTTACTGAGGCCGGCAGCAATATTAGATATATTGCAGTCAGCTGAGGGCGCAGCCCGAAGCTGACTGCAATATATCTAATATTGCTAGCCGGCCGAAGTGACTATCGTATATAGTTACTATTCACCACCCTGCCCCATTGTTTTCTCTCTTGCACAGTAATCGGCGGTTTCTTGTGTTTTTGAATATAATAAAAATAGGCTTACCAAACTTTCACGCTGGGCTGGCAGTGTACTGAAATCGGCGTTTTTAAGCGTGATTTTGAATAACTTTTTATAGTTAGGTCCGATCAACTTCAAATTTTATATGTGAAGAGTACACACCCAAAGAAAATAATTCTTCTTTTCACTTTTACAAATGTTACGATTTTTGGCGGGAAAATAACGTCATCAATTTTAGAGAAAAATCTAAAATGAGGGTAATGCAAAATTTTAAAATGCGCATTTGAAAGAACTCATTGAGATACGTTCAAAACCGAAGAGATAATAGTCAAAGTCAAATTTAATCTAAAGTTATAATTTTTTGAATGTAAAATAGAAAACATTTCTAAACTTCAAAAATCATATATTTTGATTAAATTTGACTTTGACTGTTATCTCTTCGGTTTTGAACATATCTCAATGAGTTCTTTCAAATGCGCATTTTAAAATTTTGCATAACCCTCTATTTCAATTTCCCACTAAAATTGGTGACGTCATTTTCCCGCCAAAAATCGTAACATTTGTAAAAGTGAAAAGAAGAAAATTTTTCTTTTGGTGTTTACTTTTCACATGTAAAACTTCAAGTTGATCGGACTTAACTATAAATCATTTTGTTTTTTACTCGACAAGGGACTGGAACCAATATTATGTTAGTACTCTGCTGAATGCAAGGCATTGTGGGCACAACTTAAACTTGTCAAGGAAAACTTGTTCATCATCTACACGAGCAAGGAAACCTTGTCAATATAAAATTGTCAAGGAAATCTTGCTGATCGTCTACACGAGCAATGAAAATTGTCAAGGATACTTGTCAAGGAAAAATTGCTCGTGTCAACGCCGCTTAATTAGTTATAATATTATCAGCCAATGAAAATGTAATAATCATTCAATAGCCTGTCCCATTATTGTTCTCTTTGTTGCATAATAATCAGCGGTTTCTTGTCTCTTTGAATATAATAACAATAGGCTTACCAAACTCTAACTAGACGCTCTGTGAGCGATTACTCGGGCTACTGAACAGAAGGGATTCTGAGGGATTGAAATTAATAATGTATCATACATAGATCATGCACAATACATATATAGTGGTACCTCTTTTAAGCGGTCACCCTCTATTAGGCGATCACAATAAAAAGTCCCAAATCTATTCATATACCTATTCTATACCTGTATTCATCAGCCAACCTCTATTAAGAGGCCACTTTGGAAAGTCCCGAGGGTCACTGCTTAATAGAGGCACCACTGTATACATAGAAACTAACTGATGCAAATTCAGTTAGTCACGAGCAAACTGATCACGCTCTAACGCAGGCATATTATACGTATAGAAACCTATCCTGAGACACAAATAGGAAAACGTTATTATATCCAAGGAGATGACAGAGCCAGAGTTGTGTTTTATTTTAGGCATTTTAACCCACTTCGTGTTTTGATGCATTGGTTGGTAGTTTAAAACAGCATTAAAAATGTTTCATAAATTCACATAATTACACAAAGTTATCCTGAGGAACTAATAGGAAAATGTGAAGAAGGACTAAATTGGTTGATTAATGTTAACAAAATATTTGAAATGTGCACAAAAATAAACAAATAATCATTTAATTTTAGGTTATTTTAATGAGAAATGTCCTTATCCCAAATTTCATTATGTTGTTATTGAGAAAATGAAAACTAAGTCTCAGAAACATTATTATCAAGAACCTTTTGAGAAATAAACGTCACGAAAATAAAGATCGACAGTTCTTGAGGCATTTGTGTTTTTTTGGGGGGTAATGGGCTCCTTCCTGGCTGTATGAATCTGCTCGACATATATTTCTATGTACCGGGATGCCTGTGTTAGAAAGTGTTGACATTTCACCCCGTCCCCTCCCCCCAAAGCGCCGCTACGAAGTTAGAATGCGATCTAGAGTTCGAAAACTCGAAAGCTTCGAAAATTTGAAGTTGTTCTTGAAAATTGAACGTCAGAACAAGAAAGATAGATAGTTACTAAAGCAATTTGTGTAATTTTTGAGGCGATTTGGGCCTTTGAGAGTGGTTTTCAGACAGGCCGATTTGAATGTTTTCATGCCATGTTGATGGTGTTCGCTTTGTAGGCTTCGTGAAGGAAGTCACGTTCTCTGACATTATGAAGAACAAAAATAGCTCATTAATCGAAATAAACTCAAGATTTCTGTTTGTAAGTGCTTGATAATATGCCGTAGCGAATGCAATTCTGCTGGCACATCTTCTGTTTTGTGCTAGAAAGGACTTCGCTATTAACGGCGGATCATTCCGGCCAAGATATCCTCGTCTTTATAGGGAATGTGTTGCTGATCATCAGTCCAAAATATATACAGCTTTCTGAGGAATCGAGGAATCGAGGAATCGGAGTTAAACGAGTAAACGCGAGTCGATGTTCGACACTAACAATTTACTCGTCATTTTCACAATGAATCGTCTTCACATGTTATCCAAAATAATGCAACGCCAATCATCGTCAGTCTCGTCAATCATATCAAAAATAAAAACAAGTTTTCATTTCAATCGATATTTATTCGTTCGTATTAACCTTCGGTCAGCGATCGTTGCCCATGCGCTGTCATGCCCTACTAGGAACGCCTGGGACCTGACCCTCCAATTTGAGGACCACGACAAAGAATAATACGACGACGACGACGAAGAACCGTTTGCATTTTTAGACTCGAGCTACCACAGGTAGCCCGAGTAATTAGTTATAATTTCATCAATTCTATTTAGAGGAATGCTAATGAACTTGATGACATTAAACGTGTTTTTGTTGCAAGTTTTCCATCGGTTGCCTGGGTAGCATAATGGCTTAAAGCGCGGATACAGCAATGCAGAAGGTCTCGGTTCGAATCCTGGCATTGGTACTCAAAGTCTTTTTTCACCAAAAATCGCTATCTAGTAAATTATTTAATGAATTATAAGTCTGATGATGCTTACTAGAATGGAAATTATTAGTTATACACACTTAACAAAACACACTGCAATATGTTTGATATTGCAGAGTGCGAACTGCAATATGTTTGATATTGCAGAGTGCGAACTGCAACATAACTAAATATCTTTGCTTTCAGACGCGGGTACTCAGCAATCAGTGATTTAGTGCAGAGAGAGAACAATGGGGTAGGGTGGTGAATAGTAACTATAGCTAGCTGTTGTCCTCTTTATAAAGACGAGGATATCTTGGCCGGAAGGATCCGCCGTTAGCAAAGTCGTCATTTCTAGCACAAAACAGAAGCCAATGTGCCAGCAGAATTGCAGTCGCTACGGCATATTATCTAGCACTTCCAAACAGAAATCTTGAGTTTATATTGATTAATGTGCTATTTTTGTTCTTCACAATGTCGGAGAACGTGAATTTCTTCACGAAACCTACAAAGCGAACATTGTCAACACGAGGGCAACACGCCGATCGATATAAACATTCAAATCGGCCTGTCTGAAAACCACTCTCAACTGCCCAAATCGCCTCAAAAATTGCACATATTGCTTTAGTAACTATCTATCTTTCTTGTTCTGACGTTCAATTCTCAAGAACAACTTCATAAAAGACCCTCTGAGACAATTTTAGAACTCTATATCGCATACTCAAATCTAGTAAGCCTTTGGGCTCTTGGGGGGAGGGAACGGGGTGAAATGTCAACATTTTGTAACACAGGCATCCCGGTACATAGAAATATCGAGCAGATTCAAACAAGCCCAAAAATCACACACATTTTTTCTTTTTGTGAACTGGGAAAATAGGATTTTATGCACTGGTCATCAATCAAATAAAACACACATAGCAATAATATTTTAGCAAAACACAATTTAAGAGTTGACTTTTAATGATATATAAAAAACTACTGAAATGATGCGTTGGGTGTAAACAACAAAATAAACATATAGTCATTGTCAAAAAAGTTGTCCTGTGAAAAAAGACTTAAAGACCAAAAGAAGTATCATCTGATGATTTGTATATTTGTTTTAAACGATATAAATTCTGGTTTCAAACTCTATAGTGAGTAACAGTGAACAGAGAATAATAATTATGAACTCTACTTATACAATAATTTCTGGTATCGAGTATTTAAGGCGAGTATAGAAGGTCTGACATGACATTTCTTTTGGTCTAAATGATTTTTTGGTGGACAACATTAATAACATTGTCTGTATAAGAGAGAAAAATACCATACGCCCTTGGCGGAACTTGGTCCACGCTTTCAGCATAGTCAGTAGTCCAACGGCAATAGCTCCTAACATACCCTGCGAGCAGAGGTTCCTTTCTCTTACCTAGAACGTCGTTCCAGGTAAGAGGGAAAGAAATCTCTGCTCGCTGGGTACTCCTAACAAGACCCTGGCTCCCAAGGATCCACTACCATCCAGGTATCCCAGTTTACCCTGCCAACAGGGTCTAGTTTAATTTTAGTGATCTGTGATAATCATGTTCTAAACGTCTCTAAAACGCCGTGAATTGTGAACTCTATTGATTTTGAACGTTTCTTAAACCCCGTGACCTTCCTTTTAGCCGCAGCCCCCTCCACCTTAGCATGTACTCATGCTAGTATTGTTCACGTGTGTTCTATTCTAGTTTGCCGATGTCTTTTCTGCCGCTAATTTACTGATAAGACGACAAAAAAAACACAAGTTTAGAAAAATGTTTTTAATCAAAATTGATAATAATTTTCTGTATAATTCAATATATTACAATTTGTTCATTTATTTTCTTGCTTGATAATTTTGAGATTCCTGGTCATTATTATTAATATAAACATGAATGGGACAGCCCATTTTTATGGAGAGGTAGGGAGGTAGCACAAATGACCAAACCCCCCCCCCCCCTCCTCTATAAAAAATGAACGGTCCTCATAACTGTTCAACGTGCATACACCCAATAACGTGGATATAAAATCCACTAAATCTTCAAATGGATAGACTGCAAAACTCCTATAAACAACGTCGAACAACAAAACCCAAAAGGGAAAGACTGGAGGGACTCAGAAAAGTATCGGGAATCATTTGAGTCTAGTCGAGAAGTTTTGCAAAAAACCTTTTTAAATGGCGTAGAAAGGCCAATTCATAACCCCTAAGAGAAACCACATAAAAACAAAACGAGAAAACCAGTAAGTATATAAAATCGATGGGCTATTTCTTTTTCGATATACCCTAAACCCTAGTTTTCACTAGCGACGCATGCAAGCACAAACACAATCGACCTTATTTCGTCGTGAAAAAACCGTTTGATAACGCAAGCGCAAGATATCAAAACATTTCCTTTTTTCTTGCGTTTGAGCTTGTGCTTGCACGTGGCACTAGTAAATAGTGTGTTTGCGCTTATTCACGTCTCGTTTTCACATGCTTGTGTTTGCGCTTGCGTTTGCGCTTGCGTTGCGTCGCTAGTGAAAACCAGGCTTAAGAGATACCAAATACCTGATTTTGACCCCTTAACATTCCCGATACTTTTACCCCCCCCCCCTCTTTTACCTGGGGTGAGGAGTTTTTACGTTTAAGTAGGTGATGTTTAGCAATCATATGACCCACAGTAGCCTGCGAAACGGCCCTCCGCTATGGGCTCCCTGTGGAAGGGAGTCATCTCTCAGGTTAGTTCTACACTTAGACAACGTATTGCCAGCCTTTAGTTATTAAGTTTGCAGTCTACAGTATTAAATCTATTTTATCAAACAAAGTAGATTGAGGACCAGCCTCTATTCACAATATTTACAACAAATACACTCGTTATTAAACCATAACCTGACTAGTCGCAGCCGTGTTTAGCTTCGTCACGAAACGCTCACTCAAGGGGGTATTGCGTGACGAGGCTAACCACAGCTACGAAGGAGACTATAACCTTAACTGAACTAATCACTATTGCTGCTCTACACATGACAGCTATATGGAAATTACTGTCGTATTCCAAAACATAGATCATAAAAGATGAGACGAAAAGAGATTACTTTGATGGACTCTTTTGTTAGGACTTAAACCACATTATGTAAAGCGTTCAAAAGATATCCCATCTAGCATTTCGGTCTTTCCCTCTATAACCCACATTATGTAAAGCGTTCAAAAGATATCCCATCTAGCATTTCGGTCTTTCCCTCTATAACCCACATTATGTAAAGCGTTCAAAAGATATCCCATCTAGCATTTCGGTCTTACCCTCTATGATCCATATTTTGAAGTAGACTATTTCTAACTGTTGTATCATGTACCTCTAAAGTGAGTCATGACAATAAGATCAACAGCATTCTGTCCTCTCATGATCTCTTTGGCAACTTCCTTGTGTGACCAGTGCAGAACGTTCTTACCATTCACGGAGTGAATAAACATACGGACCTGAATACAGATGAATTATCAATTTAAATGCTACATTTATAAACTAGTTTCATGTTATCTAGGACCGCTGTACTATTTGACACTGAAAAGCGCATTTGCACAGAGATAGCCTTAATTCAGAGTGGATTCAAATGTGTTTTCTAAAACAAATAAAAATCATTTGTTGACAACCATAACGTTCCTTTTGATATAATGCCTATCTGTCATTATTATAATATATATTATCAAATTCATGAATAATTCATGACCTATTAGTCCAATCGTGGTGTCCATTGTGGTCACATGTACAGACCTTGATGTTTTATGCATCAGTTTCATTAACTTTGATAAAGATCTGATCCAATTTGTATCAAAGTTAATAGTGCTGATAGCACAAACACCAGCAAAGGTCTCATCGCATGATCGACATTTGCCGGTTTTTCAAACCATCTCACTTTCCTAGCAGCCTCCTACTGTATCTTACAAGACCTCTTTCAAATGTAGGATGTCAAGGTGACACAGTGCGCATGATCATAATGTAATGATCACGTCATTACTAGAAATGTGCATTAATCTTGGACTTTTCTTCAATAACTAATTAGTAAATGAGTTTTAAATGAATGTTGGGATTTGATAAGTCACATAAAATATTCGCGTCCGACCCATAAAGGTCTCCTGCTCATATTTTATCTATTACATAATAATTGCCCGCGAGGTGTTAAAAGGTCTCTATCATTGCAAGCTCAACATTCGTCTCGCTTCGATGCAAAGGCCTGGTTACCTTATAGTGGCGCAGGGAACAGAGAAGGGGACTATTCTAACAAGTATTAAATGAGTAAGTTGCAAATCAGTGTCTTCTCTTGGTACTTAATCTACCATTTGAACTTGTTAACAGCAGTGTACATTTCATGAATGTAAAGTTGTCAAGCCAACCTTCATGTTAAACGATAGTCCACTCCCTCGCACCCATTTTGGTGTCGTTATGCAACACTCCCCTCCCTACGACACCAGAATGAACCGTTGCGAGGGAGATTAGTTATAAGATACACTTATTTCAATAAACGTTGTCGCAGCTTAAGCATCAAGCCAAGACCGAAATGAATGCTGGTTTTATGCCGCTAATGTATTGAAATCAGACTTGTTTTCTAAAGAATTTGAACTAATAACAAAATGTGAGCATCAGTTCACGTGTTTGCACAGGGAGCCCAAGCTCATCACTTGTGATCTTTTACAGTAAATGTATGGACTCACGAGATATCCTTTCGCTGTGTCTCAAATATACAATAATAGATAGACCTTCTTTGTCTTTCTGGGGTATTTTCGTCAAAATCGCTCAAATTGAGCTAAAACTTGGTCACAGACTAGAAAACAATTATACACAACTATCTACGTAATTTTTTTTAATTATTATTGTATATTTGAGGCACAGCGAAAGGATATCTCGCGAGTCCATACATTTACTGTAAAAGATCACAAGTGATGAGCTTGGGCTCCCTGTGGTTGTTACTGTATTATAATCAATTTATAGTGTAATCAATTCAAGTGTAATTCCAATATATTATTACCAGCACAAAGCCGGTATTCACATATCAAAGATACCGTATGCAATCTTGAAAACAATTCCATTACCATATACATGGTGTTGTAGGTGAGAAGTAACAAAAGATTAGCGCGCGATATTTTTTTTCTTTTTCATTTTTAACTGGTTGAGATTGCAACAGAACAATAGGCATATCTTTGATACGATTTCGGTCTTGGCTTGATGCTTGTTGCTCTAGCGTCGACAACGATTTTTGAAATAAGTATATAATGAGAAAGATAATAAGAACAGTTGAAAGAGATATATTTTTACCCTTAATCCTGCAGCAGCCGCTGGTCCTTCTGGATCGACAGTCTGCACATAAACAGGTTCTCTTCCACGGACAACAAAACCAAAACCAACAGAATCACTCATAATCTAACAAACAATACATACATGATTAAAAACGTTACTAATAATGATTTAATATAAACACACAAGTGATATAGAAAATCGTGTGCCGTGATTGGTCGAAATTCACACTTTTTCTCGATAATTACCTACAGCGTTTCGCGGCTTTTTAGAAATGAGAAATGAACATTTTTCTTTTTTTTTAACATTTTGAAAATATCACTTTTGTATTATACTAAAACATGTATAACATAAATTTTCAAATAAAATGCTATCGAAAGAAGGGATATTTCAATGTGCGTTCATCTATCAAATAATGGCGGTATGTTTTTACCCTTATAGTTTTCATAGCATAGGGTCCAGTAGAGTCCAGTAGCTCATCCACAGTAATTTCTCGTACAATCACTATAAATAAAAGTAAAACAATATTTACAAGACATTTAGGTATTGATAATTTTTGTGGTGTATTATACAATTTGTTTGCTTGTCGGATGATAATTAATTAACTGCAGCAGCAGCAGCAACAAAAACAACAGCAGCAACAACAACAGAAACAACAATGACAGTGAAAACAATTAAATTATTAACAATCAGTTGTGGCAGTAGCAATTTACAACAATAACGGCACCAAAATATTTTATATTACAAGCAATGCAAAGTATCAGATGTACCATCATTAAAATGTATTAAATTATACCTGGCCTTGGGGATGAATTATCAGGACTACTGCTTGAAGGAGATAAGTCTGGAGTCTCTGGATCTGGTTGGAAAAAATATCATTAGATATTAAAATGTACTTCCATTTTTACATCATAAATATTAATGTCAATAATATTTTTGTTTTCTTCCTATATCAATCAATAATCTTACCGTCCTCATCACATTCACCATTTTGATATCACTTTTTATTATATAACATATAGTGGTATACCAAGTGATATCAACTAGATAAAAAGCCTATCCTAGTCATAAAGATATCATTGATATCGCACATGTGTGATATCACTCTCAACCAATCAACTTTCAAAATATATATTTTTTTCTTCAATCTGTTATATAATAAACAGAACATTACATGTGCGCTTGGAAATATGAATTTTATCTTCTCGTGTTGAAACAATATCCCACTCATTCGCTGCGCTCACTCATGGGATATCTTATCAACACTCGAAGATAAAATTCATATCTCCGCTCGCCCATGTAATATCCTCTATAATCATTGCCATCACCATCATTAATATAATATCACCACATGCAATCATTATTATCATCAGTGATCATTGCCATCACTATCATTAATATAATATATCACCACAATCATTATTATCATCAGTGATCATTGCCATCACCATCATTAATATAATATATCACCACAATCATTATTATCATCAGTGATCATTGCCATCACTATCATTAATATAATATATCACTACAATCATTATTATCATCAGTAATCATTGCCATCACTATCATTAATATAATATATCACTACAATCATTATTATCATCAGTAATCATTGCCATCACTATCATTAATATAATATATCATTACAATCATTATTATCATCAGTAATCATTGCCATCACTATCATTAATATAATATATCACTACAATCATTATTATCATCAGTAATCATTGCCATCACTATCATTAATATAATATATCATTACAATCATTATTATCATCAGTAATCATTGCCATCACTATCATTAATATAATATATCACTACAATCATTATTATCATCAGTAATCATTGCCATCACTATCATTAATATAATATATCACTACAACCATTATTATCATCAGTAATCATTGCCATCACTATCATTAATATAATATATCACTACAATCATTATTATCATCAGTAATCATTGCCATCACCATCATTAATATAATATATCATTACAATCATTATTATCATCAGTAATCATTGCCATCACTATCATTAATATAATGTATCACTACAATCATTATTATCATCAGTAATCATTGCCATCACTATCATTAATATAATATATCACTACAATCATTATTATCATCAGTAATCATTGCCATCACTATCATTAATATAATATATCACTACAATCATTATTATCATCAGTAATCATTGCCATCACCATCATTAATATAATATATCATTACAATCATTATTATCATCAGTAATCATTGCCATCACTATCATTAATATAATATATCACTACAATCATTATTATCATCAGTAATCATTGCCATCACTATCATTAATATAATATCACCACATGCAATCATTATAATCATCAGTAATCATTATCATCACCATTATCCATGTGTTGTTTACACTTACTGTAGATATGTCTACCAGTGAAAGAAACAGGGAGTGAGCGATTCGGCATGACAAGTGGCGGCAAGCCACTCTTCTGTTTAGATGCAAGGACCTTTCTACTCATCAATGGAGAGCCTGGAGGTGCAATGGTTAGTCCACTGCAGTCAAGCATTACCAGTGCATCAAAAAGCTTCTTGGAGATGATTTTATCAATTACAAACTGAAAATGAAGGTTGCTGTCATCTTTGAAGTGGTGGTCATCTGAAACTGAAAATATTGGAATACAAAAGACCTTTGTCATAATGGCCACAAACTAATTGTCATAATATTTGAAACTGCTGATGAAAGGGAAAAAAACGACCATAGGATAGATGTCCAACATGCATGGACATTCACCATAAAAAAAAAACAGTTTAAGAAATAGAGAATAAATTATTTACAAGAAGCTAATCGAATTTATGGTAAAAAAATGTAACTACGAGAAACAAAACACCAAAATAAGGCCACAAAGCCCTCAGAAAATTACAGAAAATGAAAACAACAGAAAATTACATACAAATCCTTAGTACTTATAATTTAGGATAACTTGATTAGCATTTTGCACAGAGCAGGGAAACTTTATATCAATGTCAATTTATGATAGTTCTTTCATATGAAAGTGCTAAAATATTTGCAAAAGTTATTTTCCACCATTTATGATGATGGTGCATGCAACATCTTAACCTGGTTTTAGGTGATTCACCATTCCATAATGAAAATGATGATTAATGATCATGATGTAGCTGATGATAAACATGATTGACATGACGTACAGATGATAATATAGTTGTTTTTATTTATCATTTTGTTGTTTTTCAATTTTAATTATTTCCATATATTGATACATTTTTATATCTCTGAACAATATGAAATTTAGTAACTTTGTTTATATTTATTTTCCTTTTTACAGTGCGACTCGCCGTACCGTAGTCACTTACAAAAACATTTGATGAATTTTTGACATTATTTTGACATTTTTTCAACTCAATCGGACCAATCAGATACACGTTTATATCGAGAGGCGGAGTTTATATCGAGAGGCGGAGTTAATATCGTTCAGAGGCGGAGACTTAAGATACTTTGATGTCTGTAATTGGTCCAATTAAGATGAAAAAATGTCAAAATAATGTCAAAAATTCATCAAAAGTTTGTGAAGGTGACTACGGTACGGCGAGTCGCACTGTAAAACATTTTTATTAATTATATAGATTTAGCTTAGATTTCATTCCATGTACTGTACATGTACATAGAATTTTATCAATCATACTTTTTTTCCTTCTAAAATTGTAAAGCGGTGTTGAGCTTTTGTAATTGTCGCTATATAAAATAAAGTTATTATCATTATTATTATTAATGATGTTGTTGTTAATCATCATAATTACTATGATGGTGATATTGTAAGATGTGCTTCAAACTTACTTAAATTTCCATTTTTAGTTTTAGACAATTTGTTAGGAATCGAATCACTCTCATTGTGATACTTATCATCACCAGATGTGATCATCATCATCCAAACCATGGATCCTCATCTACATCTACATCATCATCATCTAAATGTTGTCACACTTAATAACCAATGCCATCATCTTCCTCACCATCATTATAATTATAGATCATCATAACCATCACTGCAACCATCATTTAAAATATATGGTATAATAACTACAAATTACCATGTTTAATAAGGCCAAGCTCCAGTAGATCCCGTCCTAGTATAACAGCTTCAAACCTATCAGCTGTTTGCCCAACCTCTACCAGCCAGTCAACCAGAGCACTGCCAACGAAACAGTTACGGTAGACATAATCCTCACACTCCTGGTTCTTGACAATGTTGATATCATCTGATTTTATCCTGGTTACAACAAAAATGAGTTTATTATCTTCTTTTTAAAAAAAAAACAGCCTCAGATTTTGTTTTAAATAATAAATGCAAGAAGACTGACAATGAAAATCTATATATACATATCAAAACTTTAATGCAAAATATATATATAACAGGTTCCCATTTAAATCTGTACTTATGCAAATTGTGTTGATGTGTGCTAAACACAGAGATCAACCAATCAGAGTATATTATTTCTGAAGTGTACGTCTCTGATTCGTTGATCTGTTTGTTTAGCACACATCAACACAATTTGCATAAGTACATATTTAAATGGGAAAGTACAGATTTAAATGGGACCTGTTATATATATATATATAACTTTAATGACATTTTCTGAGGGTCTGAAATTATTTCAAAATATTTTTGGGGACCCACAGCCTAGTTGCTCCTGCAGCCTTTGCCTGTCATGTGCCTCGGTGACCATTTCACTCTAGCTACAGCCCTGTAAACAAATGGTGTTTGCATAGTAAGCTTTAAAAACTTTTAATTTTTTGATTATTCTAAGACTTCTGTGATAATACTAGAAATAAATAAAGACAGCAAGGAGAGGAATACCCAAGAATACAATCCTATGTCACAAACTGAAAAGACCTTTGTTGTTCATTAATCAAGAATTGACCCCATTTCATTGCTTCAGTGATTCACACCCAAAAGATAAAACATTCATGAAGTAAGATGGTGTTTGTCTTCTTTTAATCAAACACAATATTATTGGTGTAGATTACCAAATACTTGAACAGTAAACAAATGGACAATGTGATTATAAAACCCTAACCCTAACCCTAAGCGCATTGAGTTTTAAAATGCGCTATAAGCACCTAATATAAATAAATTATCTAAGGTAGAGCATTGAGCTTTAATGATCTGATCCCTAAGATATATCAGGCTCTCAATTTCAATTTTTTCATTTAATTATTATAAACTGGTGTACGTTACATGGACTTCTTGCATAGCATTTTGTCACAAAGTCCAGACCAATAAGTGAAAAATGAAAGTGACTTGCCAACTCGCTCACTTCAAAACCTCTGTCATTAAGCAAGTAAGTTATGACATCGGTGGTAAAAAGGAATTATTTCTCACCTTTGTGATATTCCATAACCCTTCAGCACTAGTTCAATATCATGTGTTATAGGCATAGTGTTATCATCTAGGCGAAAACGGTAGAATAACATCTCATCCTTGAACAGATGATCATCACAAACTGAAACAAAGATATCAATATTGATAAGACATTTTACCAAGTATACTGGAATATTGAATGTGTAAGAGACTGAAAAAATCATAGCAAAATGAATAAAACTGTGTTGAAAAAAAGTAATAAGAGATATTTTAATATAGTATCATATACTACCTGCAGTACCAGAATATTGTTGAAATAATTAGTGATGCTACCTTGGATGACTCTTTAATAGCATCCCTTGGGAGTATATATAGTAAGCTTCACTTAACCGTACATTTTGTACAATGTATGTACATATATGCATTCATTTAGCTCATTAACATTTATTCATGTTCAGCTAACATAATTTTGTTTTGGTTATTTTAAAATGGCCATTCAATAAGACAATGTACAATAAAGTAGCATACATTACAATCGATCCAGACGTATATGAGATCACCAACAAATATAAGAAAAAGTGTTCTTAAATTATGCCTCGCAGGCTTGTTTATGTAATCCTAAGGCGAGCGTGACGACCCTAATTAATGGACTAGTACCACGCTTTGATGTTTTCATTGATATTCAAGTTTTAATATATTTATCAAAATTACACTACTTTATGCACTTCAAAAATCAAGAAAAACCTAAAATTTAAATGCCTGAATACTACTTATATTAAAAGGGCTAAAAGGTTAGTTCTAGAAGGGTTTATTAAATAACAATTCTGCATATGATATGTACGTTATTGTTTGAACAAAGGGTCATCTAGCCACATGGTCAAACAAATCCGTCCCGATCTCGAAGCAGGATGATGACAGAGTTAAACTGAAATCTTTCACTTGCAAAAATGAATTAAAAGTAAAAGAGAATAATAAATCCGATGGTCTTTTTGAATATTGTTTTTAATAATGTTGGCAAATTTTCAATGATAATTTTGGTTGAGCAGCAGATCGAGTTTAGTGAATTAACAACGCTAAATTTTGGTCTTGAAAAGTTAACCACTATTCTTTGATTTACAAGGATCTTACCGTGATGCAGAAGATTACTTTCTTGTAGAGCACACATACATTGAACAGCGCTAAATCGACTTGGTGCTTCACCGAGCTTTAAAAGCCAATCAACCACTTCCTTGCCAACAAAACAACACTGATACATCCGTAAATGATACCTCCGATCTTTGATCATGTCAGGATTTCTTTCACAATGTAGCCGTGCTCTAAGATGCTCGGATAATAGTAAAATATGGACGAATTTGGAGGAAATTCGCTCCATATTTCTGCTGTTGTATTCATATCATATTTCACTACCTTATGTTGATATTTGGGACTGATGTGAGATACCACTGACAAATCGCGGGCTCCTTATGAATATTGTCCCATGTGTGCGCGCGCGTACCCTGCGAGCAGAGGTTCCTTTCTCTTACCTAGAACGACGAGAAAAGTAAAATTTCTTTTCTCGTCGTTCTAGGTAAGAGAAAGGAACCTCTGCTCGCAGGGTAGCGCGCGCGCTGATTGGTTTTAGTTTGCGTCGAAACTGAAACATAATAATGATGTAAATCCTCTGGATGTAAATATAGAAACATATAGATAAATATAGATCACACGGAGAGGGGGCATTAGGGAATAGTGAAAACCGTACAACTGATTCAACAAAAACCGCAGCTACCGCACACAAAAAAAATCGACAAAAAAACGCTGAACGTTGAGCTTACCATGAATAATTGTCCAGCGAGGAGTCAAAATAGCTTGCATAGCTGGCTCTTTGGGAAAAGGAGGGAGAGGGGAGAGGAAAGAAAGGAGAGCCTGCAGCCCTCCCTTCCCTTTCTCCTCCGCCCCTCCATTCCTCTTCCCAATCCCCTCCCGGGCGGCTACCCGTCTAACTTTCAAGATGGCGCAGGGAACTGTTAAGGGGAATGCGAGAATTCCAGAATGACGACAGAATGAATGCGAGCATTATATACATGCTATGGCTTTACTGTACGTTGAGTGACAACACAAAATACCAGTTAATTACAAATAAAATCATATTTCGTGTGAAAAAACGTCAGATTTTCAATTTCAAATCTACTTAAAAGTATTTGTTAGTGTGTTAGATGTTTTGTTACATTTTACGTTTATAATTATTAAATATTGTACCTAGACTATGCTAACTCTTTTAGGCACTGCCTTGTCATATGTTAAACGTCGCCATATTTGATACTAAACAAATGGTACTGTAATAGTGATTTTCGTTTGACCGTGCAAGAAAAACGACTATTTATATCGTACTTGTTGGTAAAGAACAAAAGAAAACAATAGATTTAGAGTGTAGTAACAACTATTAGTTTGCCAATTCTTTCACGGTCATAGAGTGGTTTTCATTAACCCATGAAACACACTTTAGCGTAATATGCTTTATTACACTTTAACTTTGTGTTTTATAATCATTTGTTCAATAGCACTATTACACATTAATACACTTTATTACTCTTTTCCTATTGCACTTTGTTTCACGGGTTAATGAAAACCACTCTATGAAAATCACTCTAGCACTAAATAGTGCAAGTTAAACAATCTAGTAGAGTGCAAACCGCATAGGGAGATTTTCCTTCGTCCGTGCAACGAAGTAGACTAGTTTGTGAGTAATAAAAACAATGGGATTAGTGTGTACTACCATGTATTACGTTGACTATTCTTTCAATCACTCTATCCGTGAAACATTAGGGTTGTTTTCATTAACCAGTGAAACAAAGTGTATTAGTTAAAGCGTGATAGTCAAACAACAACAAAAACAAACAATGCAATTAATTAAGGTGCATTGAAGAGTGATACACTAAAGTGTGTTTCACGGGTTCCAGTGGTTCTCATTCAGTTAACCCGTGAAACAAAGCGTATTAGGTAAAGTGTGATAGTCAAATAACAACAATAGAACACAATGGAATTAAGGTGTATTAAAGAGTAATACACTAAAGTGTGTTTCACGGGTTAATGAAAACCACTCTAATGAAAACCACTCTATAGTAATTATTACTAAAATAGTGCAATTTTATGCTACTTCTTTTGATTTCTTATTTAATTAGCATTATTTAATACTTATTAGTAATTTATATTTCACGTTTGTACTCAAAGTACTTAAAGTATTTAGCATGAATTAGTACTATTTAGGACAAGTTATCAATAAAAATAAATCATCGTTCTTTCCAGAAGTTTTCCAACGATTTTTTTAACAACATAATAACACTGATATGTATTGAACTTTTCGATTTCTATCAACGATTCAGCGAATTTTAAAAGTGTTTTCAAAACATCCTCCAGAGTTAATTGTGACTAGGTTACTTGTACGCCGCTTCTGTCAACGTACAAGCAAGTCCATTCCGTAAGAATACTAACTGAATACAACATGTTTTTAGCAGTGTTTTCATCAATAAGTTCAGTCTTGGTCTGTGTCTGAGTCATCGTCATCTTCCTCTTCGTCGGCGATATCAGGCATCGGGAATCGTAATATTGCGGCAACTCCAGATAACTGACTTAGTTCTAAAAACAGAAAGAATTTGCGTTAAAATTAAATTTTAGACCACAGCCCAGTGCACGCCATATATTACGTAGAACTAAAGTAACTAGAACGCAAACACTTAAAGTAAAGCTGTAATGAAGTATTGTATCCTTTGTATTTGCCATTTCTTAGACTGTTCTGGTTGAGTGATAGCCACTAAATAAGAACTATTTTATTTCACGGATTAAGTTTTTGCGCTCTATACTTTTTAATTGCACTATTTTGTATAAATGTATGTATAATTAAAGTTTTCTATTCCATTCCATTCCATCCTATTCTATCCTATTCTTTTCTATCCTATTCTTTTCTATCCTATCCTATCCTATCTTATTCTATTCTATTCTATTCTATTCTATTCTATTCTATTCTATTCTATTCTATTCTATTCTATTCTATTCTATTCTATTCTATTCTATTCTATTCTATTCTGTTTTTTTCTATCCTATTCTATTCTGTTCTATTTTAGAGCCAACTTCTTCAAAGTTTTCAACTGGTTTCTTAACAACTGGTAGAGGGTCTGTTTTTACCTCGGCATCGATACTGGATTCCAATTACCCCACGAGCAGAGGTTCCTTTCTCTTACCTGGAACGACGAGAACTTCTGCCCGCAGGGTAGGTTCCAATGTGCCAACGATTACAAATTCTCTACTTTCCCTTAGCCATATGAGAGGGGGGATTCACTACTTTCCCTCAAGCATAATGAGATGGGGGTCAATGCTGGGTTCCATTGGGCTAACAACTTTTAATACTTCTATAACCAGTTCATTATCACGAACCATGTGCTGAGCACGAAATTGTGCTTAAAATTGTTTGCTTGAAATCGATGATACACACGAGGGGGCTCAAGAGGGAGCGAAATGAGAAGGGATAAAAACTCTCTTGTGTGCAGAAACCCTAAAAAGACCTAGGGCTACACTGAAGACTATCCAATCATAAACTGTATCTACTTCTTATGTCTTTTCTCTGAGGTTAGCTACACTGGTCAAAATTTATTTATTTATTTATTAACAATATTTATACAGAGGTGCCCAATTCAGCAAAGCTGGTTTGAATGGGGCTCTGTAAAACCATGAAAAAAACCCCAAATTATAATGAATGTTTTTGTATGGAAGACTGAAATATTTACTCACGTTCACCAGAGACGTGCAAACTTGAGAAAATTCTATGGAAAGAGCATGACGAAAGATCAGTATTAATTGTAACGGATTTATTTTGTAATTTACTAACTACTGTTAAAATTATTATCACGATCATAATAACTATCATCATCATCATCATCGTCATCACTAATGTTGACACAATGCAAACTACTAATGTAACGATTATAATAACTATCATCATCATCATCATCGTCATCACTAATGTTGACACAATGCAAACTACTAATGTAACGATCATAATAACTATCATCATCATCATCATTACTAATGTTGACACAATGCAAACTACTAATGTAACGATCATAATAACTATCATCATCATCATCATCACTAATATTGACACAATGCAAACTACTAATGTAACGATCATAATAACTATCATCATCATCATCATCATCACTAATGTTGACACAATGCAAACTACTAATGTAACGATTATAATAACTATCATCATCATCATCACTAATGTTGACACAATGCAAACTACTAATGTAACGATCATAATAACTATCATCATCATCATCACCATAGTCATCATCTGTATCATCTGCATAACTCTCCTTTAGTGCATACTTACTTCACATCCCCGCCATTATCTTTTATACTTTCAACCAGGTTGACGTATCTCTTACGAGTTTGTACATCTACTGATCTGTTTTAAAAGATATGTATTTATTGTTATACAATTCATGAATAATTAATGAAAATTGACCGCTCATATTGTATATATTACATGTACTACATGAATTTGATCTTCAACATTCATAATAAATATTTTGATATCTATTATTATATCTTTTATTATTAAATATACATTATAATCTTCTCCGTTGTGTACTGGAAACCTATTGTATTCTTTGTTAGCTTTGTTCACTTGGAGTCTGTGTTGTTTCTTATGAACTACGTAGATTGTGTCCCGTACACAGAGGAGATGCTGTAATATTAAGTCATTAAAGTAAATATTCACTTTTATTATATTAACTTCAGTGAAATATCAGGTGATCTCCCGCGCGAAAAAGTGATATCTTCACATTTTGAAAATAACATAGTAATAGGTAATAGGTAATAGGTACTTTATTGATTCTCCTCAAAGGCTTTTCAGAAACAATTTACAAATATATAAATATAAAAATTATTTACAATGTATAAAACTTTTAATGTATTGTGAAATAACTATAGCAATATTGTATTTATTTAGTGGCATAGCCTGTGACAAATGTAAAACTATTAATTTTACTCTAATAGCAGTTTTTCTTTTAGTTTCTTTTTGAATATGGGATATTGTTCAATGTTTCTGAGATTCTCACACAGTTCATTCCATAGTTATTTCACATGTGAAATAACACGTTGCCATCTATTTGTTAAGATTTTTAATATTTTTTGATGCATATCTTGATAAACGTTTGCTATTTCATTTGTCATGAGTTTATATAATAAATAGAACATTACAAGGGCGCTTGGAGATACGGATTTTAAATTATCTTCGAGTTTTCAATTGATATCTCACGAGTGAGCACAGCGAAATCTCCGCGAGCCCATGTAATATCCTCTATATGTATGACAATCACCTAAAAAGTTTGTCTGTCACTAGAAGAGTCTCAACCGCCAAGGCCTCATTGGCTTTTTCAACATGATTAACACTAGGAAAGAAAAACAGAGCGAATAAGTACTGGTCATAATTACATGTATGTACAGTTTTTCAACTTTATATATTAAGACAAAATAGTGTGTGTTGAAGCAGTATAATGAATGATGAAATGAAAATATTGTAGAATCATCATACCCATAGTAAGCCCTATCTGGTTCATGTTGAAGAGTGGAATAAAATGTATCAAGGGCTTTGACTTCACTGCTAGCCTATAACAAATAACCAAATGTTAATATACTTTGTTGAGGTTTTGCCGGATTTATAAGATTACAATATTGTGAGTCATTCCTGCACTTTTTGTGCTGGTATCTGACCTTTTTTAGTGGAAGCCACATTTGAGGTAAAGAGATTTCACTGTATTGATTTTATATTTCTCATGAGAAAACCTCATGTTCATCCTTTGATGTAATACTTGTAAAGTTAAAGTTTAAAAGTACCTTTGTATCTGCAAGCCTGCTTGCAATTGAGGAATCTGATAAAATTTCTGAAAGAAAAAAAAATTCAATTCAATACACTAAAAATACATGAGAGATCTTGGTTTTTTTACACCCTTTCTGAGAACGTTTGTCACCCTTGAAAAACCTACAAGCTAGTGGTGCAAATTATTATGGATCCGTTTAGAAACTAAATGATTGTACATTCTTTTGGCATGCCTTTGTAGTTGTCTTATAGGTTAAAATGCTCAATACCATGTTGGCAAGTATGGCAATATAGTCATGAAATCACTGTGTTCTAGTAAAGTAAATACAAAAGTAATTGTAGTCCTCTGCGCTACTAGCTTGTTGGCTTTTTACTTCATGGGCGACAAAGCTTCTTGAAAAGGGCATATCTAGATGGCTGTGTTATTTGTTCATTATTCATGAATTTCGTACCCACCTTTCAAAGCATGTTTATGGCCTGATGAGGAATGTACCTAAAACAAGTAAACAGGGTTTTAAAAATACTTGAATGAAACAAGACTTATGGCTGCACATTATTTTGACATACCAATAGAAACTTTGATTTGTTTTCTGATAAAATTTTCCAATCCATTTTTGTTGCTTGTTGGATCATATAATCATAAAACTGATCCTGTAAAGAAAAAAAGTACTACATTTATTGTATCAAACAAACTTTTCTTTGATACATCAATCAATGTAAGATTCCAGTACTCTGTAAAGTCTAACAGATTGCTTGCTGTGTTATGATCAGTGTCTCTTGTTACACCCCCTAGCACCGCAATTACCCCTATTTTATTTAAGACATTTAGGGACCGGACACCCCCTAACACCTTAAGAGCCCTTCATTTGCAATTTGGACACCTACCGACAAATTTCTGGATTTGCCCCTGATGATCTATGGCACAAATTTGCTAATCTGAAGAACACTGAAGCAGCAGGCCACTGACGTTCCCCAACACCCTGGTAAGGGACACTGGCCTTATGTTGGATGAGCTTGGACGGGCGATGAGGGACAGGGCTAGTGGCAGAGCATTGTCAGTCAATTAATGAGGATGAAGAGGTGACAGGGAAGTTTGAATATACTAAAATTGACATTGAATATATTTAATTAATATATTCTTTACATTTATGTAGTAATTATTACCTTAACAAATCCAGGACTTCCAACAAGCACACATTTGACAACTAAAAATAATAAAAAAAATCAGATACTTCTAAGGTACTGAGTACTGAGATAATGATGATGTCAAGAGAAGGCGATAATGAAAATGATAATCATGATAATGATGACGATGATGATCACTGTCAATGATAATAGTTATATAATCATTAATGTTATCATTATGTGACCAGTATTTTGCCCGGCGCACGCTCTTAAGAGAACCTTAGGAAAAAGTCATGTGATGGGGTCCGTAGGGCTTTTTTCACCTAGTCCGTACAAACACGTACGGACCTGCTACTTGAAACATCACAAAAAGAGTGGCCATATGATAAAAGACTGAGTTATGTCGGGCCATACGGGAAAATATTTGGCTCCTGGTCATTTGGCTCCGCGTCATCTGCGAGCCAAATATTTTCCCGTATGGCCCTCCCACTCAGTCAATAAGTACTTAATATTTGAATCAAAATGTAATGAGTGTCAGGGAGTTTGGCCCTAATTCTGCATTCATTTAATCAGTAATGATACAAATGGTAAAGTTGATATCACATAAATAATGAGACTACCCACAATTTGTAAGCAAATGAGCAAATAAAAACATTTTCAACATACCATCAAAGTTGATGTGTCTGAGAACTCCTTGGATAATTGCATCATAAAACTTCAGAAGTCCCTGAAAATGGTGTAATGAAAAAAGTCCTGCTATATCAGATGATACATATTTTTTGCTAATTAGATTAAAAGAGTGTTTTTTGATAATGATTGTTGTGGAATAGTAAGCAATTGCAATTATACAAGCCAAAAATATTATGGGAATTCAAGGGGATTCAACATCAACAGACCAATGTATATGGGCCATTCCACCGTGACGGACATTAAATTCACAGACCTAAATAAGCTTGTGTTTCATACACTATTGCATTATCTTACAATTAATTTTTTCACACAACTGTCTTAGAACCTTGTCTACAATTTGCATGAAAAAGGTTTTCAGAAATAATTTTCGACTTGTCAGTTTTTTGTCCAAAAGGACCGTGACGGACATTACAGCTAAAACTACCCCTAATTCCAGTTGGGTAAATTAGAAGTGAAATTCCTGTGAATTGTTAGAAGTTTATAGCAAACAAATGCTTTTTAGCATTTGGTTATAGGTTAAGTTTTCTTACTGAAGACCTATATTTTTTAGTTGTTTTTTCTATTTTTTTAAAAAAGGGAATATTTAGCGTGACAGACATTACAAGAAACGTGACGGACATTACAAATGGCAAATTCAGTAAGTAAATAATAAGACAATTTCCTAATTTGCTTAGTAAATATCACACAGAAAAGATAATATTACAGCAAAATCACATTAAGAACCTTAGTCAGTTAACTCTCTTTTTGGAGCACGCTTTTTAATGTTGTCAAATTTTCATTATTTCAATGTCTCATGTGGAATGACCCATATATATCTTTAAATTAAAACAGTTATCTTGTTCCAGTCCTTTACTCAGTTCAAGTGGCTAATAGTCCTTGTCACAGTTGTTGTCCATCAACCTCAGCCTTGATGACATGTTATATATTCTTTAGAATATGTCTACAGCCTGTGGTAATTTAAGGAATGTACACACTATCAAACAATTGAAACAGTTACAGTGCGAATCACAAAACTGTGGGCAGCTAGAAATATTTAAAAAATTGTTTTTTGTTTGTTGAACAACTCAGAAATTGTTATATCACCAAGAAGTTTGACTGATGTGTAGTATGATAAACTTTTTGTAGTTAGAGTTGTTTGTGAGTTGCTATATGAACAATAAACGATTTCTAAAATATTTCTGGGTGCACACGGTTTTTCAATTCGCACTGTAAAAATTCCATGGACCGTAGTCAAATTCTAAAGAATATATTATATGCTACCAAGGCTGAGGTTGACAACAAGAGCTGTGAAAATAATGGTCTATTAAATGAACCTAATAAACTATAATTATTACCTTGTCGTGCTGGCCACAGTAACCTTTCCTTTTCCGTGGAACATTCATGTCAATTTTTGCTCTGACAATTGTCATACTAGAGGTTACCAAGCATATATGACATAGTCCTATGAATAAGGAATAAATGACTGCATAAATGACTGGAAAATAAATAAATGAAAATAAGAAAAAAGAAATTTATGAATGAATAAATAAATGAATAATAAATCTAGGTGAATAAATGAATTAATAAATGATTGAAAAAATAAATAAATAAATGGATGAATGAATGGATGGATGAATGGTTGAATGGATAAATTAAGGAATGAATGAAAAAACTAATAAATTCATCAATGAATGTGTGAATAAATAAATGCATAAATGAATAGATGGATAGCTGAATTGACGAATAAATAAATGAATAAATAAATAGATTAATAAATGAATGAATAAATGCACTGAATCCATTGAATTTATTTACTTAATATAAGGAATTTGAACATTATTTTAAAACCAATTATTTTAAAACAATATCGCTCATTCGTGGTTCCACTTTAGTTTTGAACATTTTATGACATCAAGAGTGTGTCAATAAGAGGACAGACATCTCAAAACCATGTTCAATTTGTTAAATCATACAATAACAAATATAAATGGAAACTAGCAAGTAAACTAGTATAGGCTGTGTCGGTGTTTGATATAAATGATAGGTAATATAATGAAATAGCCCGAAACATCAGTAAAGTTAAGTCAACGTTTTTTACGGTGTTACAAATTTCATTATATTACCTATCATACAATTAACAGTTTTTCAATCATACCTTCATGTAAAATAATGGCTGCCAAGTCAGCATGCTGGGTAGGATCACAAGCCGTGTCTGGTTGATAAGATTGTACATCAAGGTAAGACAACTAGATCTCAATATTTATAATTATCAATGAATTATTAGTCTCCTTACCCACTCTGTCCAATGCTATAAAGTCCCAGTGATCCTTTATTAGAGTAAACTTTCTGTTTAACTCAAGATCTATGGTATGGTAAGCTCCCATCTATAAATGTAAGTGATCATATGTTTATTTAAGATGTTCAGTAGTTATTGGTATTATCAAATTAATTCAATTAATCATTTAGCAAATCATCCTTTTTATACAACACAATTAATCACCCCATTAATCGATCCATCCATCTATCAAGCAACCAATGAATCAATATTTACCCATACATTCATTGAATCAATCAATCCAGCATTTAAATAATCAATAACTAATCAATTATCAATCAATCAAATCATTTATTTACCAATCCTTCAATTAATCAATCAGTCAATCAATCCATCCATCAACAAGTCAATTACTTGTCTTATCTAATCAGCCAATACATCAATCAACTCACACATTCACTCAGACAACCAATGATCTAGTCAGTAAGTCTGTCAATCAGTCAAACAACCTACTTTAACAAACTGGTTTTCTTCTGTATTTCTTCCATTGACCCTCAAAACACAAGCTTGTGTGTCAAATTCAATGTTTTTGACGGCAAGAGTCAGGGTTGTTCTTATCTTGTTGCTGCTAACAGACCCAGTTGCTGACTCTGTCTGGACTTTCCTACAGCACAAAATCACAGACAAAAATGACACAATGCCATGACTTAAAGTATACCTGCAAATATTATATTTTTGCCTCATGTTCATCAAAATTAATTTTGCATAAATTTTTTATTATTATTCAGATATATGTTGGTCTGATCTGCAGTTATTTTATTGTGTATGAGTATGATCATCGCGGAATTTCAAATTATATAATTGCAATTACATTAATTGCTTAATATTCCGCGACGATCATACTCATATACTATTATAATTATACAATACTAGATAGTTATTTGTTTGCCTTATGAATATGTCTAAGGTTTGGACCTCAATGCTACTGCTGTCTTCATCAGACAATGGACAGAAACAAGGTCTGGTCCTTTTCTGGCTGTTGGAATCATTTGAGGATCATTTTGCATTGTGATAAGCTTGGCGGATTGTTCAAGAATTGTTGGCATCAAGTATTTAATTATATTGTTATTAATGAAATTTAACAATTAATATCTAATAACGGTTTGACACACACCAGTGTTTAATATTATCAAGAGTACATAATAGTATATCAGAAATAAGTTACATATCAATATAAATGCTTACCTTATAGTTGTTGACCTAAGACAATCTCCCACAGCAATAAGATTGTAAGCATGCCACATATCCTCTGCCTCATCAGGAATTAGCGTGACATGCCTAAAGTGTATTCAAAAACATACATAATACAAATATAGATGATCACAGAGAAACAATACTAAAGATGACGATGATGTTGATATAAACAATAATCAAATTATCAAATATACATGTTACAAAATTATAAAAAAGTATAAAATATTTGCAAAATAGGGTAACACTTGAAAAAATAAACTGATTTATATGTCTTTGTGTGTGTTTTGTGATTATTAGTTATTGAATGAAATGATCGGTACAAGATTCACAACGCATAAAAAAATGTAAACTTACTATTAATAGTTTATGTATAAGCTTAAAATTACCATCGAATTATCTCGATCAAGGACTGCCATGTGAAAAGAAACAAGTAGCCACGATAGTTATAGTGATTTTAAGAAAATCTACACAATAACTACGTTTGCGTGACTCGAAATTTGTCAATGATGATGTGGACTTCAGTAATTGAAGTCCGCCGAAAATTTACAAATCATTAAAGTTATTGATTAAATAAAAATAAACATTCCTCATAAACTCTTACCCACTACTGTCTTTCTCAAAGCTCTTGCTTACAAGCTTCATTTTGAGCGTTCCCTGTACGAGGATGTTGCCTTAATTCGACCAAAATTTCGTCATCTTTTCGATAAACCGATGTGTTGATTGTGCCGCCATTTTAAAAATACTAAATTAACTAGGTAACCGCGCTCTTTAGCAACACTGACTTTTGGGAAGGGAGAGCCTACAAGCACTCAGTTGATGTAATGTATGCACAAAATCTATTGTATTCTATTGTCGTTCTATCTATTGTATTACGTATGATGCATTGTATTTTTATGAATACATTACATCAACTGCTTGCTTCGTAGGCTCTCCCCTTTTGGGAACGATTGAGGCTGATAGGTCTATTACGTAGCGTTACCTGGAGATCAGAGTGTATAAATATATTTGTACTGCGCTGATAATTATGGCCGATTACGAATCGTTGATGAAGAATGATAATATTCTTCAAGGAAAAGGTGATATGTGAGTAAATTTGTATTTTCATGGGTGTTCAGAATTTACAATTTAGATATATAGATCTATTAAAAGGCCTCTTATAATTAGGCTACATTTACACGGTACCGGACGATTATTTTGACCGGTCAAACTGTTTACACGGTACGGTACCGGTCAACGTTTTGACCGGGCGGGTTAAAAAATCGTCCTCGATTTTTGCAGGTCGAATATTTGACCGGTTAGGCTACGTTTACACGGTACCGGACGAATTTTTGAAAAAACATCCGCTTACGGATTCCGTTCACACGGGACCACGCTAAACGTGCAATAATTGTGACCCCTAACCGATCAAATATTCGTCTGAACAGGACGAAAATATTGTTCGGTTTCGTGTGAACAGCACATCCAGGACGATTTTTTGACGGGTCAAAAATTCGTCCGGTCCCGTGTAAACCGCCTTATAGGCGTCCAAATTATTGCACGTTTAGCGCGGTCTCGTGTGAACGGAGCCCATAAGCTGATGTTTTTTTGACCGGTCAAAAATTCGTTCGGTATCGTGTAAACGTAGCCTTTACACGGGACCGGACGAATTTTTGACCGGTCAAAAAAAACAGCCGCTTACGATAATAATCTGGACGCCTAACCGATCAAATATCCGTCTGAACAGGACGAAAATATTGGGTTATTAACTCTGGTTCCGTGTGAACAGCATGTCCAGGACGATTTTTTGACTGGTCAAAAATTCGCCCGGTGGTCCCGTGTAAACCTAGCCTAAATTGATTATCGATAATTAATCTTACATAATTTATGGTTAATATAATTATATGGTTTCTGACCTTATTTTGATAGGTTTGGGGGTATTACTATTGATCTAACGACTTCTGGCAAACCTGACTACAAAGACGATGATTTCAAAGAAATATTGAAAGGTTTGCATTTTGTCTCCCTGTAAGGAGGCTCGAATTGGTTTCTGTATATATCTATATACCTACTTTATATTGCATTTTATGCAGCATTATTGTGAAGCTACACAGTTAACCGATATATCATTTTAAAGCTTATGGATCTAGGATACCATTTTTTTTTAAATTATTGCGTTTGACGTTGTCATGACAACAGCAGGCCGCTGCAAAAAGGACCTGAAATTCCTTTATTAAAGCTGATATCTCCAAATCCTTTAGGTGAAAGTTTTTTTTAACTAGTACATGTCTAGTTCCCTACCTGTTCTTGCAACTGAGGAAAAATAAAAAAAATCTGTAATGCGAAACCTTTAAAATATTTAAAAAATGATTTTTTCTAGATATAAATAGTTTTTCATTGCAGATTTTTCTTAAAATGGATCTACTAAATCTAAACCTTAATTGGAACAAATTGCCAAAAAATAAAAAAAATCTACCATTTTATTGTGTTGTTATTAATAAAAAATAAAAATACATTTTGTACGCGTCAGAGGGGTCTTGTAAAATTGGCGATATTGAGCGCGCGCTCAAAAAACCATTTCGAGCCTCCTTAATTGCTAAATTTTAAATGTTAGTTGTGATATAATATATAGGGGTCTATAATATATATAATTACATGTATAATACCACAGGCAGCCCAGGCTCTTTCATCTTATTAAAATAATCGACTTTTTTAACTTTAAAAAAATCAATTAATTAGCGACCTCTAGCTCACCTAATAAATAACTATACATGCATTGATATCAAAGATATTTGTGACGTAATTGCCCCCCCCCTCCCCTACATAAAAGCACTTTTAATGTAGGGGGGAGGGGGTATTTACAAAAAATCAAATTACGGCATAAATTGCTTCGATATCAGCATATCAATTCATGTGTATTTATCAGGTGAAAAAGGTCCTGAAAAAATTGCTTGTTTTAAAAAGTTAAAAGTCAAGAGCATGGGCTGCCTGTGGTAATACTGTCTTTATTGTTCCCTTATATAGCATCCATGGATTGTTATAAGACCTGTGATATCAGAGGTGTCTGGATCAAAATACCAATTAATAAATCATCCTGGATACCAATAGCTGTAGAGGTAATAAATCATAGAAATACTACAAGTGTTTTTATTCCAAACATGTTTTGGCGTTAACCACCATCATCAGTGGTTATGAGATAGTAATATATAAGTAACCAGATTTTGTAGTAAGTATATCACTGCATATGATAAATATATGGTGCCTTAGACTATTAGTATCATTATAACTATTGTACAATTAATGGGAAAAGTTACAACAAAGGTGAAGGGGTATTGGTATACAAACAAACAAAACAAGAAATAATTTTAAAATGTAAACATAGATTGGTGAGATACTTGATTGCTGAGAGACCCATAATTTGTTCAATATGGAGAGGGGGAGGGGTGGTTGGTGGGATGTGCAAGATTGGAGGAACAATTTTTGATTTTGACTAGTGAATCTTGTTTACAATCAATAAAATAATCTTTGCAATATTCTTTTTTTTTCCAGCAAGGTTTTGAGTTCCATCACTGTTTTCCATCTTCTATAATGATGACTTGCTGGCTGCCAAAGGATCAGCCTAACAAGCTACCTACATTTGCGACTTCATCTATCGGTAAGGATAAAAATGCTTACAAATATAGGATAAAACATTACTAATCCACAATATTAGCGGTTTGATAAAGGGAAGTATGACCAAAAATAAAACTACCAGGATCAGCCACCTAATTAATATTTTTAAAAAAGTTGACAACCAAATCATTTTTTCAGCTCCTCATTGCTTCTTGCTCAATAACAAATTAACCTTAATTTTTAGGACTTAATGAATTTGTTCGGGAGGCTCATCAACGTTGTTTGTTGTGAACTTCTGACACTTAGTACGGTATTAGTAAGAACTTCCAAAAAATTTAGGAAACCTGACCCTCAAAAAATGTGAAATGCAGTACTGTAAAATGATTGTGTAATGTTATGAATATATTTGTTTTCCATGTTTTAGGAGTTGGTGGTTTTGTTGTAAATGATGATGGTGAATTGCTTGTTGTCCAAGAAAAATATAGAACAGCTGATCATTGGAAGCCACCTGGAGGAATGGTAGACCACGGTAAGTACACAACTTGGATGACCAGTAAAAATACCAGTTCCTGCATGTGGTCCATACCAGCCTATAGAGTCCAGAATGCTTACCTTTTACAATCTATAAAAAATTATTTATTAAAATATAAATATTTGACACAAATAGGATTTTTATTGTTATGTGATCTGAGCAGTTGCTAATGGCTTTGATTTTGTTATCTCCTTTATCATCTTGAATGCATTCATCGGCCTTGTAAGGTTTGGCATCCTTTATATCTATAATGGTTATACAACAAGCATGATCATTATTCTGCTACGTACATCAACCTTGATCTACTTAACATAATAATATTATATGATTGAATACTTTTGTACTCAGGGAAGGGGTAGGGGAGAATTGGAGTTAGAGTGAATGTTTATGCTCTTTTTCTGCATGCCAATGCATGCCAACTTGGTCTTAATGTGTATTATGTACTCAGGACTATGAGTTTTGTTTGATGTGTTGTTCTTAATTCTTCTTATAATTATATTTTATATTAATTTTAAAGGCCCAGTATCGACCGGGATGCTTTGCGGCCGTTTGTTTTTGTTTTGAAATAGTGTTATTGTTAAATGGCGCTCTCTAATTGGCCAAAAACCGCGTGAGTTCAAAGTCCATGGCCGTACGGAGATACGAAAAATATCACATATCAACATACATGAAGCGAACTCTTTCGACGAACCTTTGAGCTTTTGAGTGTTTCTGAATATCCTTAAATGCATCCCTGAGAAGAAAACTGTCCTGTAATAGTATGCGGTGAATATAATAAAGGATTGGGCATGGTATGTTATGTGTATTTCTGTTGTATTATCAAAGTAACGATGTTGATCAACTCGATTTGTCCGCTTTGTTATTATTAAGCAATCGTTGTAGTAAAAATATGTTTAAGAAAGTTGAGCTCCAAATATAAAGTTTTAACTTATTAAAATAAGTATTTTTAATGTCCATAGTATATTATCGTCTCGTCTGAGCAGCTCTATGGCATATTTTAACTGCTAGTCCGTGGATCGGAATGAGATGCCTGCGAAGCGGTCGAGTTGATTGTAATCTACTCAAACATCAAAGCTTGTTATTTACATCTATTTACGGAAAATATACAAAATATTGCGGTATGTTGTAAATGTTGTAAAATACATAGAGAACTTAAATACAGTGAAATGTTTTGAGATATTAGCAGGATTACTTAGGATTATTTGGATTGAGAAGGCATTATGAACTTTGATAATTTCGTGTATCACGAAATTAGGTCGAGGCACGCAAAGCATCCCGGTCGATACTGGGCCTTTAATTTGTAATTTTTAGATATAACATAATTATTATGTGTAAAATTATATATTTAGATTTTTATTGTTTCAGCTGGACCCTAGTTTCTGTAAATCACCGTAAGGTGACGACGGTATCCTCATTAAAGATTATTTCTTCTTCTTCTTCTTCGACACAAATTAAAAAATAAATTTATTTTCATTATAGGGGAAGATATTAGAGCTGCGGCAAAAAGGGAAGTGTTTGAAGAGACTGGTATTGAAACAGAGTTTGTCTCTTTGATCAGCGTGCGTCACATCCCAGACTTTCGCTTTAACTGTTCAGACTTCTGCTTTGTATGTTTATTAAAGCCCTTGAATACCAATATAAACAGAGACCCAACAGAGATAGCAGCTGCACAGTGGATGAATGTAAGTGGGAATAATGGAATGATAACTTTTTATACTTTATTTGAACCCCTCCCAAGGGGGGGGGGGGGGTGCATGCCCCCATGATCTTTTTGCCTGTATACAGCTACCCCCACCCCACTACGCTTCTCCCCGTAGGGAGGAGGGGTGAGGCAGATGTACACAGGCTTTTAAAAGACTACATTTTTCTTTTAAATCTATAGCTAGACGAATACATTGCAAGTCCACTAGTCCATCAAGGTGACAAGTTCTTTGCAAGATACTACAGAGAACAATCATTCAAGATTGTTCCTACAGAAATGTTTCTTTTTAATAGAGACTATGTGCTATATGCCCCTGAATGTCCTCAACCTGACAACAAGTTATAACATAAGCTTGAACTAATAATTTGATAGAATTGATGTTTCAAATAATGTAGACCACAAACATGCACTACATCTATGAAATAAAAATGCAATCACACTTTTACAATGTATAAACTCTTGGTCACTATCACTATTCTTCACATTTTTGTACATCATTGATAATTAAGGATTGATAGACGGATGGATAGGGATGGCTAGGAATGGTAAAGGATGGCTAGGGATGGATAATGATGGATAAGGATAACTATGGATGGTAAAATATGGTAAAGGATGGCTAGGGGTGTCTAGGGATGGCAAAGGATGACTAGGGATGGCTAGGGATGGTAAAGGATGGCTAGGGATGGTAAAGGATGGCTAGGGATGGATAAGGATAGCTAGGGATGGCTAAGGATGGCTAGAGATGGTAAAGGATGGCTAGGGATGGCAAAGGATGGCTAGGGATGGATAAGGATGGCTAGTTATGGTAAAGGATGGTAAAGGATGGCTAGCGATGGATAAGAATGGTAAAGGATGGCTAGGGATGGTAAAGGATGGCTAGGGATGGATAAGGATGGCTAGGGATGATAAAGTACGGCTAGGGATGGATAAGAATGGCTAGGGATGGGAAAGGATGGCTATGAAAGGCTAGGAAAGAAGGGCTAGGGATGGCTATGGAAGGCTAGGGATGGATAAGGATAGCTAGGGATGGCTAAGGATGGCTAGAGATGGTAAAGGATGGCTAGGGATGGCAAAGGATGGCTAGGGATGGATAAGGATGGCTAGTTATGGTAAAGGATGGCTAGCGATGGATAAGAATGGTAAAGGATGGCTAGGGATGGTAAAGGATGGCTAGGGATGGATAAGGGTGGCTAGGGATGATAAAGTACGGCTAGGGATGGATAAGAATGGCTAGGGATGGCAAGGGATGGGAAAGGATGGCTATGGAAGGCTAGGAAAGAAGGGCTAGGGATGGCTATGGAAGGCTAGGGATGGATAAGGATAGCTAGGGATGGTAAAGGATAGCTAGGGATGGTTAAGGATGGCTATGGATGGGAAAGGATGGCTATGGAAGGTTAGGGATGGTAAAGGATGGCTAGGGGTGGATAAGGATAGCTAGGGATGGGAAAGGATGGCTAGGGATGACTACGCAAGGCTAGGGATGGTAAAGGATAGTTAGGGATGGATAAGGATGGCTAGGGATGGTAAAAAATGGCTAGGGATGGTAAAGGATGGTAAAGGATAGCTATAGGGGTTAAGGATGGTAAGGGATGGTAAAGGATGGATAGGGATGGCTAGGGATGGATAAGGATTGTTAGGGATGGCTAGGGATGGTAAAGGACGACTAAGGATGGCTAGGGATATGCTACATGGCATATAACTAGATATATATACTTGTCGTCTATATGCATGAAGAGCCATGAAGTACATACCCGGCCGGCTTCGTGACTAAACCTAAAACGAGTATAGAAATCACTGAAGCAGTTAGCTGCATATATTATCAACATCTTGAGCTCTCAGTGCCTTGTTTCTATTAGATTTACCGCTGGCGATTGATTTGGATGATACAAATCCTCTGCATGAAAACTGAAGAAGTAGCTGTTAACGCTGATAATTATGGCCGATTACGAATCATTGAAGAAGAATGATAATATTCTTCACGGACAGGGCGATATGTTAGTAATCTTGTATTTCCATTGGTGTTCAGGATAATCACATAGATCTATATAATCTTACATATGGTAAATATATATGGTTACATTCTTTTGTTAGGTTTGGAGGTATTACTATTGATCTAACGACTTCTGACAAACCTGACTACAAAGAGGATGATTTCAAAGATATATTGAAAGGTTTGCATTTTTTGCATTTCTGATTTGCTGACAGTCCCATAAAAAACTCCCCTTTAAATACTAAACCAATTCGAAGGGGTCATTGGCAATCCAGCACCAAATCGAAACATTGTAAAGGATTGGTCCCCCCATCCTCGAGAACCCAGGGGTAATCTTCTGTCGCTCATTTCTTGTTCCCAGAATAAATACCCCTGGGAACGTAGTCTGTTGGAGCTTGTTCCGGAAGTCAAAATTCAAACTTATTTAACGACTTTCTTTGAATGGTTATCTTGAATTCCATTTCACCAATCAGGAAATAGCTGAATTTTAACTTCCGGAACAAGCTCCAACAGACTACGTTCCCAGGGGTATTTATTCTGGGAGCGAGAAACGAGTGACAGAAGATTACCCCTGGTCCCGAGGATGTGGTCCCCCACATGTATGATAATAATACTGTCTTAATTGTTCCCTTATATAGCATCCGTGGATTGTTATAAGACCTGTGGTATCAGAGGTGTCTGGATCAAAATACCAATTAATAAATCATCTTGGATACCAATAGCTGTAGAGGTATTAAATACAAACAAACAAAACAAGAAACAATTAAAATACATAAAATACACCTAATTCCAAAAATCTTTAAGGGACGAACAGCGATTGGCGATTGTACGACCGAAAGGAGCTGTGGATAATATGAATTTCTTCTTATTCCTTTTCTAAATTTTCCATTAGCAATGACTCCATCATTCAGCGATGACCTTAGATAGTAGCTAGTGTCTCAAAGGTTTCGCTGAACGGCCGGTGGAGGCATTGTTTGGGTAATTTAGAAAGGAATAAGAAGAAATTTGTATTACCCACAGTTCCTTTCAGTTGTGTAATCGCTAATCGCCATTAATTAATCTCCCCTTCAGTCTTTTTTGAATTAGGTGAGATAAATTTGCTGAGAGACCCATTGTTCAATATGGAGAGGGGGAGGGGTGGGATGCACTAGACTGGAGGAACAATTTTTGATTTTGACTTATGAATCTTGTTTACATGCAATACAATAATCTTTGAAATATTCTTTTTTTTTCTCAGATAGGTTTTGAGTTCCATCACTGTTTTCCATCTTTTATAATGATGACTTGCTGGCTGCCAAAGGATCAGCCTAACAAGCTACCTTTATTTGCGACTTCATCTATCGGTAAGGATAAAAATGCTTACAAATATAGGATAAAACATTACTAATCCGCAATAAGCGGTTTGATAAAGGGAAGTATGACCAAAATAAAACTACCAGGATCAGTCACCTAATTAATATTTTTTTAAAAGTTGACAACCAAATCATTTTTTCAGCTCCTCATTGCTTCTTGCTCAATAACAAATTAACCTTAATTTTTAGGACTTAATGAATTTGTTCGGGAGGCTCACAGTTCACCAATGTCGTTTGTTGTGAACTTCTGACACTTAGTACGGTATTAGTAAGAACTTCCAAAAAAATTTAGGAAACCTGACCCTCAAAAAATGTGAAATGCAGTGTAAAATTATTGTGTAATGTTATGAATATATTTGTTTTCCATGTTTTAGGAGTTGGTGGTTTTGTTGTAAATGATGATGGTGAATTGCTTGTTGTCCAAGAAAAATATAGAACAGCTGATCATTGGAAGCTACCTGGAGGAATAGTAGACCACAGTAAGTACACAACTTGGATGACCAATAAAAATACTCCCTTTGTCCAAGTGTTAGGGTGATCGGGGGAGGTTTTGAAATTACCCATAAAAGGTACGCACAGATACAAATAAAGCAGAGTAAATATGATCCTTACAACTGATTTTTGAACCAGAACCCTAAAAGGACCCTAAAAGGTACGCACAGGAAATATTTTAACTCTAAAAGGTACGCCGATCACCCCTACCACTTGGATAATGGGAGTACCCCCCCCCCCCCATGATTGAATACTTTTGTACTCAGAGAAGGGGTAGGGCAGAATTGGAGTTAGAGTGCATGTTTATGCTCTTTTTCTGCGTGCCAAATCCCAACTTGGTCTTAATGTGTATTATGTACTAGGACTTTGAGTTTTGTTTGATGTGTTGTTCTTTCTTCGTCACAAATTAAATAAAAATAAATTTATTTTCATTACAGGGGAAGATATAAGAGCTGCGGCAAAAAGGGAAGTGTTAGAAGAGACTGGTATTGAAACAGAGTTTGTCGCCTTGGTCAGCGTGCGTCACATCCCAGACTTTCGCTTTAACTGTTCAGACTTGTACTTTGTATGTTTATTAAAACCCTTGAATACCAATATAAACAGAGACCCAACAGAGATAGCAGCTGCACAGTGGATGAATGTAAGTGGGAATAATGGAATGATGATTTTTTATACTTCATTTGAGCCCCTCCCAGGGGGGGGGGGGGGGTATGCACGCTCCCATGATCGTTTTGCATTTTCTCCCTTGTTCCCCGTCAGCAAAATAACTGTCTCCCTAAAATGTTTCACCTTATGTTCCCATGATCCTGAAAAACTATTGTTTTATCATATTTTGCTCCCTTGTTCCCTGAAAATAATTTGGCAGTATCCCTTGTTCCCTAAAAATAAATTCCCTAAAACCGCTGGGAGGGGCTCTTATTTGTCTTATTTTTTATCAGTTCTGTGTTTTGGAGTTTTGATTGACAGATATAAAAACCCAAATTGACTGAATTCAAAAGTTCCTAGAAAGCCAAAAACTGCAGTTAGGCAAAACATTAAGTGAAAAGGTCAAAGTTTTTACCACAGATGTGAGAGGTGTTTGTGGAAAGCTTCCCTCAAGACTCAAATGTTCAATAAAAGATAACCTGTATACAGCTGCCCCCACCCCACTACGGGGAGAAACGTTTCTCCTGGTAGGGAGGAGGGGTGGGGCAGCTGTACACAGGCTATTAAAAGACTACATTCTTCTTTTAAATCTATAGTTAGACAAATACATTGCAAGTCCACTAGTCCATCAAGGCAACAAGTTCCTTGCAAGATCCTACAAAGAACAATCACTTAAGATCGTTTCTACAGAAATGTTTCTTTTTAATAGAGACATTGTGCTATATGCCCCTGAAACTCCTCAACTTGCCAACAAGTTATAACAGTTTGAACAAATAATTTGATAGAATTGATGTTTCAGATAATGTAGAGCACAAACACTACATCATTATGAAATAAAAATGCAATTACACTTTTACAATGTAAAAACTCTTGGTCACCATCACTATTCTTCACATTTTTGTACATCATTGAGATTGCATATTATGTATATTAGTTTTAAGTAGACCAACGTTCAGGTGACATTGATGAAGTGTTAGTAGTTTTTACTAGAATTAAGTGGTCATGATATTGATTATGTCCTCGGTTTGAATGTTGTTTTAGTTTCAGGGTTTCAGCTACAAAGTTTAAATAGAATAATTCAAACAGACCGAGTTACCAGTACACACTCTTTGTTTTCTCTTTTAGCAAATTGTAGTCACTTTATAATTATTATGAAATATCCACACTGCCAATAAATATTTGTTCTTTCATAAAAAGTTTATAGTTTTTACAATAATATATTAACTAGACAAAGTGTAAATAGATAATACACAACTGGATCGATTAAATATTAACCATACTGGAAGAAAATGATTCCGGGTGGGGGGAGGGGGGCGCCCTTAAAAAATGGATAGGGGTGCTCGACGGACGATTTGAAAATTTAACGACATTTAAAATTTTTTCAATATGTATAATCTTAAGTTCGAAAACTGACCCTAAAAGGTACGGTGACTGTGAGGGTCTTATTTTCGACCCTAAAAGGTCTGTCGAGCACCCCCTATCCATTTTCTAAGGGAGTCCCCCTCCCAGGAAATGATTACATGTATTAAAAATATTGGACTTATTATTCCAGCAAAATAGGCATCTATAATAACACCGTCAGAATGGGGTATTAAAATCACAACTTACAATAAATGTATACCCAGATCTGATTTCGTTTTCTTTTTTAGAGTAGGTTGACTTCTAACCTTTGTTCAATGAGTAATGGTGTGCACTGCATGTTAGACTACAACCCTGGGGCCGGTTGTTCAAAGCTTGATTAACGCTAATCCTAGGTTAACTCTAAAGAAACCCTATAGAGTTAACCCAGGATTAACACTAAACTGTCTTTAAACAACTGGGCCCAGGGCATCATTAATTAATATTGTTGTCATTTGGTAAAAGTTATGTACATTTAGTTGGTTTCTTGGCTGCCTTATAGCTCTCTAACTTTGCTATAGATGTTTCATGTAATTAAAAGGATACTTAATCAATTGTCTCACGATTGAGGTCATTGGTAGAAATACCGCGACGTTTCGACTGCAATCTGCTAGTCTTCATCAGGCGATGGTGTAGACTTGATGATGGTTGTATTATATACCATCATCCAGTCTACACCATCGCCTGATGAAGACTAGCAGATTGCAGTCGAAACATCGCGGTATTTCTACCAATGACCTCAATCGTGAGACAATTGATTAAGTATCCTTTTCATTTCACATTCCACGATGAATAACTTATTTTCCTTCTATGTTTCATGTAATTGTGCTTAGAAACTTGTATATTGGGCATGAGTATTATTTTATAGAATAAAGCATGATGGGAAACGAAGTACTTGCACTAGGTTATGCCCGCCTAAATCAATTCCCAAATTATTTTGTGATGTTCTATTTGTTTCCAAAATTCCTGTATCAGGTTCCCATTTAAATCTGTACTTATGCCAATTGTGTTGATGTGTGCTAAACACACAGATCAACCAATCAGAGTATATTATTTGTGAAGTGAACTTCTCTGATTGGTTGATCTGTGTTTAGCACACATCAACAAAATTTGCATAAGTACAGATTTAAATGGGAAAGTACAGATTTATATGGGAACCTGTTCTGTAGTCTTTGTGAAAAAATGAATTAATCAGTAGCTGACTTACATGTTATAGTGTTATATATATGTTATGTTATAGTGCAAGGACTATGATTGTTCTAGAAAATGGCACTCATGCCAATTGCTTTCCTAAAACTAGAGTCTCTTGACAAGATTGCAGGTATTACTTGCCTAGAACTAGCTTCTTGCCTGACATGCTTTCCTATAACCCCAGTTCCTTGTGTCCCAAGTATACTATACAATGTTTAGTACTGTCCTATAGCTGTAGCCATGGATGTGAAGCAATAGCATCCTTATTTCTTTCTCCATAATCATACAACAGTTCTTCGCCAGGTTTGATATGTTTGGCTGCATTAAGTATTAGATAAGGATGATCTTTGACAGATATTACTTTGGTTGTACAGTTGCCACTAACACTATGGTTGAGTAGTCTTCCTATTCGTCCTGATTCACTGGTTCCATCCACACTGTTAAAAACAAACAAAACTTGTTGAACTATTAGGTAATAAAATGAAATTTGATTTATATGTTATTTACAGCACCTGTCATAATTATTATGCAGCTACTAACATTCAAATGCAAAAGGCATTTTACGATACTGTCAATCAAAAAAATCTGTCAGTATCACTGACTCAGAGGTATATCCTCGGGAACCCAGGGGTTATATTTGCCATCACTCGTTTCTTGCTTCCCTGGGTTCCCGGGGATGTATCAGGCAGTGGAAAAACATCTTTGCATGTTGGTATTTAATCTTTTATTGATGGCAACTTATTTATTATGAATTAAAGGAGCCATAACTGGTTATTGAAAAATAAAAAAATAAAAAAATTTATTATAATAGTTAATAATATATTAAAGATATGTATTTAAGTCTAGCTAAATTCAGTGCTGAAGTGATTTGTCAATCTGGTCTGTCTTCCTGTTTGAATACAGTCAACTCTCACTCAAGCAATCCTTATAATTTTTATTTAGCAATTTGATTTTATAATAACTAATTTTACATACCAGTATTTTTTGTTTCCAAATGCAAAGTAGTACATGTAACAGCCAACTTCTTTATTTTCTGAGTATTTTTGTTCTCTTTCTTTGGCAGTCTTGAAGTCAATTAGCTCACCAGCATATTCACATACAAAATCACCTCTTTCAAAGGTTTTCAATGCAAATACTCCTCTCCCTTTTCCTTCTACGTCTCGGACCTGCAATACAAACACTGGATTAGAAAATTACAGGTTCTAACTTGTACAAACTGTGTTGAGCTTCAGCGGTAGATATGGTCTAATATCCAGAGATAGTGATCGAATGAGAGTGTGCGTTCTTATGTGGTTGTGAATTGTGTATATACCAATAGACAGGTGTGATGGTCTAGAGAGGTGTGATGGTCTAGAGAGGTGTGATGGTCTAGAGAGGTGTGATGGTCTAGAGAGGTGTGATGGTCTAGAGAGGTGTGATGGTCTAGAGAGGTGTGATGGTCTTGAGAGGCATGATGGTCTAGTGGTTAGGTGATCAAATTCCGGTCCTAATGGTCTGGGTTCGTTTCCCACCCTGGGCGTTTGCGTTCACTTGTGTCCTTGGGCAAGACACTTCACTCTCTCAGAATATAGCCCCTTTGTCTAATATACAAATCAGAAATAAGCACCTTTTTCTGATTGAGTCATGTGTATACTTGTAGTCAAGTTAATTTTCCTCTTTTACTCCGATGAAGGGCTAAAGTTTGAAACTTCAGTAAAAATTAAGTCAAAATTTTTTATGGTGTTACAAATTTCATTATATTACCTATCATTTAATTTTCCACAACCAGTTTTTTTGGCCATATTGTTACTGTTACATACCTCTAAACCATCTTCTTTGCCTTCTAAAATGGCAATTTCAACACTCTTTCTTTTCTCTTCCTAATAGATACATTTGAAAAAAGATTACTATTTTGTGCATGCAACATGAGATATAGGGTGCTTTCTATTTGTACAAAAAAAATATGATAATTTTAGTTGGACAACAAATGGAACAGTCAATTTTTTGGTATTTTCAACTATATAATCTCCTCTGCTGTGTGATGACACTTAAAACGGCTATGGGGAGACTATACAAGATATTGACAACCTGCAGACATAGAATATATACAGGTTTCTTAATTGCTGGAGGTAAGAAATACATTAAAGTAAAGTAATGTTTACAACATGAGCGGCCGTGTTGTATTGCTACTGTAATCTGCTCCCAGCACATTCAGCCATTTTGCACTAAAGTCAAAAGTGAATTGAACACTCCAAGCATTCGAAGCTCAAAATTTGCTTAGAGTGAAAACAGAATAAAGTGTGCAAAAATTAGATAGTATTGTTCTACTCTATACAATGTGTCAAAGTTTAGGGGTTCTTTTATCTGTTTATTCAAGCAACTAGAAATCATACTACATCATGCTCTCGCGAGTCGTACTGATTATGCAATCAAGTTTGGTCTATGACCATATATGGGGTACATACTACGACATCCCCCTCTTTTTGTTCAATGTCAATGTTAACGTATATATGCAGGTTACTTGCTTTTTTGTTTTAAACTATTATTTACAAACGTAGTCTATTAGGTGCTTTGATAGCACGTCCATATCTAGTAGTAACAGGTTCCCATTTAAATCTGTACTTTCCCATTTAAATCTGTACTTATGCAAATTGTGTTGATGTGTGCTAAACACACAGATCAACCAATCAGAGTATATTATTTGTGAAGTGAACTTCTCTGATTGGTTGATCTGTGTGTTTAGCACACATCAACACAATTTGCATAAGTACAGATTTAAATGGGAAAGTACAGATTTAAATGGGAAAGTACAGATTTAAATGGGAACCTGTTTAGTATACATTGAGGGTTCGTTACCGCCTTTTGTAGCTTCACTTGTCTTCGCGATCGGTATTTCTTGAACCGGATCTGATGCCGGTGGTTTACTATAGCTAAGTAAGTTTGGATGCTCTTGTGCGTTAGGTGCAGGTTGTATCTTTAGATGAAGTCTTTTTGCTGGTTCATCAGGCTGGCTTGGTCTTGGTCTTAGATGCTCTCTGGTTCTTTGGTAGTCTAAGAGTTTACCGTTCATTTCAATTATGTATGTCCTCGGTTCACTTATTGGACTCTGTATTCTTGAGACTTCACCTTTGTCCCACGTTGCTTTATGTGTGTTGTACACATACACTGGTTCTTTGGCGAGTAAGGGTCTCTTGTCAGATTTACTTACTTTCTTGTTGTAGAACAGTGCTTGTTACTCTTGGGACAGTCTGTTTGCTTCCTTGTGTTGATCGTTGTCTGGATGTGAAGACTGTAGGGCGTGGTTGCTGCTTGGGATAAGTAGTTTGGGTTTGCGTCCGTATAATAGCTCATATGGTGATGGCATACTACTTGACAGAGGTGTAATTCTGTACATCCAAAGTGCTGTGTAAGGGCATTTCTTCTCATCCTTAGCTTTCCTCCATAAGGATTTACATGTTCCAACTGCTCTTTCAGCTACACTGTTCGCTTGGTGATGGTAGGGTGAACTAAATGTTAACTTGATTCCACTGTTTTCACATTTCTCGCGGAACTCTTTGCTAATGTACTGTGTACCAAAGTCAGCGTGGATGTGCGATGGTAGTCCATATTCTGCTAACACGTGCTGGAAGTGATTGCTTTTTGGCTTGGTATAAGCTTCTAAATGTTGAAATACAGGGTCTAACTTTAACTCGTCGCCGTCGTGGGCCCACGTTGCTGTGTTGTATATTTCAAGACCTTTATCGCTGATCCATAACAATAAAAATCTTTCTTTTTTTTGCTCTGCTGATTTTTCCAATGGTCCATCGAATATCAGTTGACATTTTTGCTTGAAAAGTTTATATCTCTTGTGGATATCGCCCGGACTCGACCAGTCCATGGTTGGTGGTGTGAATCTATCCGCCATGATTGAAGTCTTGAACATGAATATCGAAATTTAGCGTCTTGAAAGTGTTGAAAGTTGAAATTTGAACTACTTGAGTGGTAGCATCTTGAGTTGCTTGGATTATGCCCACGATCCTGACACCACGTCAAAGTTTAGGTTTTTTTTTATCTGTTTATTCAAGCAACTAGAAATCATACTACATCATGCTCACACGAGCCGTACTGATTATGCAATCAAGTTTGGTCTATGACCATATATGGGGTACAAACTACGACACAATGAAAGACTTAAAGTATATTCCAGTCATCCACATACATTTCAGTGCATGTACATGTACATTTTCTTTGTTACCGGGATAACAGAATAAGGTTTACAGCAATTAGATCATTGTATTCACTGGCATAACAAAAGACTAATGCACTTATCATCGGCTTCCACAAGGGGGGGGGGGGCCTGGGCTAAACTGGGGGAAATATGGTGACTTGGAATTAAATCCTTCCTCCAGTACCTGGGCGACTTGTGGTGGATAGGTAAAATGGTTTAAAATCCTCCAAAAGCATTAGAATTCTTTATACAGGGCTGTTAATAATCAAGTCTTGGTCACCAATGACTTAAAAAGCAAATACAACTACGTAAGAGCGACGTTTTTGCGTTTTGTCTTTGATTAATCAATTTTGGGGTTGCTGTGTTGAGACATACTACTAGTAGACTGGTACCTAGACAACATAGCGGCCGAACAGCAATGTATGTGAGAAAGGCGAGAACAGCTGCTCAGTTTACTGCAGTAAGGGAAAGTACTCTTGTCTTAATCACTAGATATGTGTTGATACTATATGCATGCATTTCAACAAGGTAATAATGTTGATCAATAGCAGTTTAGAAAATTAAGAAATTCCCAAAAACTTTTATTGTATATTTTACTTTTTAATAAATTTAACTTTGTTTCACAGATTTAGTGTGTGCACACTGTTTGTTGACAGTTTTATTTTTATTTGTGAATTTTCTTTTAACTTTGCCCCAGGTACTGGTGAATTATAGGGGTATTTTCTACAGAAACTTGCCCAATATCTGGGGAAATAAGACACCTTTGCTCTGGACTCAAAGCAAAGTCCCCCCCCCCCCCCCCTTGTGGAAACCGATGACAGGTGCATTATGGAATTCACAAACATAGTTACAACACTGATATACATATTGAAATCAATTTTATATTTGTAGATGTGCAACTTTTTAATACCTCAATCTTAGATGTGACTATTCTTTGACTTCTTCTGACCGGATAGTGTTCTGTGATAGCTGGCTGCTTGGATGTTTCATCTTTCTTGTTGCTAAAAAAAAATATTCTCAATGCATCTAAATCAAAGCAAACAAAGCAAGCAGGCAAACAATTACATACAAAAACATGCAGGAGAGAGAGAAAAAGAAAGTTAACATAAAAAATAACCAAAAGTAAACAATAAATAAAAAGAGATAATATTAAGATTAATTGCACAAATTTAATACTAGTAACTCAAAAGCTTACCTTTTATTTTTTGATTTTGTAGCTTTCTTCTTTTGCCCAGAATTGGTATCCTTCTTTGGGCTGAGCAATAGTTGACGAAACGCCGTTGTTTTGGATTTAGTTTCTTGCTGTGATTTTTCACCATGCTTTTCTTCTGCTTGAGAGTTTTGACTGCTGTCTTTTTCTGTTGACGTTGTTGTATTCTCTTGTTTATCCACTACATCAACGGGATCTTTAGGTAAGCTGCTCGTTGACTGTTCAGCTTTCTTTGGTGCTTCAAGAGATTGTTTGGCACTCGAGGATGGAGAAAAGTACGAAGAAATCATGGATCCGAGAAGGAGAACAGGGGACTTCGAGTTTGATGGCGATGGTAAAGTCTGCAGCACGTTTGAAAATAAGTTAATACTTTAGAAGATAATATACCTATTCATATCCTTAAATGGACTAATAAAATTCTTACCTCTTTTCCAGGTTTCTTATTTTCAGTGATAGTTCCTGCATCTTTATCAGATTTCTTGTTTTCTAAATTCATTGACAACAAGAACGAAACATGCTCAACCTCTTACTAAGAAAATAAACTTCTACGCAACAAGTTTTATCCTCTAAAAACACTTACTTTTAACAGGCATCATTAAAATGTTCAAGAGATTCTTCTTGCCACAAAAAATATTAGTAAACACTCGAAAATACTGCACAAAATAACACGAAGCAGCCAGAATTTGATTTACAACAAACAGGCGCGTTGAAAGATTTGTATTTTATCATGCTTTGCCATTGGTTGATTTTACAAAGGGAACACTCGGGGCCAATCAAATGAAAGCTTGTACAAATCAGGTTCGTCTCAAACTCGGTAATTGTTCGGCTGTTTTCGGCAAATTCCGAAAATCTACCGACGGGATTATTGACCGCGGAACTGCGGGGGAGTTTGCGGGGCTGATACTTTTTAAAAAAGACAAGGAAAAATATATTTTTAGCAAATCAAGTATTTTATATAATGGAATCGCACTTCCATTGCTAGTATATTCAACTTTTGAGGGTTTTTTCACTATGTAAATAAGGGCAAAAAGGAGTTGTATAAAAACAATGGACTTTAAAAATTTTTTGTGTAGATGTTTTCAGTATTAAACTAAACCAATAACCTGGAACTTTGGCGAACTAAAAGTTTCAATTTAACAAAATAACAATTTTAGAAGAAATTGATTTTTTGGCGAAAAAAAAAACACAACACCTTCATGCTCGCCAAAGCATGGCAGCGTCTGCTTTTAGCAACTACTTATACATAGCATCTACTAATCGATGTATATTTTGGGCCATTGTTATAAAAATATACACACAATTTATACATAGCTTTTACTACAGATACGAAAGTGAAAATGTACAAATCACAAAGATTAAATATTAAAACGAGCAGAGAATAACCGACGAAGAGAGACAAGAAAAAAAGGTGACCGCAACAAGTGTAGGCGGTAAATTAATTTTGAATAAATATGAATAAATATGATTTTTATAGTGGTGACAAAAAGAAAAGAAGGTATTAAATAAAACAAGCCATTTAATTATTTTTCTTCTACCATTTCTGATTTTACCGGCTTTTTAAATTTTCAAGCCGTGTTTTTCACAGTAGGCGTTTGTATGACGAAATAAGTACGTAAATTGATGTAAGACAATCAGCTGTTTCCAACCAAGGGGTAGTAGGCGTCGAAAAGAGCATAATTGTTTGTATGAAATATTTGCGTCGCTCCAGTGAAACCATAGCAAATTAAAAAATCCTGGGATTTTTCGCGTTTTGATATCCAAAACATAATTGGCAAGTATCTTCAACCTTCATTAAAATCTTTTTTATTATTATAGCGATTCTTTTTCTGTTTTTATTCGAAACTACGCGGATATATGGGGTATATATCTTTGGGCATCGAAAGGGAAGTCAAAAATGTTATATTGGTCTTCCTGAATATCTGAACGATTCTATGATCGTGGCCTTTTGTGATTGGCTAGAAGGTCAGGGTAAATGATTGACGCTGTCTGTCATATCCATATTTGGAAGGCGCGTGACGCAACTCGGAGATAGATTTCAGTGAACTTTCACGGTCGCTAGTAAATTTAGAAAATACAACGAAGGAAGGCCGTGTAAAAGGCTTCTGAAGAAATTATTACACAATGGAGTCACCTAATATCAACAGAGACGCTGTTTTAAAATCTTTGACACTCAATGAAACAAATTCTGAAGGTCAACCACGAAAAAGAAGAAGATTAGATAATCTAACAGCAGAAGAAAGAGCCCTTCGAAGGTAAACTACGCTCAGCTGATAATTACTATATTCACACGGGTCTTTTGAAAGAGCTTCCTCGGGATTCCAATTAAATTTAATGACAAATTCCATAGAAAAATTAGATTTTTAGTTCATAACTTAAAGTTTATTTGTATCTTTTTCACAGGAAATTGAAAAATCGCGTAGCAGCACAAACGGCTCGCGACCGAAAGAAGGCTCGAATGCAAGACTTGGAAGACGCCGTCAGAAAACTAGAAAGAGAGGTAAATACAAAATAAGTAATATAAAAAATACTGTAAAAATATTGAACGGCTTTGTAGCCCTCACTTTATAGAAGTTAATTATCTTTTTAGATGAGTTTATATAATTTTCCTTCAATATTTAGGTTTCGTGTGTTGCGTAGGCTGAAATTTGATATGCGTCGCTGAAATTCTCAAATTATTCCATTCAGTCCTTGCTCTTTTGAATAAATTTAACGCTAACAAAAGCCATCTTAACATACAAATAAGTGGGTTTTGTTGTCCTTTAGCTTTTCTTAGCAAAAGGAAAGTATTAACACATGTTGCTATAGCTGTTCTTTCTTCAAAATACTATCAAGTTCCTCTTTGTAATGTTCCGGTTTCAAAGACGGTTTTGTCGTCACGGCAGACAGGAATTTTTAACTCGTCTGTTCTTGCCATGTGATATATGATACCAATTCAACAATAAATGGCCTTTCATATGCTAAGTTATAATATCATTATTGATATCGAAGACAAAAGCCTAGTGATTGTTATTTAACCGTAAAAGAATACCAGCAAAAGCAAAACTTTTGTTCAAAAAAGACATGTTGATCGTTCAATATTTAATTTTTTCACAGAATTTCGTAAAAAAAAATTTTGCTTTTTAATTTTTTTTTTATCCTCGTGGTGGTGAAGGGTTTTTTTTTACTTAAAAATCTTTGATAGTTCCCCTAATTGAATAGCCTTTTCACAAGTGTTTAATATATATCACCTGTAAGTCAAATGCTCATTTTGAATGCAAATCTTTTTGTTCCCCAGAACAAGAACCTCAGAGAGACCAACAAAAGATTAAACAGACAAACAGATTCCCTTTCAACAGAGAACTCTGAACTGAAAATTAGACTGGGTCTAACTCCTCCAGTATCCCCTGATGCATCCCCAAGTCCGCTATCTCTTCCTCCAAGCCCAGAACCATCCCTCAAAGACGAATCCCATGACAGCCTTGTTGTGATCAAGAAAGAAATAGAATCTAAAGAGTTTGCAGCGCTCATCGCTTCTCGGCAGCAGAAGAATCTGATTCTGTTTCTTTTGGTGATCACGACTTGGCTAAGGATCAATACGAGGTAAGAATTGCGCAAGTCTTCTGTCAAATTTCAATAATTAGCTTGAAGGGTGTCATAAGTCATTAGGTTGTGGCATGGTAACCTTGAATACCATGGCATTTCTCATAGAGACTTTCACAGTTTATTTAGTATGCTGCTCATTAGAGTAATAAACTCTTTAACACCAAAAATATAATTTACATTTTCATTAGACTGTGACAAAATATTTACATCTTTTTAAAATTTATTCAATAGAAAGGTTTTCTCAATATAATGGCCACTGCATTAATTTATTTTTTAGGTGGGGCAAATACTGGTTACTTGTTTGAGCCCCCTTCCCTCACAAACAAAATGTTTTTTTTTCTTCAGTTTTATAATAATTAGGAAGGTGCCTCGATAATGATATTAAAAATGAATCTCATAACAAAATCTTATTTTATGTCATGATAAAATATATTGATGTTCTTTATTTTGCTTTTCAGTCTCAGTTGTTTGTTGGTCTGTTTGAAGATGCTGACTCCAGTAGCGACAGTGATTCGGACTTTTTCGAGCCCAAGCAGGAACACAAGACCATCTCACCATGCTGCGGAGGATCTAGCGCTAGTGCAAGATCGTTTAAGTCAGTTAGAGACCAAGATCTTCAGGCCCTCTCACCACAAGGAATTGATGGTATGGTGGGGTCGCCAACAGACCACATGGAGTCCATTGATGAGATCCTAGAATATAAGAATATATCCATGGAATTGAACGAACTAGATGTTGAACCCAACACACTTGGTGATAGTGGAATCAATGACTGGGAGGAATCATTCACTGACCTTTTCCCCTCTCTCATGGCCGTCTAAATTATTACATTGACAGGGAAATTGCTTAATTTCATAGGCTTTAAAGCTAACTTTTAGCAATTTGACAGTATGAAATTGTATTTTCCTTAACTGGAATTAACCCAATTAAATGGCCTTAAAGGCACAATTTACCTATTCCAGATCTGTACCAAACCAGTCTGTAGATAGCTATCAAGTTGTCTCCCAAGCTAATATGTCAATTGACAATTTAGAGGTGAATTACTCAAAGTGCTCACAAATGAAGCTTAAGTCTTCCTTCCTGAAACATCTGTTAAAGCACTGTCATGTCCCACTTGATAGTAAATGGAAGAGGAGATTAAAACTTCCTGAAAATAGGAAAATGAGAATATCTGGTACAAAGAACATGTACCTTCTCGCAGCTTCAGAGCAAAAGTCCAGAAATATTTCAGAAAGAAAATGTTAAAAAATAGTTTGCTTAATTAATCAGTACCAGAAAATCGTAAATCACAAGCACTAGCAAATGAGAGTATTTTTAATACAAAGAATAGTTGTTGTTATAAACATACTTAATAATTTTATGTACAAATATAATCAATGAATAAATGGAATGACGTAAGTCAAAATCAAATATATAGAATAAATTGGATAAATTGAATAAGCACAAAATTGTAACGATATGATAATCAATCAGTGAATGCTTCCTCTCAAGACAATACTGGTTGACATTAATAAAGTGTAAGGTTTAAACTCTATCAATGTTTCTGTCTTTTTATTGGGAAATGTCTATTGTCCAGATGGTTTTCTGCAAGTCCAAGAAAATAAATATTTGTAACAAAATCCAAGTTCTTGTACAAGAAGATGTACAATATTATGACTTCTTATATTTTTTAAGTCCAAACCCTGTAATAGCTAATTATAAATTTCTTTTCACACTAGCATTTTGGGTTCCAGATTGCTTGTTCAGATTGTGTGTTTGTTTTCACAACTGTTGTGGAACTTTTGGTAAAAACAACAGAAGCAGCATATTATTTGCTCAGTAGATTTCTTAAAAAAAAAATAGGGAAAATAATCCACCACCCACTTCTCCCTCCCTCTCATACGTCTTGCACACTTCCACTGACAAACAGTGTGTGGGCCTCCAGTGGAAAATCCTAGACTCTTTAAAACATGAAGTGGGAGGAAAGAATAGAGGAAACCTTGAAAGCCCATTTTTTTTTTGTTATAAAACCCAATGCCTGTTTTTTTTTGTTTTTGTTTGTTAGAATTTCCAGTGGTAAAATTTTGATTGGTTCTTTTTAAAAATAACATGTGCCATAAATGAAACCAATGAAAATAAAACCGTTAATAGCACAAAAATCTGGTAGTAAAATATAACAATTCATTGCCTTAAGATGTATTCAAATGTTTTATTTCAACCTGTTATGTAAAATTTGAAAAGGACAGTTATCTAGCTGCAATACAAAATTTATTCCAAAATGATTCTCACCAATAAAATACAATAAATTATGTCACAAACATTTTCAATAAAGAACTAGAATATGTTTTGAACACAGTGATTTAAGAATAACTATTTACAAATTTGTTACTTCTAGAGCTAATTGCTGATTTAAAGTCAGTGTGACACTGTGCTCAAATCTTGTAATTCTACCCAATAGCCAAGAGTCTGGCCACTGGTTTGTGGTAGTTCTGTTATGTCTACAGCTTCACAGGAGTTCATACCATTCCCTATCTGTTGGGAAAAAAATAATTACTGTCATTCAAAAATAGATAGAACAAAAACAGACAGTATTGCTCAACCAGAATCATATCACAAACAAAAGAGACAATGCCTTATAATTATAACTTTTGTCTTTGATAGTGACTATAAATAAGAACACAAGTAGCAATTTCATTGTATTTCATGGATAGTGTTTTTGCTCTAGAGTAGAGTGAAGACATTAAACCTGTGAAACAAAATTATAGTCAAGGTGTAATAGTCAAATAGACACAAAAGAAAACAATGGAATAAAGACTGCTAATATATATTAGTCTAATAGCTATTTCACGGGTTAAATGACTTCACTCTACTACATGTAGTATAAAAATGAAGTCAGGATCCGCAAACACAGGATGCATATATGGGTGGCATTTCTTTGGGCAAAGGTCAGAAAATGTGTAATTTATAGATTCTTAAAATATTTACATGTCCAAGCAAAGAGGGAAGTGGGTTTCTTGGATTAGAAAAGGTGAACATTGTTTATTGAAACTGTGCCCAGTTATCATATGACTGAAATGTTGACAGTAATAATAATAATAATAATAATAATAATAATAAATCTTTATTGGGTTTCAAATAAAGCAGAGCTTTTTTCCAATCTGGCCCATAGTCATCAAAATATAAAAAAATAGGAATTAAATAGCAAGACAATATAATATAAACATTTTATTCAGTACCTATCTACATCTTGTCTGGGGTTAATATCATACTTACCATCTTTTTGTTTCTTGAGTTTGATCTCTGTAGAAGACCACTTCCTTTACTCAGTGAAGTATATGGTTCACTTGACTTTCTTGATCTTGCCTCATCATCACAGTTTCTACATGGAAGACAAAAAATAGTTTTATCATTACTAAATGTTATTGATTGACAACAAAAAGAATAAATAACAAATGAGTAATGTTTTGTAATTATTACGGTACCATATAAATGTTTAGAATGTAACATTTTCAAATACAATCAAATAAAAGAGCCTAATAAATGCACCAGTCTGTAAAGAAACTGCAAAACAGTCCCTACTATATTTAACTTGTATGCAAAAACTCCAAATAAATGAGTTGAAGTTCAACTGGGTGAAATTTTGGCCAAGAGAATGAGGAGGTGATAACCTTACCTCTCACCTCACTCTCATATCTCTCTTTATTCTCTCTCGGCCAAAACTTCCCTCGTTTCCTCAAAACTTTTGAGTAAAACTTTAAGTAGGGACTGTTTGTGGAGTCAGTCAGTGAGTGTATATACCATAAGGATACCACTGGGGGACGAATAGTGAGTCAGAACAAAGAGAGAACATAATATATAATCTATCCTTTCCCATTCAGTCTATTTTAAACACAGAAACCCCCACAATGCAATATTTGCCTGCAGGAGAGTAGTCTTATAAAATTAATACTGTATTAATGGCCTTAGTCTAATAAACTCAAGGAGATTGTATTTATTAAGGTGGCTCGAGGTAGTTTTGAATGGCGCACACATCCCTTTTTGAATTCGCAATTATATGATCTTACTTTCGCCCCATGGATGTGAATTTTTTACCAAATGACAGTCTTGGGTGAAAGTTTCGAATGATGTTTTAATTATGCTAATCAAAGTTTCCATAGCAACGATAAACAACTTTTTTGTAAAATGGTTTTTCTTAAATATCTTTTGAAATTGAGCTGATTGCGAAAAACCAATAAATGTGCTATAAACTGCCCCATTTAGCACATCAATTGGGAAAGTTTGAAGAAAAGTTATCTGTTCGATAACGAATAAATCACGAAAACATTTAAATGTGTATTTTGTTTGTGTGTAAATATAAGCGGTCATAACATTTCATAGGATGCACAAATTATGATTGTAATACTGCAGAATGTTTCCTTGGACCTCAGTTTAAACTTCCTGCGGAAAGCTCTGGTTAATATGTAGGTAATGCAGAGATCGAGCTTTTTATTAAAATAAAGTTTTGCTTGACGTTTTCACTCTTTCATAACTACGATCACAATTGCGTATTACTCACAAAAGAACAAATGAAAATGAGTGATATCTTTGCAGTACAATTTTAGATATATAGTTAATAATGTTTCAAAATTTCAGTCAAATCCATATAAAAGAACGTTTTTAAAAGTAGCGCCGAAGTTGAAGTACGAAAGTAGCGCCCGCCGAATGAAAATTTACTACAACGAGCGTGACATAACGTGTTTATTTCAGTTGCTAATTAACATGCAGCGCACAGTGTTAAATTCCTCTAACATCCATGGGGCGAAAGTAAGATCATATAATTGCGAATTCAAAAAGGGATGTGTGCGCCATTCAAAACTACCTCGAGCCACCTTAAGTAGATCTAGATCTAGAGCCATTATGTGATACAATGAAAATTCCACTTCCTATGCAAACTATGAGAGAGAATCTAATACAAACCTAGATGATGATACTCCAACAATAGCTTTAGAAACATCTCCATTCACTGCATCTCCTATAGGTTTTCCTATATAAAACAAACATAATTGATTAGTGTATGATAGCTACAATGACAATGTATTAACAGTGAGATGTTTTTACCAGTGATTTTAATGCTATGCTCACGACAGACAAAAAATTCATGAAGTTTAATGGAAATTCTATTTTTATCAATCAAACACAATTAATTATTGGTCTAGACTACTAATGAGTTCTTGAACTATAAGCAAACAGATAATGCAATCAGAAAACAGGCAGACATAAAGTTATTGTAAATAGAAATTTGAGCCAAAAATTTCATTTAACTCTTAGGACATGTATGCAAAGTCTACTCAACTCACAGAGTTGAAAAGTAATTTATTCTGAGCGAAATTGGCTGAAATTAACTCAGAGGATTATAGAGATCAACAAGAAGACACTATAAGAGATTTGTTGAATTTTATTAAATCAAAAGTACCCATATATCCTTAAAATGAACACTAACAGTGAGCTTAGGCTACCTGTGCTCAACTCTGTCTGCAGGCATGTAGTAATAATGGAAGTGGAGGTATTACTGTCAGTATTGAATTATAAAGTCCCTTCATATATGTGGTTAGGTTTTCAGTTAAATACCTTTTTTCCTTGCATTTTTCTTTCTTAATATGATAGCTTTCTTTCTCTTGTCCTCATCACTAGTAGTTCCACAGCTTGATGACGTTTGTTCTGAGATTACTTTCCTTGACTGGAAGCCTATGTATTGGTTGTGAATCTCAACCTGGTTGGTTCTACTGAAAACACAAACCATGAATTATAAGTAAAACATAGTCAAACATTAATTCAACCAAGAAATGCTAATTACGAGGAATTATGATGTCAAGAATTTGACAATCAACAGTCAGTCAGTCAAGTCAGTCAATCAATCAGTCAGCCAGCCAGCGAGCCTGTAAGTATGTTAGTCAATCAATCTACCAGGCAGTCAATCATTCAGTTATTCAAAAAATCAATCAGTCAGGCAGCAAGCCAATAAGTAAGTAAGTAAGTTAGTCAATCAATCTACCAGGCAGACAATCATTCATTCAGTCAATAAATCAATCAATCAGGCATGCAGCAAGCCAAGAAGTAAGTAAGTTAGTCAACCAATCTAGGCAGTCAATCTTCCAGTCAGTCAAAAAGTCAATCAATCAGGCATGCAGCAAGCCAATAAGTAAGTAAGTAAGTTAGTCAACCAATCTACTAGGCAGTCAATCGTTCAGTCAATCAATCTATCCATCAATCAGGCAACCAGTGATACTACTCAAACAATAATTTGTCAGTCAGTTAAGTAAGTCACAGTCACTTAATCACTCAATCTGCTCAACACCAAAAAACATCAAGTTAATGTTTCGACTACTAGTCTTACAACAAGTTGTAGTCAAATACAAAAACACATATCACACGCTTTTGAGGCATACATGTAGTACTCAAAACTCGAATATTATTGATCAAAAAAGCAAACATAAATATTATTGTATCTTCATTCTATGAAATGTAAATACATATACTATAATGATGGCATACCCTATTCTCAGGTCAGCAGGACATGATATTGCCTTGATATTAGCTCCAAGCAGATGGCTAGGTCTGGGTATTCTGAGTGAAGGGCCCTAAAGAATAATACAACCATTATCTTTTTATAAATGGAAACTAGCGAGTATACTAAACTAGTATAGGCTGCGTCAGTGTTTGGTATATACGATAGGTAATATTATGAAATTTGTAACACCGTAAAAAATGTTGACTTAACTTTACTAACGTTTCGAGCTTTAAATTAGTCCTTCGTCGGAGTCAGTAAAGTTAAGTCAACATTTTTTATGGTGTTACAAATTTCATTATATTGCCTATCATTATCTTTTTGTTTATTTTATCATTGAGGGAGGCAGCATGGTTGAGTGATAACAGTATTTGATCTCACCATCTGGTGGTGATTTAACCACTAGCAGATCTAGAGACTTCATGTGTTTGTCCTCATATGATAATAATAATAATAATAATAATAAATTTTATTTCTATAGCGTCTATATCACTACTTGTTCTAGGCGCTTTACAAAGCTAAGATATATATATATTATAAAATACAAATTATCAATAATTTACAATGCTAATAATATATAATGAAATGAAATAGTCTAAATAATTATAAAAGAAGGCAAATATACTTATGAGAGCTAAAAATTTAGATAATTTATAAACATGAATATATAATAAAAAATATAAACTTAAAAATATGATTTCTTAAATAAATATGTTTTCAAGTTCTTCTTGAATGAAATTAAAGATACAGTGTTTTTCAAGGATTGTGGTAGCTTGTTCCATAAAGTTGGTCCCGCTACAGAGAACCGTCGGTCCCCATATGTTTTCAGTTTCGATCTCGGGACCTGTAGTAACTTATTTGTACACGAACGCAAAGAATAGGAACTGTTCCGAAAGTTTAACATATTGCATATATAACTTGGCGAAAGTCCATTAATAGCCTTATATACTAGTAATAAAATTTTATAAATAATACGGTATTCAACAGGTAACCAGTGTAAGTCAAGTAAGCTAGATGTTATGTGATCATATTTCTTAGTGAATGTTACAATACGTGCTGCTCTGTTCTGAACTAGCTGTAAACGGTTTAAAAGAACTTTAGGCAGTCCGTAAAGGATAGCGTTACAATAATCCAAGTTAGTAGTAACAAAGGCGTGGATAATAGATTCAGTGGATTCACGGTCCAGGTACGTTCTGATCTTACTAATGTTGTTTAGATGGAAATGACAAGTCTTGCAGATTTTTCTTACATGATCTTCCATGGTAACGCCTGGATCAAATATAACTCCGAGATTGCGGACTGAAAATGACGGTGGAATTGTCTCGCCGCCAACCTGGACAAAGTCCAAAGTGGGACTAGGACGATACCGTGAGCTTAGGAGTAGGAGTTCGGTTTTTTCTTCATTCAGTTTGAGTCCATTGTGAATCATCCAATAGTTAATTTCTTTGACACATGCTTCAATGGTAGACTTTGCAGACGTGAGAAGATCATCGCATCCCAGATCAAATGACACATAAAGCTGAGTGTCGTCAGCATAAAGGTGGTATGTAAGCTTGTGTCTTTTAATGATTTCAGCTACTGGTGACGTGTATAAAACATACAAAATGGGCCCAAGAACAGATCCCTGTGGTACACCACATGTAAGTTGACGCAGGGACGATTTTGAACCTTCAATTTGAACAAATTGAGTACGTGATGAAAGGTAGGATAAAAACCATTTCCTCACAGACCCAGTGAGACCATAACGTTGAGACAGTCGATTTAAAAGTATTTCATGGGACACGGTGTCAAACGCAGCAGACAAGTCCAACATCAGTAGAATAACAGCCTTGTTATTATCAATAGATTGAAGTATGTCATCGTGGACCTTGACCATAGCAGTTTCGGTGGAATGAAGCGCTTTGTATGCAGACTGAAGGGGCTCATGTAGACTATGCTTCGTCAAATAGTTGTTCAACTGGAGAGCAACACACTTCTCGATGATTTTAGACACTACTTTTAAGTTAGAGATTGGTCTGAAGTTATTAAACTGCGTAAAATCTGCGTCAGGTTTCTTGAGTAAAGGTGACAACACTGCGGATTTCAAACCCGCAGGAATATAGCCTTCTCGCAGAGACATGTTAACGATGTTAGTAATAGTTGGTAACAACACGTCGATACACGGTTTAACAATGGAAGATGGCAACGGATCCAAAACACAGGACTTAGAAAAAGATGATGTAGTCAGTTCCTTAACATCCTCTTGTGTCATCTCAGTAAAAGTAGAAAGTACAGTCGAACACACAACAGGTGTATCATTAGAAACACAGTCATCAGAATCAATAGCAGTATCCTTTTTAGCTAGGAGATCATTGTGTAGCATGTTAATCTTGTTGGTGAAAAAATTAGCAAATTCATCAGCTAGAACGCGGTTGTTGTCAGATGGTGGATACTGGTTGATAGTTGGCTTTTGAAGTAGTTTTTGAACCGTTTTAAACAACACTTTTTGATTGCCAGCATTTTCCTTAATAATAGATGAGTAATACTCCAACTTCAGAGACTTGATCAAGTTGTTCACGACGCTACATTGGTAGACGTAAAGCTCGCGGTCGCTGGCAAGCCGCGACGTACGCCATTTACGCTCAAGTTGTCTACGTTTCCGTTTCTCCATGGTGACTTCATCGGTATACCAGGGCGCAGATGGTCGAACTGTCACAACACGTTCCTTCATAGGTGCATGTTTGTCTAGTAGAGATCGCAAGACTTCATCATAATCATTAACAACTTCATCGAGATCATCATGAGGTTTGAGGAGGACGGAACTTACAATATCCTTTTTAAAAGAACTTATATCAATATTACGTAGTTTTCGAGAAGTGACAACCTTCTTTTCATATCCGGGCTTTTTCAAGTGAAGTGTAGAATGAACAGCCAGGTGATCAGAGATGACAGGATCAGTTATTTTAACATCGCTTACAAAATGATCCATTGCATTAGATATAACCAAATCAAGGGTATGGCCACTAGCATGCGTTTTCCCACTGACATGTTGCACGAGATTGAAAGAGTCCAATAAGTTAATAAATCTACTTGCAGTAGTGTCACTAGGGTCGTTGATATGAATATTAAAGTCACCAACGATCAGCAAGTGTTTATGTTGTTCAGCAGTAATGCATTCCAAGAGCCTAGAAAACTCTTCGAAGAACAGCGATGTTGATAAGCCAGGAGGACGATATACAAGCATAATTCTCACGCAGCGCACAGTGCGCAGGTAAATATCCATTAATACAAACGATTGATACGTATCAGTGATAGAGGTGTTTAAACGAATACTGTTCTTGAATATAAGTCCAACACCACCACCAACGGAATGAGCTCTTGGGACATGTAGAAGTCTATATCCTGTAGGACAGATTGTACCCATTTCAAAACAATCATCTGTGCCGGGACGAAGCCAGGTCTCGGTCATCGCAAGTATATCAATATCACTGTCAACAATGAAGTCTTTTACAGCCATGGTTTTATTGCGCACTGATCTTGTGTTGAGAAGACAAAAATGTAGATTCTTTGATATGGAACACAAAGGCGAAGATAAACACAGCTTTCGCGGTACAGTGATTAAGTTAGCAGGATTAGCATAATTAATGTGATGCGGTTGGTTAAGTTGACTGTGACCATCAAGTCTTTGAGTTATACGAATTGGAATACGAAATGATGAAAAGTTCACTTTTGAATGAGCAAAGTCATGGTTTCCAGTAGGAGGGCCAGGATTAAGCTCTATATTAAAGGATGCATCATCATTAGAATAGTACCTGAATCTTGATTTAGTAAATTTACGATGAAGCGGATCAATGAACATCCTTTGTTTGAGCGATGGATAAGCTATTGTTAGGATGCAAATTCCTGGATACCATGTCGTAAGACGTTTTTCCATATCAAAAAGTATATTTTCCTGACATGAACATGATTTCCAATGAAGAGAAACCAGACCAAAGACGGGATAAGGTAGATATCTTTCATCATATCCAGGAATAATATTCCATCCATAAGTAGTAGCGACGTAAAAACTAAAAATTGCAGCAGCAAAATACAAGCGACCTGCCATGCTTGAATAAACCTTTGTTTCACAGGCTTCCTACACTATCAATCTGTGGTTTTGGGCTTCCTGTGGTATTTAACAGCTTGTTCGAAGTTCAAGATGGATAATGTTCAAATATGGTCCCATTTGAAATCTTTTCTTCAGTCAGCAATATTTTTTTTAGACTATAAAAGATTATGAGTTTAGGAACGTTTCTGTGTGATAAAATTAGCCATCTTCAAAACATCCTTAAATTGCCACCAAAACCCAAGAAAACCACACAGAAACATTACTAAACTCTTTAAAAAAAAAATTACTGACTAAAGAAAAAGATTTCAAAGAGGACCATATTTGAACGTTAACCATATTGAACTTCGAACAAGCTGTTAAATACCATGATAGGAAGCCCAAAACCACAGATTGATAGTGTGGGAAGCCTGTGGTATGATTGATATTGGTTCAAATTTAGTTTCTCAACCATGCTAATTTGTAAATATCATTTGGTTTCTCTCTTTGCAAGTTAGAATTCTTATATCTGAGGGCCATTATGTAAACTTACAAGTAAAGAATAATAATATATCTACCTGGCCTCTTGGAATATAGATATTATGATTTGTTCATGGAATTAATATTTGTATTTTCATGCCAGATAATATCCATGGCAACTTTGCGAAACAGCTGTTAAAGCAGACACTGGGCTCTAAACTTACTGTTTTGGGAAGTTCTAAGGAAACTCTCAGTTGTTCTTTACTCTTGTGCATCTGGAAATAGGACAATAATGAAAAAGATAGTAAATTTAGAAAATTAATCAATATGACTTGGTATTATATACTGTCTTATATTTTTCACATAACTAAAAAATAGGTTTAAATGGTTTATTATTAGTGTTTGACACAAACATTTGTGTTTTCTTTACAAAAACTGCAAGTATTTTGGTAACAAAATTACCAGCAACAAAACAGGTATTTTTTTAGCAGGGCCCTGGCATAAAATAGTGCAAGGTCTCAGTTTAATAGAAAACTACTGACTCTAAATACAGGGGCAGATCTAGGGTGAGTTGTCCCTAGCTAGTTGCACCAGACACCCTCCTATATAATTGTGTTAGTATTAGTGTGACATATTCTAATACAACTATTACCTGCAAACCACCATTGATACCAGAAATAGTCTTACTGGATGTACTAGACTTGGTTAATGTACTACTTGATGGGTGTGACAGACGTCTTGGTATTGCAAGATTATGAATTCTTTTTAATGTCTTAGGTTCTTCCAATCCTCTCTTCATGGCTATAACAACAATTACAACATAAGCATAAGATATCTGCTATCAGAAAACCTTTTCATTTTTGTCTAGGACAACAGATTTCTAAATTTAATTTATCACAAATTTTGGTAAGATCAGAGTTTGGTAAAGTATAATGTGTGTATGATTATGGTACTGCAAAGGTCATGGGTTCAAATTCCATTGAAGTCCCGAATTTTTTTTTCGGGCTTCTATAATTGCAATTGCATAAATTGCTTATTTCTCCGCGACGATCATAATCATACACACATCATATAACCACGGATCAGACCCACATACTTACAGTGTATCTAAAGTATAATGTACACGTCTATTAACAAAAGATTATAATAAAAAGTTTGATATTTCTTCTCTATTTTTGAAACTTCCTTGATTTATTTCTTATCATGGAGCTTTTTTAAGTTATTTTATGTATATCTTATACATTATGTAATGTTTACTTTCTAATACCTAGTCAGTATAAAATGAAAATTAATGCCTGTATAATGGACCTTAATTATTATAAATAATTATAACCATCTTATTTCATCTAAAGCCCAAACGTCCATAGACATTGCTATAAATTGCTTTCTGACCCTTGTTGCCCATAGTCTTTTACCACACAATCTCTTTCATTCAAGTTTCTCACACAGTATGGCCACTCACATTGTGTACAATATTACATATCCATTAAAATTAGCATATTATATTACCATTAACATTCTGCGTCATTCTCTCTGTGACTTTCTGTGCAGCAGATGACAGACGTTCACTAGACAGATCACTAGTAGATGGACTTTTAAATGCTGAACTTATCTTCTGTCTAGTATTGGCTGTTGCACCAGCTACAATGCTGCAATAAACAAAATAGAATAACATGTATTAAATGTTTGCAAGAATGCTTTCTTATACATTGTAGCAGAAAAGAAAATACTCCCAGATTATATATTAAATAAATATCTATTTTAATTAAATTAATGAATGAATGAATAAATACAAAAATACTAAAAGTATCGCCTGCCTGCCATCATCATTTCTGGAGCCAGTTGTACGAAGCCTGAATAGCTCTATCCACCAGGGGCCGGTTGTATGAAGCCTGAATAGCGCTATCCACCGGATAAATCCTTATCCAACGGATAAAATCTATGAAAAAACTATGCAGTGGATAACTTTTATCTGCGGATAACTTTATCCACCCTTTGTACAACCGGCCCCAGATAAATCCCTATCCAATGGATAAAACCTATGCAAATCCTATACACTGGATAACTCTTATCCCTATCCAATAGATAAAACCTATACAAATTCTATACAATGGATAACTCTTATCTAATGGATAACTTTATCCAGGCTTTGTACAACTGGCCCCTGATCATTAGAGTTGGGAACATGCAATAATTTATTACCACAATAATATGGTAATATCATGCATTTATTCAATGCAAAATACATTTTTTAGAAAAAGCAGTAGTTGAGTGTATCTTACCTAGATGTTCTAGCTGCAACTCTTGATAGTTTCTTAGGAATAGATGGGGCATTCTTTGCACTTCTAATATACCGTTTTACCCAATTCTTGACCCCTTCTAAAGAACCAAACTCACTTGTTGGCAGTCTTGTCCAAGGGTTCCAATTATTCATATCCAGAACAGAAACAGCTAATGAACGGCCAACCTGGAAAATAGTAGGACAGAAGGAAGTCAATGGAACATGCCGAGAAGACATGACGGTAAGACAATGCTATAGCATTAATGTGAACTTAGACTTCATGCGATCATCACCATGATCATGATCATCAATTTTCCAATTATGTAAGGAATTACGCACCCTCCCCCCTAAGGGACAGTTTTGTTGTTATTTGTTCGTTGAACATTTGTAGAGACGAGTGAGTGTGAGTGTGTGAGAGAGAGAAGAAACGCAAGATATTTTACTGCGATTCAATGGTTTTCAAAACACAAGACGAGTTTGAGGCTACTTTAACTAGTACTGAATGAGTTTGAGGCTACTTTAACTAGTACTGAATGAGTTTGAGGCTACTTTAACTAGTACTGAATGAGTTTGAGGCTACTTTAACTAGTACTGAATGAGTTTGAGGCTACTTTAACTAGTACTGAATGAGTTTGAGGCTACTTTAACTAGTACTGAATGAGTTTGAGGCTACTTTAACTAGTACTGAATGAGTTTGAGGCTACTTTAACTAGTACTGAATGAGTTTGAGGCTACTTTATCTAGTACTGAATGAGTTTGAGGCTACTTTAACTAGTACTGAATGAGTTTGAGGCTACTTTAACTAGTACTGAATGAGTTTGAGGCTACTTTAACTAGTACTGAATGAGTTTGAGGCTACTTTAACTAGTACTGAATGAGTTTGAGGCTACTTTAACTAGTACTGAATGAGTTACAGGCTACTTTAACTAGTACTGAATGAGTTTGAGGCTACTTTAGTGATTTTCATAGTACCGGTAATCATCAACATCATACTCATCAACTGATTAATCATATCCAGATGATCAACAGTTGACAGAATTAGGTAGACTACATGTTATTTTGAAGTAAGGCATACCTCTTCATATATCTCTGTAGTAAACTTTGGAGGAAAGCCAGGTGGTGGGGGAGGGGTAGCTCTACCACTATCACATGTTGCAGGTGGTACAGGATTCAGCATACGACCACTGTTGTAGTTACATTCAAGGGTATAGCTAACAAAACAAATAAATTTACCATTATCATTGGGAACAATATAATATACCCAGGTTGAGCATTTAAGATCTGGTAAGATCTGGCAACATCATCCAAGATCTTACTAAAACATTGGCAAGTAATTTTCTTGGGGTAAGGTTCTTGGGAAAAACCCTTTTACCGATGTGGTCCAGGTTTGAGTCCCTGCTTGGGTATTGTTTGAGTTGAGATTGTTTGATGTGTTCTCTCCCATGCCATACAGGTTTTACAGATCCTCCATCAACAATAAGAAAACAGGGAGGCATAGGGGGAGGGGTGGAGGGGTGGGGACGGCTGTACACAGGTTACAAAAATAACATGTGCGTTGAGTGTTGTATTTTGAAAGTATTGAATGTATAGTGGTACTGAGTGTTAATAAATGATGGTTATATCACCTCAATATCTCTCTCACTTACCTATGTACGATAGAGGTTGCTTTCAAGATGGCTACCCTTCCACTTCCTTCCTTGGACATGCCATCACGTTTATCCTTGGAATACATGTTCTTCTCAGTGAAGTTGCAGCCAGTAAAGTCAAAGTTAGCAGAATTGATAGACATTAGTTTAGGGTACAGTATACCCTGGACATAGTTGTCTTCATTTTCTAAATAATTACCATAGACAAAGCAGCCTCTCTTTGATGCATGGCCGTGTAAGTCAACATAGTATTCTAGAGGGCCTTCTTCCTTCTTGTCGTTAGTCTCTGAGAAGCATTTGCAAGTGTTTATATTGCCATTAATATCTGATGCTTCAGCTGAAAGCTCTTTACTACATGCCTCTATTTCTTCTATATTTGTGTTACCACTTTGTTGTTGTTCATCAACTGTTCTGTTATCTGAAGCAGAATCAGCATTTTCCTTACCATTTGAATCACTTTCACAGCATGTGCTGTCTTTATGGTTGTCCTCATTATTTGAGGCTTCATTTTTATTATTATCAAAGTCTGGTGAGCCTGCAGATATGATAGTCATTCCATCATCTGAAGTTGTTCTAGTAATGTTCTCATTACTTTCAATACCATCCAGTGGCATCCTCTCACCAAGTTCTGCTACATTTTTATCATCTAAATCACAAGACTGAGTCAAAGAAGCTAATGTATCATCATTGTCATCATCTTGTATTTGTTTCTCAGTGTCAGTTTTTTCATTTGACTTTTCATCTGGTAAATTATTGTTCTTATGTTCACATTTGCAGATTTTGTTTTTGATTTCTTGTCCTTTCCCATGATGATACATAATGACAGACTTAGCAGCATAGATGGTAGGATGTAGGACAGGGTCAGGTTCAAGGTATACACGGTTTAGGTTAACACCACGGGAATCAGTTCTGTAATGTCCCTTTTTAACACCATCAGGGTTCAACATGGGTATTAGTTTGAAGACATACTTTTCACGAAGCATCATAGCCCTGGGATCATTACGTCTTAGGATAAAGTCTAGGAAACCATTGAAGACAAAGCTTGCTGGGGTTTCGCCAGGGTGAACTCGAGCACTCAGAAAATATACCTGGAAAAGAAATGATTTTCTTGAATGACCATCATTAGAATATTGCAATACGTTTCATTGATATAATTAAAACAAATAATATTGTCTTTTATGATTAAACTATAATGTAAATAAATAAAAATTTTATCTTTGGCATTTAATTTGATTCAAAAGAATGAATTTGATATCAAATACAGAAATTGAGGCATTAAAGACTTTACCAAAAGTGTAATTGATATCTAAACTTCTTTCTTTCGTCTCAATAATATAATCCATGGTATTTCATATGCTTTTGTTAGAAATGTCTTGATAGGATTTACAAACAAGGCATAAATATCTAGAATTCTATATTTAGGTCAATCTAAGCCAGGGTAAACAATGCAGTCATTCAACCATGCCATAATCTTTAAGTCCTTTGATAACAGTCCCTTTGATGAGACTCAATCAACTGTAATGAGTATTATAGGTATCATCTTTTGGTTATTATTAACTTGTAATTGATATTACGATCACAAACAGACTTTCATCTAATTATTAGAATATTGGAAATATAGATTATTACTTATAAATAGTTTATTAAAATACAGAATGGCAATGTAACACATTTAACAATTATAAACAAATAAGATTTAATTTCATATACAACATGTAAAATATTTACAGCATAACGCGCCTTACCGTGGCCACCCAATTAAAGTTTCGTACAAGTTAGCTTAGCATTCAAAAGTTTCTCTTTTCAAATTATTTTGCTACACCTTTTCAAATTTAAACATCCCTGGAAGTTTTTCAGACACTCATAAACTTCACTCTTGTCTTTGCTTTGAACATTTCAAAGTGTTTATCGTTTGTAACTTGGCGTGTCAAAACTTTAATTAGGTGACTGGTCACAGTAAGGTGTGTCGCGCTGTAACCTAATGCAGGGGTACTTAGTATGAGTCAACTAAATAAGTGATTGATCATTTGATATTGAGAGAGCTTGCTTGATATTTTTTGGAGGATTAAATCCACCCACATCAAATATCAAATGAACCATCCCTTAGCACTTGCAATGATGTGTGGCTAAGATTGAGATTTTGAACAAGTGATTGATTGATATAGACTGATAGTTACCTTTTTCCCTTTGAATCTGTGAGGTCTAGGGCAATCAGTATTAGGAAAGAGACCCTCTAATCTCTCTTCTCTTTTCTCTACCATCCCTTTACATGAAGTCACAGTCAAAAGATCTACTCTTAGGTTATCATATGACTTGCACAGCAGCTCACGACAGAAGTAGATATCTGTACTAGTGTTTCGAGGTGTCATATTCTTACAAGATGCATATATTAAGTCTAAGGAGTCCAGCTGCAACTGTAACTGGGTGTAGGAGTAAGGGTAACAGAATGCAAAATAATGCACAGAGTTACGCTGCTCTGAGAACCGGTATGTGAATGAGAGACGAAATTGTCCATCCACAGTCTGAAGATGAAGGGGAAAAAAGCAGTTAGTCAGTTTTAAAAACATCCAAAAAAGTCATTCTGATAAAAATGCAACAGTGCGTTTTTGAACTGATTTGAATGACTTTAGTCTTTTTAAAAGATTTCAAAAATTGCTATGTTGATGGTATTAGAGTAATAAACATATTAATAGTAAGAGAGACAGCATTGTCCTTTCTTAATGTTGAGTAAAACATCATAATAAAAGTACAAAGTGATTATAATTATGTAAAACAGCTAGGAATAATTCCAAACCAACGCACTAATCACTTTATTGTGCTTGGTTATAAATACGTCTTTGTTAACGGCGATAATTTACTGTTATAAACATATACACATTAAAACATCGAAAAGGTACCTCACAAGTCGGTCTATCTCGAATTCTATCCCATCGATTTCTACCAGGAACGATTCTCACAAAAGGGCTCATTCCTTGGTTATACAGTTTGCCTTGTCGGTTCAGATTCATAATGTTGACCTTCAACAGTTTGCCAGGAGACCCTCCCTTTACACCAAAGTGAAACCATGTCCTGTTTAAGTTCTCGTATTCAGTTCCTACAGCATCAGGCCAGGTCCATACATTGTATTCATAATCGGGTACCGAGAATGGAGGCAGGTCAGCGTCTTCATCAACATCATCTGGGTCTTGTTTTGTTCGTTCTACCTTCGCTAAGTTGCCCGAATCGAAGTTTGAAAAGAAGGTAAGAGGTCCTACACGTTCTTCCATGCTTACACAAACAGTTCACAAGAACTGAGGTTAATTTGCGGCCGTTTACTTTACATATTTGAGCAGAATAATCGTTACTAGCTTGTATCTGAAGTGCATTCCGCCATTTTTCTGGCAGTTGAATAGATCGTTGCTAGGAAACCCGCCTGGCTTACTAGATCCGAGTCCGCGCGCGCCAAATTGTCAAATGCTCATTTGTTAATTTTTGTTTAGTTTTTATTCAGATTTTTTATCTTATCTTTGCTTTATCGATTATTCGGTAATTGAGGGTTTTATTATATTTGATAGAAAAGATAAGAGAGAATCTTTGAATACTCTTTATTGTATATTTCTAAGAGTTGATGCCATATACTACTGTTTTTATATAAATTTTATTTATTTTTCTGTTTACAAAATAAAACTTTTGTAGCCTTAATATAACTGAACATGAACAAACTATACAAATTTACGTGTATTTTAAACAATTTTGTAGCATTTAATTGTACATGAAAATCAAACTATAAAGATTTACAACCACTACGGAATAAAAACACGTTTTCCGTCTTTATTTATAATTATTAAATAAATTTGTCTCTTGGTATTGATTGTCTTTTCTTCCATTGGCATTTATCTATTTGTGTACTCTTCAATAGCACGTAGTCTTTTCTGTAAAAACAAGAAAATGAAATAAATAAGTGATTTATTAATAGAAAACTACTACCAAGGAATTTATGGCGTGCCAAACACAATGGTGACAGCAACCATGGAACGTAAATATAAACGCACAAAAATACACACAAACGTGCAAAACACATAAAACAATACATAAACAAAAATGACACACGAATTGACAACAACAAAAGCTATAAAAAATGAAAAGAAAATACAAAACAGTTATACTTCGTCTACGTTAGTTTGTTAGTTTATTTATTTATTTGTTTGTTTGTGTTTTTGTTTTTTTTAATTATTCAAATGCCGAGTTGGCAAGTTGAAAGTATCATCCTCGGTACGGAAACTCAGGGGCTACTGGTCACCAAGCCCTCGTTGTCCATGCACAGGAGCCCCACAGGTATGGTTGGCCAAATGTTGCAAAATTAAGCAACATCTATATTTCTATTCAACAATATATTTTCATTCAACTTCAAGCCTTACAATTTACATTCAACCTCAAAGTGTGTTCAACTTCAAGGCAATGCATATACATGTTTACATTCAAGAAATTATATTTCTATTCCAAAATATATTTTCATTCAACTTCAAGCCTTACAATTTATATTCAACCTTTAAATGTATGCAACTTCAAGGCAATATGTTTTTACATTCAAGAAATAAAATTTTATTCAATTTCAAGCTAAGATTGTTCTTTTTAATTCGGTTGCTTCAATATTCATTCAACTTCAACGCTCAATTTGTTGGCAGTAAATCCGTAAGTTCCCGGACATTGGTTGAATATTTATTCAACAAAAATTCCCTTACCTCCCCTCCCCTGGCGTGTGTTTTTACATTGACCTAATCCTACCCATACACAAACCACCTCCTCTCCTCTAATCCAGCTGTTTTCTACATTCTCCTCACAGTTTTTTCATCTCCATCATTCCAACCGCCACTGTTTTTTATTCTTTTACTCATCCATTTATTCACATTTTTATTGTTGTATTATTATAACCCACTTGCTTTTATTCATCTTTTATTTCTTTATTTATCAATTCACCTACTTATCGTTTTTCCTATTCATATTTTGCATCTATATATTTTCTACCACTGTTGTTTTATAATATCATTTATGTATTGAATCACACATTCATTTATTTTTACATCATTTATTTTTTCATTATTTTATTTTATTAATTAATTAACTAATTTATTTATCTATTCATTTATTTATTCATTAATAATAATAATAATAAATCTTTATTGGGTTTCAAATAAAGTCGTACTTTTTTCCAATCTGGCCCATTAAAATATTTACATGTATGCTGATTTTGATCTACCTATACAATTGAATTAACTAAACTATAGGTATATCTAATAATCTAATAATTAATCTTATTATATATTTCTATTTATTAATTAATATTTACAATTGGATTTTCAACTAATTTACTAATTATATATTTTTACAGATAAAATTGAATGACTTTATCAGTACAGTCTGGCTGTATTTAGCTCTACTGCTGATTTTAACTTAGATTTAGAGTAATATTTACATTTTCTGTTGAAAGCACTAACAGTTTCGATCTTGTGGGTTTCAGAGGGTAGGTCATTCCATATGGAAGGTGCAAGAAAGGAGAAGCGACGTTTTCCTGAATTAGTTTTGGCCTTTGGGATGGTTAGGTTATATTTTGAGACCTGCCTAGTAGTGTATTTATGGTGTGGGCGGCTTATCTTACTTACTAAAGAGTTAGGAGCAAGTCCGTTTAGACATTTAAAGACAAGGTTGGCAAGCCTCACACGAATAATGTCAGAAATAGGGCACACCCCAAGTTTTTGGAAAAGGTTGATAGAGGGAGTCGAAAAGTCAGAGTTAAGTAACAACCTAACAGCACGCTTTTGAGCAAGAAGAAGATGTTGGAGAAGTTCAGAAGAGCAATTTCCCCAGACAGAGCAACAATATTCTAATGTTGGTTTGGCTATAGAGTTATACAGAAGTAAGATGTGTCTGGGGGACAGGTATGGTTTAGCTCTTCTTAACATTTCAAGCTTAGTATTGAACTTCTTAATAGCGTTAGAAATGTGTTCGTCCCAAGACAAAGAGGAATCAATAAAGACGCCTAAGAGCTTTTCACTATTTGATTGCTTGATGTTGATTCCATTTATTGAAATGTTAAGTGGTTCAGAGATTTATTTATTTATTCATTTTCTATTCATCTAGTTATTTATTTATTATGTTGTTTATTTACAATTATTAATTATTTGTTTATTTATTTATTTTTCATTATTTATTTATTTATATATTTATTTATATATATATATTTTTAATTATTTATGTATTGATTTATGTATTGATTTATGTATTGATTGATTGATTGATTGATTGATTGATTGATTGATTGATTGATTGATTTATTTATTTTTTCCCATTCTTGCACTCTCTCCTAACCTCCACTCTTCCATTGTCTTTTATTTTCCTTTTCCTTTTTTGTTTACTTACAGGTCAATGTCTACCACATAGCCCTTTTTTTTACAAAAACCAGTCGTATTTGCAGTCGTGTAAGTTGGTGTTGAAGGTGAGAACGATTGCCTTGAGTTGGCTACCGACGACAGCACAGTTGAGGAATTAGAGAGCGAATTTCCAGCTTGGCTCGATGCAGATCTGGCCGAGTTGGCAATAAGATTTCGGGTTCGTAATAGCAATGAACTATTACTTCCACTTCTTTGTAAGTTTAATTCTTCTCTCACGCAATCACGAACAATTTCCGCGATCGATTTATTTGAAGAATCTTTGTTCGACGCCATATTCCAGGTTTGTCGCACGTGCGAGTACGTAAGTCGATCGATCGAAAAGTCCGTAAAGTCACCGTAAATGTTTCGGTTTTGTTCCGGGATCCGTTCGCTTAAGATTCGGTTCGGACTCGCTCATTAGAAATGCAATATGGCGGCCAAAAAGATTTTTGGGGAAGGGAGGTAGGGGAATTTTTGTTGAATAAATATTCAATCAATGTCCGGGAACTTACGAATTTACTGCCAACAAATTGAGCGTTGAAGTTGAATAAATATTGAAGCAACCGAATTAAAAAGAACAATCTTAGCTTGAAATTGAATAAAATTTTATTTCTTGAATGTAAAAACATATTGCCTTGAAGTTGCATACATTTAAAGGTTGAATATAAATTGTAAGGCTTGAATTTGAATGAAAATATATTTTGGAATAGAAATATAATTTCTTGAATGTAAACATGCATATGCATTGCCTTGAAGTTGAACACACTTTGAGGTTGAATGTAAATTGTAAGGCTTGAAGTTGAATGAAAATATATTGTTGAATAGAAATATAGATGTTGCTTAATTTTGCAACATTTGGCCAACCATACACAGGAGTTTCCGAGGTATTGTAGTATATACGTCGTCTATATGACTGCATACGATAAAATTTAATTTTTAACTAAACTCAAAAATCAACTGAACACAAACACACAACCACTCGAATATACACAGTAAAAGCAATGCAAACAAACTTTGACAGATTTGATATTATATCGAAATCACTAGAGTGGTAAAATGACCTTTCGAAATCCTATCTTGTTTTTGTACCATAGTCATATGGTACAAAAGACCTCCGAGGCAAAACTTTAAACAGACGGTTTATAGCCCTCACCCAGTTTTTGGAATCTTCAGTAGTGATAAGGTCAATAATGGCGTGTAGCAAAGCTGTTGCTGTCTGGTCTTGTGATGTGTCGACTACAAGACGTAGGTTAGGCTGGGCGATCTTTCTTTCAAGGAGCTTGTCTAGTTGTGAACGTAATTCCTAGCGATGTCAACAGAAAAAAGATTTTAGTTTATTAAAAGTCTAATAAGTCATTTGTGATTCTATTTTCTTTAATAATCTTTTTGTTCCACAGCAGATACACATGTATAGTGATTATTCTTCTGCTGGCACTCACACCAGGTGATCTCACTTCGAAGCGCGCAAAGGATTGTTTGTCAAAACGAATAGTTCCAAAATGGCGCCAAAAGAGACAAAATCATTTCGGTTACTTTTAGGCATTTGCGTTTTGTTTTTATTCTTTTTTAACACTGATAGAGCAGCAGTGAACTTTTACTTGTGTCATTCTTATATAGTTTAGTATTATTAGACGTAAGAATGTTTTTTTAATTTATCAATGTTTTTTAATTTATTCACTTGGCACTCGCTACCTCTATATTAATTATTTTCATTTAGATCATCACTTCTCACTTCTTGATTTTTGTTTGGTCTTAATATTACATACGTTGCACATTAATTCATTGAATCGTTAAAATATTTGTTCATTCAATTTTTCATGTACTTTATTAGATTATTCATTCATTTACTTTACTTGTTTACCAAAATATTCGTTCCTCATTCACAAAATTTCTTCATGCATCAATTTACGTGCTTGCTTTTTTTATGATTCATTTATTTAGTCGTTCATTCGTACGTTCATTCACTCAATTACTACCTCAATCAATCATTCATCCGTCCATCCAACCAAGCATTCATTCATTCATCCATCCAACCATTGATCCATTTATCCATTCATGCATGCATGCATTGATACATTCATTCATTCATGCATGCATGCATTGATACATTCATTCATTTGTTAATCCATCTATCCATCCATTCATTTATTCATCCATCTATCCATGCATCCATTTATTCATCCATCTATCCATCCATTCATTTATTCATCCATCTATCCATGCATTCATTTATTCGTCCATCTATCCATGCATTCATTTATTCGTCCATCTATCCATGCATTCATTTATTCATCCATCTATCCATGCATTCATTTATTCGTCCATTTATCCATGCATTCATTTATTCATCCATTTATCCATCCATCCATCCATTCATCTATCTATCTATCTATCTATCCATCCATCCATCCATGCATCCATCCATCCATATCATTCACTGATGGAGTCTTTTGTACCAGCATACCTTTACTAAGATTGCTATCTTCCTTGGTGATCGAAAGCGTATGAAGTTATCAACGGCAACAATCTCATGGCCTTCTTCTACAAGAACAGTGATATCACCACCAAAGAATAGCAAAGGGTAGGGGGAAATCATTGTGGTGTCATGAAGGAAGATCTGTAGACACATATAATGCGTTAGTTTAATACTTAGGTCCTTTAGATGAATAATTTGTGTTACGGTCATTTTGAGACCTAGCAGTGGCTAGATGTGAAATATATCATCAACTACCACCACCACCACCACCACCACCACGTCAACAGCAACAACACAACACAACAACTACGACAACAACAACACAACACAACAACACCGACAACAATAACGACAACAACAACGACAACAACAATAACAACAATAACGACAACAGCAACAACGACAACAGCAACAACAATAACGACAACAACAACAACAACGACAACAGCAACAACGACAACAATAACTACGCCAACAACAACAACGACAACAATAACGACAACAACAACAATGACAATAACGACAACAACAACGACGACAACAACAACAATAACGACAACAACAACAACAACAACAGCAACAACGACAACAATAACTACGCCAACAACAATAACGACAACAACAACAATGACAATAACGACAACAACAACGCCAACAATAACGACGCCAACAACAATAACAACGCCAACAATAACGACAACAACAATAACGACAACAACAACGACGACAACAACAACGACGACAACAACAACAACAACGACAACAATAACGCCAACAACGACAACAACAATAACGACAACAATAACGACAACAACAATAACGACAACAATAACGACAACAACAATAACGACAACAACAATAACGACAACGACAACAATAACGACGCCAACAACAACAACGCCAAAAATAACGGCAACGACAATAACAACAACGACAACAGCAACAACGACAATAACAACAACAAAATTAGTCTCAGATAGTATATTTTAAATTAAAAAGCGTTAAGCATGCCTTGTTACTCAATCTATATATTGATTTTGATCACCTTTGTGGATTTGACTTTCTGGTGATAAATTAACCAGTTGTTCTCGTAGACTACAGTTTCGACGTTGACTGACTTTGGATGTATGGCCACCTTGCCATCTTGCTGTGTGAACATCCTTGGAGGACTGAATATAAAACAACAACAAAATGAATCACCGAGTCGTTTCAAAACCCAGGGCGCTGACTCACGTGTAACAGGCTTTGCTCAACGTATCTCTTAAGGCCGATTTACACGGCACGATTTTGACCTAAGTCTATCGCATGCAACCTGCTCACGCCACACATACAACTCAATCGTACTGTGTAAATCAAGCCCACAACTCGTCTACGACAGACTCATACAACACGAAAAAAGTCGTAGGATTTTGAAACATGTTTTAAAATGCTACGACAATCGTAGCCGTCGTAGCCAAATATGGTAAAAAAGTGACGTATCATGTAACAAAACTTCTTTGTGGGGTACCGTGGAGTGTTTTTGCACAAAATGGCGGTTAAAAACAAAGCTGCCGGTTGTGCTGATATTTCGACGAAAAAGAAAGGGAAAAGAGTCAGAAAAATATCATTCTTTACTACCGAAAGAACAAAAAGACTTATTACCTAATGGAGCAAGGAACCAGTACCTTTCTAATGCTCATATAAAGATTATTTTAAGAAAATAGCAAGGCTGGCTTCACTCGAAATCGTACGAGACTTTTCCGTGTGTTGTGCGACAAGTTGTGCATGTGTAAATCAGCAGCAAGTCAAGTTGCATGCGATAGACTTAGGCGAAAATCGTGCCGTGTAAATCGGCCTTTAGGAGTTCAAATCATTGGTCAAAATTCTAGATCCTGTTTACGACAATTTAGGGTAAAATCAGTCCCTGTTAAAGACAGCAAGGCCAACAGCCACACCATACGCGTACAGCAAAAAAAAAAAAAAAAAACAACAACAACAACAACAAATGAAATAAAAAAATAATAAAAGGATTCCAGAAAACCCAAACTTTTCGCCTGTTTCGACTTTGTAGTGACCCATCCTGTTCTTTCTGTTTCAAGTTAAATGACCGTGAAACGCACGCCCTCTAAGGCCTTGCCCACACGTATCCGGGTATTTTTGAAAACGGAGGTTTATCGTATACGTGTGGACAACGAAAACGGAGCTTTTTCAATACGAGCTGCAACCCAGTCATGCGTACTCCTAATTAATTGTATGGAAGCTAGCGTTTTCGAATCGTTTTCGTGTATACGTGTGAACGAACAAATACGATTCGAATATGGACGCAGATCTTTTTGAATACGAAAAAAAAGCTCCGCTTTCAAAGATACCCGGATACAGGGCCTTAGTACTAACCGTTTTAGCTTGTCATGGTGATCTATTTTCACGACATTTGGGTACAGACCTGCGCACAAGACAGCTTTGACGAGCTTCAGATTATCTATAACAATAAAACCAACAATCTAAACACATGTCAAACCATTATGAACGCATAATCAATGTGTTTCTGATGATAGTCATCGGATGATGACCGAAATATCTACTAGCATACTCCAGGAGTTGCATTGGCTAGCTGTGTCTCAGCGAATAACCTTCAAGATCCTTCTTCTGACATATAAATGTATCAACGGTCTAGCGCCCGAGTACCTAGCCGAATTGTTGCATTTGTACCAGCCCCGTCGTGCTTTACGATCTTCAAAGAAATGCCTCCTACAAGATCCAGGATCAAGAACTGTCACCTTTGGAAAGAGGGCCTTTGCTCTGGCTGCTCCAGCCTTATGGAATAGTCTCCCAGAAGATATTAAACAATCCACTTTTTCTGTATTCAAATCATCACTAAAAACACTATTATTTTCAAAAAAAACACTGAACTGTAACACTGAACTGTTTGTAAAACGCATTGAGGCCCTGCATGTATAATACGTTTAATAAGAACTTATTATTATTATTAGTAGTAGTAAAAATGTTTAAAAAATGGCTTCTCGTCATCACTTTCTTAACATTTGGATTCTATCTGTAAGAATTATCAAGCAATAAAGGGGGTCATAAAGGAAATAAAGATGAAGGTGGAATTCTACTCAAAACAAACCTGTATTGTGATTGGCTGCTGGTTGATGGGGCTTGGAGTTGTCAAGGAAACCAATGTCACACAACAGACGAGAAAACTGGACCTTCATGTCTCTCAACATCTAGAATGACATAAGAATAGATGTCACGATGCAGATATCCATCATAAAAATTAAATACAAATGAAGAACGTTAAAAAAGGAAAAATAGGTAAAGGTCCTTGGTTTACGTCGCCGTTAACCCGTAATTAGTCTTTTTCATATCGAGCAAGGGACTGGAACCAAGTTTCTCAAAATTAAGTTAATTCAAAAATTGGTGCTGCATTACTGGCTAACAGAGGAAGTTTATGTCACTCTTCTGCAAAGGATACTTCCTCTTTTATCGTGGTACAATGCTGCACTGGTTTTAAAAGTTGTCCTTCTAACGCTTATGTACTATATACAATATGAGTGGCCGATCTGTATGGGATATACAGTGGCGAATCGAAGACGAGCCACTGTATATCTCATACAGATCGGACACGAATATTGTATAGAAACTCCAACATTAGTTCTTTAATATTTTACTAAAATTGTCAAGATAAAAGTAAATCTGGCCCAGAAAATTCAAGTTAAAACTTGTGCAAATCAGGACGAATCTGTATCGGATATACAACCACCGTCACGGACGTGAATTCGTTTGTCAATTGCTCATTAATTATTCATGAATTTTATAAGTAATATATACAAATAGTGAATACCTTGAGCGTTTGTTTGGATAGGAAATTATCCCAGCAGTAGGAATTTTCATTGTTGTGTCGTAGTGCTCTTTCCCATCCCTGGAATGAAAAGAAATATAAGATAACGATTACCGACAAATGACTGTTAGTTGATGTTTTCATTTTCTAGGGCGCATGCGTTTGTGTATAGAGGAACGGGGTGGGTGGGTAGGAGGAATGGGGCATGTAGAGACGCTACTTTAATAAACAACACGTGTACCTTGTAGGCAAAGAGTATCGCTAAATGATCACTTTTAGTGTCACCGGCTAACTTCTTTCGCACTTTGTCAGCTTGATTCTTCTTGTCCTGTAAAACAATCGGCGATAGACATTGCTGTATCAGAAATAAACAAAATACACACCAACGATATGACAATCATTGTTGTTATTCCATTTTCATCGTCATCAATACTAGCAATTTTAACTATATTTTAACTTTTTTATACTGTTAATATCACCATCATCATCATAAGCACCACCACTATCATCATCATCACCAACACCATCATCACCCGTCATTATCATCGCCACCACCACCACCATCATCATCATCACCAACACCATCATCACCCGTCATTATCATCGCCACCACCACCACCATCATCATCATCACCAACACCATCATCACCCGTCATTATCATCGCCACCACCACCACAAACACCACCACTATCATCATCATTGCCAGCAACCATAATCATCCACATCATCATCATCATTATCAACAAGACCATCATCATCAACATCATCAGTCATTGTCAACGCCACCACCACCACCAACAGCAACATTCGTCATCGTTTCAAATCTTACCAAAGGGTAGACAAACGGATCCTTGAAACCTAGTGTTGAAGCTATTGTTAAAACAGGATCAAGACACGAGAAGATAGCACCAAATAAGATAATCTTCCCAATGCGAGGATCGACAGGTAATTTAGCTAGATGGTAACCAAGGGAGGTCAGGTTCTCGTTTGCGTCAAGGGCATTCTGTGAAACAACAACAGCATGAGGACACTCGTGAACACTTAAAAATCTTTGTTACCTTTTTTTACCCACATTAATTTGAGCAAATAGATTAGAAATAAGATATATTATGTTTTGAACACTTAGTGTATTTGAACTCAATGCTTCATTTGTAGAGGATTTGAAGCATTATGGTCAGAAAATAATAACCTCAAAAAAGGTTTGAGTTACCTCAGTCACTGTAACAAAGTGCGAGTAATAAAATACAGTAACTTTCAAGCAATAAGATGCAGAGCCACCAGTATTCCCAAACGCTGTCCAAAAAGCATTATCAACGTCGTTTGTAGTTTTAAAAGTATCATACAAAGTACAATGCAAGTGCACTCAAGCGTTTTTTATAGTACATAAACTGAGTCTTTTTAATGTCAATTTGAAAAGCTATATACAATATTCAATACATACACATTTACATTGATTTTATATTAATACAATACATTTTATTCAATTCTCACCAATTGCTTCAGTGTGTCGAGCGCATTTTGGATGGCCAGTGGCGATGGTGGTTCAAGAGCCTTTGATAGAAACTCTGCTATCATTCCCAGTTTAAGAATCTAATAACAACACAGAACATGTATTACGTATTATAAATGGAAACTTGCGAGAAAACTAGTATAGGCTACGTCGGTGTTTAAAATCAATTTGTATATTACGCAAATGGAAGTGGATAAAATGGAACAGGGTTTTTTTGGATGCAAGAAAACAAACAAGCCAAAGCTGCATGATTCGATCGAGTGGACATCGAGGAAGATAGATGATTAGAGGAACAAAGATGAGAGGTAAGTATTCTAAACGTGTTTCCCTCCTGGCCTCATTCCCATTCGCATCTCTTGAACCTTTAATATATTTCTTCTGGGTTTTCGTATAAAAAGAGCTGTTTTGCAATCTAAACGCATTTTGCATTTAGGTTTTCTCCATACTGTGCGCAACTTTGCAGTGTCTTCGCAATTGCTCGGTTTGAAGACGAAATAATCCCAGATCTAGTTCAATAAGCATCAAAGGGAGCGCTTAGTATAGGAATACGTCCCATATAAACCAGCATAGCGGATGCCTATATATGCCCAGAATATCCACATTGTAAACTAAGTAAATCCAGATTAAATGGTACCTTAATTTGAAGAGAGATCTCTTCAAGCGGCGTCCTTAACATCTCAGGGAGCTGGTAATCGATGAGGTTTTGAGACTGTAGCTCCGTAAATAGATGAAAACAGCAGCCTGGTTGTACTCTGTATGGAATATTAAGTAATGGTTAAAAACTATAAATATTAAGTAACGGCTCGTGCTTTTTCTACGCTCTCTCGTGTTCTCCCAACATCACGCGTGTTTAGATCAGGCTATATAACACGGAAAATCGTCTTCTATTTCTTAAATACTACCCCAATAATAATCGTCACATGTAAGGGAATCCGGAATCCACACAAAAAATCGACTTTTGAAATGTACTCTGAAATGTTATCACTACTAAGATCATCATTACAGGTACCCCCTCATTATCGTCATCCAATTCATCATCATTATTACGATCACCTTCACCATCATCTTCATCATTATCATCCACATCACCATCATCATCATCATAAGCACCAGATCATTACCACCATCAAATTCATCATCATTATTATTATGATCACAAGCACCATCATCATCATCACTATCATTCACATCCACATCCACATCCACATCATCATCATCATAAGCACCACTTCATTGCTACTTCGTCATCCAATCCATCATCATTATTATTATGATCACAAGCACCACCACCATTATCACTATCATTCACATCCACATCATCATCATCATAAGCACCACTTCATTACTACCTCGTCATCCAATCCATCATCATTATGATGATCACAAGCACAAGCACCATCATCATCACTATCATTAACATCCACATCCACATCATCATCATCATCATCATCATCATCATCATCATCATCATCATCATCATCATCATCTTCATCATCATCATCATCATCATCATCATCATCATCTTCATCATCATCATCATCATCATCATCATCATCATCATCATCATCATCATCTTCATCATCATCATCATCATCATCATCATCATCATCTTCATCATCATCATCATCATCATCATCATCATCATCATCATTAATCATCATCATCAGCACCAGATCATTACCACCTCGTCATCCAATTCATCATCATTATTATGGTGATCACAAGCACCATCACTATCATCCACATCCACATAATTAATATCATCATCATCATTATCATAATCACCACCAACACCATTAACAATATGTGAGTCCTTATTACCTTCCTGCACGTCCACGTCTCTGTTTAGAAGAAGCTTTACTTATCCAGACCGGCAACAGACATGATATCTTACGTGACGCGTCGTACGACTACAATAACAAAGTTAACAAAAAACAACAACACCTATTTCAATTTGCTTGGTTTTGCTAAATACTGTACATCAATCAATGAATCACTGAATCAATCAATTCGTCAATCAGTCAATCAATTCGTCAATCAAACAATCAATTCATCAATCAATCATTCAATCAGTCAATCAATTCGTCAATCAATCATTCAATCAATCAATTCATCAATCCGTCAATCAATCAATCAGTCAATCAATCAGTCAATCAATTCGTCAATCAATCATTCAATCAATCAATCAGTCAATCAATTCATCAATCATTCAATCAATCAATTCATCAATCAATCAATCAATTCATCAATCAATCAATCAATTCATAAATCAATCAATCAATTCATCAATCAATCATTCAATCAATCCATCACTCAATCAATTCATCAATCCGTCAATCAATCTATCAATCTTTCAATGCAATCAATCAATCAATCAATCAATCAATCAATTAATCAATCAATCAATACAATCAAATAATCAACCAAGCAATCAATAATAGACTGAAAAACTTGTAGACCTCATATCATATAGTTTTGCATATATTTGAGTTTTGTTTATCAGTCCCATGGAGAGCAGGCATCTATCAACGAAGTATTCTCGTGGTACCATTTACTTCCTTTTGGACAGAGGAACACCTAAATGTATAGTGGTTCTTGTATGTTTTGGAGTACACGTGAGCTGGTAAAGTTTTAAAACACTGTTTGGCAATTGGTAGAAATTACAATAATGATCATGATCCATAATTCATTTCGGTCTTACAATGCGCCTATCATTATGCAGTATTAAATTGTCAACCTTATTCGAAATAGCTGTATAATGTAAATCAACATAGCGCAATGAAACATTTAGCAAAATGTAATATTCAAGATTATGCTTTAATATAAAACTTTTAAGGTGACTCCAACATAATTACAAGATTTGATAAATTGTTTTACTCGCTCATGTATATATCTCGTCAAACCTTCGTCATATAAATATATGTTAAATGTGCGATAGCAACTCCAAAAGTTGTATCATCCAGTATCCAGATTCATTGGTGAGATTTTAAAGAGATACGAGCGAGTTAAAAAAGTTAGATAAATAGATAAACTTTATCTAGACACGTTATCAAATCACTAAAATAATTACATGCAGTGCTCTCCCATTGCAATTATGTTGGAATCACCTTCAATGGCAGTAAATGAGAGTCGTGTACCAACCTTCTCTTTAGCCTTCCCACAATCCACAACAAACACCACATCGTCGATAGTAATACTGAAAAACAAAGACACAAAAACACCTCATTATTGCATGTTTCTCTGCGTGGTTTTGCGAATTTTAACCCCTGAAAGGTAACCACACATAAATCAATTTCGGTACCCTAAAAGATACCGATATATTAACTATATAAAAAAGCCGAGTGACAATTTCTAGGATACATCTTATGGCCTGTTAACACTAGCAACTTTAATTTGTTGCGAAATATGAGCGGTGATTTCAGAAGCAATATTATCGTATCCTTGTCGCCGTAACTTTCTTGAATTGTAGTGCATAACAATAAAAAGAAATTTCGAGCATATTTCAACAAAGTTGCGATAAAATCTCCATAGAAATAGATGCTCCTATCGCGATTTCTACCTTGTTTCAGCAATATTTGTTGCAAGAACTATTTTTCTTACTCCTTTAGGAGGTCGTGCAAACACTTCACGTTGACTTGCTGTTGGCATCAGTGAATGTAACGGGATAATAAGATATTTATCTGGAAAATCAATAATGAATATGTATTTAGATGAAGAGATAGATGGAAACCTAATGGAAAAATAAAAACAGAGTAAATGTAGATGGAAGAACAGTAAGTAAGTAATGAAGTAACCAACGAAAGAATGAATGTATGCATGCATGAACGAACGATCGAATGAACCAACCAACGAATGAATGTATGAATGAATGAATGAACGAACGAACGAATGAATGAACGAACGAACGAATGAATGGACGAATTAACGAATGAAACAAACGAACGAATGAACCAGCCAACGAACGAATGAATGAATGAACGAACGAACGAACGAACGAACGAACGAACGAACGAACGAACGAACGAACGAACGAACGAACGAACGAACGAACGAACGAACGAACGAACGAACGAACGAACGAACGAACGAACGAACGAACGAACGAACGAACGAACGAACGAACGAACGAACGAACGAACGAACGAACGAACGAACGAACGAACGAACGAACGAACGAACGAATGAACCAGCCAACGAATGAATGAATGGATACATGCATGAATGAACGAATGAATGAATGAATGGACGAACCAGCGAGCGAACCAACCAACAAAAAAGTGATTAATAAATGAATTAATGCAGAACAAAAAAAAAAGAGAAAAATGAAATGAATGAACGAGCGAATGAGTGAGTGAGCGAATAGACGGACGGAGTGATAGATAAGAAAGTAGTTTAATGAGCGAACGACGAATACATAACTAAATAGATGAATAACTGATTGGAACAATTCAGATATCCGATAAATTAATGGATGAATCAACAAAGATACTAACGAATAAACGAGCAAATGGATGAATGAATGAAGGTACCAGCAATAAACTAACAAATGTATGAAAAGAACCAATTTATCCTCTCTTGAAAGAACCTATAAATCACCTGTAGAGAATACCCTCGTTGCCTTTAGACTGTCGTGTACATTACTGATATCGTCCCATCCTGGTAGAAACACTAGAATAGCACCATTCTGTGTAAATTATATAATAAACAAGTTCATTCGGCGTACTTTTCACTACACCGTTAGAGACAACAACCAGAATGTAGCCTGCGTGGCGGCTCTACGGTTTGGGGAGGGAAGGGGAGGGAAGAGGGAAGAAGGGAGAGATCTTCCTTCCCTCCTTCTCCCCACCACCCCTCCCCTCCCCCCTCTCTCCCAATCCCCAAGAGCCGCCACGCAGGCTAACCAGAATGTGGAACAATCTCCCCACTGAACTCAATCTAAAGCCATTGTGTACAATATACTTTTTTTGTTTATCAAATCAGAGGACGGTATTTTAAGGACTGGTCCTTATATTAACTCTGATCAAATTAAATTATTCATGTATTTAACACTTGTGAACATTTTACTGTATAAACATTCAACGATTTGAAATGTCGAATGTATTTAAAACGAGTCTGGCTCATTACACATATTGAATTTCAATAAAATAATCTATCTAGAAGTTAGTTAGTTAATGCAATTAATAAATTAACTACATAACATGAAAAAGCACATCAAAATATACCATATCACAAATTTTGATGCTATTTGTTTGTATATTTCCATTGCAATAGTCTCTCAACGAACCACAAGAACTATACTTTTCTTTATAATTTTTCACATATTTGAAAGGCTGCTACTTGGTCATTATTCAACAGAATATAATTTAACTCTGCAATCTTGTATATTTTGATGTGCTCTTCATGCTATGGGCTATATTTCTTAATTGCATTAAATCTAGAAACTAGCACCCAGTCCCCTTCTCGCCCCTCCTCATTTAGGGAGGATACTCACCTCCATATGGGAACATATATGTGTAATGAGCTTGACTACAAGATCAACATCAATCTTCTGAAACTGCATATTCTCCACACATTCCACGGTTGAAGGAGAAAACCTTGACAAAAACAAAGAAAGGTTATCAGATATCATACATTATTAGCATTGTCATCATCTCCACCATGATACCCATCACCATTACAATCATCAACACCACTATGATCACTGATTGTAATCATCTACACCATGATCACCATCACCATTACAATTATCAACACCACTATGATCACTGATTGTAATCATCTCCACCATGATACCCATCACCATTACAATCATCAACACCACTATGATCACTGATTGTAATCATCTCCACCATGATAACCATCACCATTACAATCATCAACACCACTATGATCACTGATTGCCATCATCTCCACCATGATAACCATCACCATTACAATCATCAACACCACTATGATCACTGATTGTAATCATCTCCACCATGATAACCATCACCATTACAATTATCAACGCCACTATGATCACTGATTGCCATCATCTCCACCATGATAACCATCACCATTACAATCATCAACACCACTATGATCACTGATTGTAATCATCTAAACCATGATACCCATCACCATTACAATTATCAACACCACTATGATCACTGATTGCCATCATCTCCACCATGATAACCATCACCATTACAATCATCAACACCACTATGATCACTGATTGCCATCATCTCCACCATGATACCCATCACCATTACAATCATCAACACCACTACGATCACTGATTGTCATCATCTCCACCATGATACCCATCACCATTACAATCATCAACACCACTATGATCACTGATTGTAATCATCTCCACCATGATAACCATCACCATTACAATTATCAACACCACTATGATCACTGATTGCCATCATCTCCACCATGATAACCATCACCATTACAATCATCAACACCACTATGATCACTGATTGTCATCATCTCCACCATGATACCCATCACCATTACAATCATCAACACCACTATGATCACTGATTGTAATCATCTCCACCATGATAACCATCACCATTACAATTATCAACACCACTATGATCACTGATTGTAATCATCTCCACCATGATAACCATCACCATTACAATCATCAACACCACTATGATCACTGATTGTAATCATCTCCACCATGATACCCATCACCATTACAATCATCAACACCACTATGATCACTGATTGTCATCATCTCCACCATGATAACCATCACCATTACAATTATCAACACCACTATGATCACTGATTGCCATCATCTCCACCATGATAACCATCACCATTACAATTATCAACACCACTATGATCACTGATTGCCATCATCTCCACCATGATAACCATCACCATTACAATCATCAACACCACTATGATCACTGATTGTCGTCATCATTTTCATAATCATCACTATCATCAGAATTGTCATTATCATCAACGTCACCATTATCTTCACTATCATCATCAACATTACATCATTGTCATCATCATCACCATCACCATCATCATTGTCATAATCATCATCATCATCATTGTCATAATCATCATCATCACCATCATCTTAATCACCACTACCCTCATCATGGTCATCACCATTATTTCCATACCATGTAGCAATGTCACTCAAGTACCTTCATCATAGTCATCATCATTATTCCCATACCTTGTAGCAATGTCACTCAAGTACCCTCATCATAGTCATCATCATTATTCCCACACCTTGTAGCAATGTCACTCAAGTACCTTCATCATAGTCATCATCATTATTCCCATACCTTGTAGCAATGTCACTCAAGTACCCTCATCATAGATAGTCATCATTATTCCCATACCTTGTAGCAATGTCACTCAAGTACCCTCATCATAGTCATCATCATTATTCCCATAACTTGTAGCAATGTCACTCAAGTACCCTCATCATAGTCATCATCATTATTCCCATACCTTGTAGCAATGTCACTCAAGTAGTTCCTCCATTCTATTTCTTGTTCATCAAGTTCATCCATATCATGTTCATCTCCATATGACATTTTCTTTAACCTCCTCTCTTTGTAGTCCATTCTTTTTCTTCTATCTCTTTTCCATTTTGGTTCCCAGGCTTGTTTGCTGGCAAATGATGACTTGAGCTGGTATCTGAAAAGAGTTGGATAAAGATATAAGATAAAATATTTGTGCAATACTATTATATCTAATACCATTAACATGTTCCCATTTAAATCTGTAGTTTCCCATTTAGATCTGTACTTGCACAAATTGTGTTGATGTGTGCTAAACACACAGATCAACCAATCAGAGTATATTATTCCTGAAGTGAACTTCTCTGATTGGTTGATCTGTGTGTTTAGCACACATCAACAAAATTTGCATAAGTACAGATTTAAATGGGAACATGTTCATTATAGAAATAAAAACAGATGAGATTAAAAACAGACAGACAGACAGACAGACAGACAGACAGACAGACAGACAGACAGACAAGTAGATCATTTGCTTCAGTCTTTCCCTGCAAACAATCCATACATGCTTTACTATTGAAATTTAAATGTAGTCCCGGCTCATTTAGAACATGCCGAATAGAGCTTAACTGTAAGCAATAGTCCTTTTCACAGTTCCACAGTGACCAAGAATAATAGTTCCAAGTCGAGGTTCACATTGTTGCACATAGCAATAACTATAATTTATCATGCGCAACAACACAAACCTTGACTTGGAACTATTATTCATGGTCACTGGAACGGAACTAATGAAAAGGACTAATTGTGTTCTGCCGAGATGTTTACAAATGCTTTTGAAATCCTTAGTATTTTCTAGCAAATATGTATGGAACATTATACTATATATTATATGGAATAGCAAACAAATAACAATTTTAGGAAACTGACCGTTTAAGATCATGTACTAAAAGTAATGTACCTTGTCATTTCAATAACTTGTTCAATATAATACTCCTTGACTGGAAATGTAAAGCCTGGTATATGGGCCATTGGACATCCTCCTGGAAAACAATACACATCAAAACTATTTACTGCATAGTTTTACAGCACCTAACTTTCATCATTAGAGCAGACTTTGTATGACTGTGAAATGTTCAGTGCCGTGTGAGTGCCTTGCCGCAACTGTGATGTTTCTATAAAGTTCTTTGATTTTGCCTTGCTGTGCGTTGACCGTGATCGTGCCGTGAGCTTTTCATAGTCAAACAAAATCTGCTCTATACCACCAAAAAATGTGATTTACGCTGCCGTAAATCATCAATTAATAGTCAATCAATAATTGACAGAAGTTAAAAAGCTCCTTTTATACATGATTGTTGCCTGATCTTCAGTGGCCATGTATGAAAAGCACTGTATGTTACAATGAGTATTCTGTGCCATGCTATCAACATAAACAAACAACAATGAATAACTCTTGAGTTCTTAAACCAAAAAACCGTACTAGTATCAAACCATAAAGAAATACAAAGAAGGAAATTGTTATTAAAACATGCAGTATGGAGGCAATGATGATGAGTAAGTTATGATTTCTGGGTGTATGTACTCTAAAGAGTTAGTAATACATGAGAAAAATATCAATTGTCCTTAAAGGGACTCGAACCCCCTTCAGTGGAGGATCCAGGATTTTCAAAAGGGGTGGATTTGGAAAAGGGGGGGGATTTTGGTTTCGGATATATAAAAACCCCAATAATGCTGGAGCTATCCCGGACGTAAGATATAACTGCTTAGAAAAAGGGGGGGGGGGGAAGTCACCGAATTCCCCTCCCCTAGATCCGCCCCTGCCCTTTATAGTCTTATAGTTTTACCCTTAAAGACTAATATCGCCCTGGGACCCCCATAGCTGCCCTATACTACATTGCTTGGCTGCTCATCCAGCGTGATTGGTCATTGTGTTGCAGTGGTTAACACATCAGCTAGAAAGCCTAAACCGTGGGTTTGAGTCTCGCCAAGGGCCATTGGTATTTTTCTCATGTGCTGTATCTGTACTTCACTTATACACTGAACGCATTTCAATTCATTACTCTAAAGAGAGTGGATCACAGTTTGTGTTTGACATTTCAATAAGAGAAAGTGATCTTCAGAGTATCCTGATATTTATACCATACTTTATAAAACTAATCCTTACCAAAGAAGGCAGAAAACATTTCAGCATTAAGTGTTGCACTCATTAGAATTAACTTCAGATCTGGTCTACAAGAAAGAAAAACATGTGTAGATGAATTAGTCCACATGAAACAACTCCAAAGAAATAAAGTTTGATATAAACACAACAGTCAACAACAGAGGTATTTCATATACTAATAAATCACTTCTAATAGGCCTTTTGCATGATGACATCATTTTTTATCACCAGTACCAGAATGCTTTGCAACCTTTTTTTGTTATGAATTTTTTTATTAAACCTATCCTGTGAATTCTAGAACAATACACCGAATCGTAATATGGCGGCCAATTTGAATAACAATTCTTCTTGACTGCTCAGCCTCGCAAACATGTGAAAACTCTATTGATTTCCAACGTGAACACAAGGCTAAACAGTCAAGAACAATAAGAGTACGCCATATTTCGATTCAGTCTATAGACACTAACTATTTAATAAAAGAAAGTTTGCAAAGCATTCTGGTCTTGGTAGTATATGATGCTTTAATGCAAAAGGCCTTAGTATTGTTGTAAACTGTGTTGTGTAACATTTCTCAAGTTTTTTCACACTCTCCATTGAAGTGTTTTATTTTCTATTTGTTTTGTTTTGACATATTTGCATAAGCTGTCATGATTTCTTATAGTTATTTTAGTGTTTTTAAAAGTGTTTGGCCTGCGTTGCTGGCTCTAGGGAAAGAGGGAGGGGTGAGAGAGGAGAGAACCATAACCAAAATTGTTAATTTCAATTTGATTTTTTACCCTGATCCATTATCTTTTTGCTTTTTTGCTATGTTGGATCCAAGCTTGTGGGCACGTTTTGTGGTACATGTTGTAAATACTGTTGCATCATGGTTGCAATTCAAAAGAATACCATGCTTGGTGCAGCAAATCAACATCTCCTTTTTCTGCTGTCAATCATAGTTTATAGATCTTGGGCAATAATAGAATAAGATAGTAATGTTTGTTGGATATTTCTAATGTCCAAAACAGAATATCTGTGAAATATTTATTATAATTTATGCTAATTTTATTTACAAATTGTTTACCTTAAGCAAGATGAAAAAAAACCTTGAGGAGGGGAAGGAGGGGTATTGGTCTTAACCCCAACACCAGCAACTAAAGTACCAATACATACCTTATTGGCAGAAGATCTTTGACAATAATTAGCAGGAAATCTGACATCAGGTCTCTCTCATGGATCTCATCAATGATCACATGACTTATGTTGCATAACAACCTGAGGAACACAAAAATGAAATGAATGTTATTGCGTAAGGTCATTAAAGACAATTAACTTGGATTGCACACAGGACAGTTAATACACTTATTTTAAAAATCACAGCTTATATGCAATGCGCATCAAGCCAAGACTGAAAGAACCATTAATTGTTTAAATCAATAGGGAACTTTAGATTTGACAATGAGTATGAGATTGAGAACAAGTACATTAAGTTTTGAAATTGGCCTTCTGTGTGTTGTTGTGATGAATTTTAGTCTCGTGTATAGATTGAGACACCAAATGTATAAAAACAAGAAGTGGAATGTAATTCAGTATCAATACACACAAGGCCAATTTTAAAACTTGTACTCCTACTCAATCTTGTACTCGTTGTCAAATCTAAAGTTCCCTAATGCTGGTACTGTAGTACATGGACATACCAATAATAATGATGATCATGATTACAAAATTAACAATAAAATACTTAAAATACTTCTATTTCTCTTCAAATCTAATATATACTTATGTGAAAATAACATACAGGGTCAAAACACGGTATTTTGGTTCTCTGTTCTCCTCCGTAACACTTGACATTTGTTATTGTGACCAAGATACAGATGTTTGTATATTTGTTTACTCTCATGTGCCTGTAGTACTGATAGGTATCTGTGATGTTAACATGCAATTATGGTAAAATATTCTATAGTTAAGTAACTACAGGTAAAGAAAAAGTTTTGTCTTCCCCTTTGTAACATTCCAAATACCGTGTTTTGACCCTACAGGCAAATTACATGCTTTTGAATACCAATAAGTTATTTTCATCAATTAAACAGCAAATTACATGGTCACACTGTATTCATGAGCAATCAGGACTTGAAGATAAAGAATAATAAAATGTGATGAACAGGTTCCCATTTAAATCTGTATGTTCCCATTTAAATCTGTACTTTCCCATTTAAATCTGTATTTATGCAAATTTTGTTGATGTGTGCTAAACACACAGATCAACCAATCAGAGAAGTTCACTTCAGAAATAATATACTCTGATTGGTTGATCTGTGTGTTTAGCATACATCGACACAATTTGCATAAATACAGATTTAAATGGGAACCTGTTGATGACAACATTTGACATAAATTGCTTACTTATCAGAGACAAGCCATCGTAGCAGCACTCCTGTTGTACAATAAATAATGGAACCCTTGGAGCGAGGTACTTTACTAAAGACAAAATTTGATATTAATTAATACAATTCATAACATGTACAAAGCCCAGAACAATTAATCTCAAAGTAAATGTTTTCAAACAATGGATTCAAATTACAGCTCTCGGGAAATAAAATTATTCTGCATGAAAACTATAAATTATTTCTTACTACTGGTATTTACAGGGTTCGTACTAAATTCCATGTCTTTCCATGACTTTTTATTTTCCATGAAAAATAATAATCAAAAAGTTTCATATTTATTTAAGGAATAGAAGTTATATTTTTAGTATCAAGATAAGCATTGTTTTCAATGACTTTCCATGACCCTCAACAAAATTCAATGACTTTCCAGGCCTGGAAAACGAAAATACAAAATTCCATGACTTTCCAGGATTTCCATGACCTGTACATACACTGATTTAAGTAAGTGATATACAGAATACTTGTGTGTGTTCATACCTGTCTAGTCGTATTTGATAACCAACACTATGACCACCGCATGGCTCTCCTCTTTCACTAGCAACTCTTTCAGCCACCTAATGGGTAAATATCAACCTTAAAACAACTGATGTGCAGGCCATTTATACACATAATTCAAAAATAGTTGCACATCCAAAGCTACAGTCCACACTCTAAAGCCTGCAAAGGATGTTAGTAATATGAACTAAAAATAAATGAAATAAATATTTGTTTCACCATCTATCACTGCAAAACTTATCATATTCATATACCACAAACACTTACAACCGATATGCTATGAATAAATCGATCACAAGAGTATTTTTAGTTGTAAATATCAACATCCTTTGCAGTCTTTAGAGTGTGGACTGTAGCTTTGATTGTTATGGTCATATAACACAAACACTTACAACCAAAATATGTTATGAATAAATTGATAACAAGAGTGGAAATACCAACATCCTTTGCAGGCTTCAGAGTGTGAACTACAGTTTGATTGCTACAACGATTTTTGAAATATAGGTGTATGTATATGAACAGCCTTCTCCACAGACCGTTCTTGCTGGGAGGTGAGGCTGCATTGTACACATGGTGACATAGTCACAAGCATGGGCACAATATTTGATTAAAGTGAACTTGTGTGACATAGGCATAAGCATTGACAATTGGATAATTTTATTGCCCATTTTTTTCCAATGTGACAGAAATCATATAACATATATATAAATATAGATTATAACATGTCATGCTGCCCTAAATCACAGGCCCTATCCTACAAAGAGGTTTTTTCTATTTTCACACTGGAACCCTCATTTTGGTGAGTCTTGAGAGCTGTGCAGAGGACACTTCTCTTTTAAAATTAATTCTTTGAAAAATCCTTACTTACAGAAATTGCACTGATCCGTCTTGGCTGGGTACATGCTATTCTACACAGAGATCCTTTTCCTTTGTGGATTTCATCATCTAGGATGAACTGAGCCACCTGTGGATAGAATTAACAAAAATCAATTCTACAACACTTACTCAACAACTATACTCTAACAATTTAACTTGTTTATAATTAATATCAAAAGACAATACAAAATCCTCTCAGACTTAGAAATAATTTCCTTTTAGATTTTTGTCGAAAAAAAGTCTTTGAGTGCCAATGCCAGGATTCGAACCAAGATCTTCTGCTTGGTCGTATCCGCACTTTAAGCCATTATACTAATCGGTCAATAGACGAAAAGTTTGCAACGCAATGTCATCAAGTTGGTTAGCATTCAAGTTGGTTGGCATTCCTCTATTATTACTGTACATCAATTCCAAAACGTAAACAGCCTTCCGTTTTCGTTTGTTTCATTGTATTGGACAAAATGGTCATGAATTACTAATGAGTTTTTTAAGTCATTCAAAAAACAGCACATGTTTTATCAGGTATAAAATCCCTTGGGCTTTGCTCTCGGGATTTTATACCTGATAAAACACTGCTGCTCGTTTTTTCAATAGTACATAATAATAATAATATTACCTGAGTTGTTTTGCCACATCCAGTTTCACCACTGACTACTATAACCTGGTTCTTATTTATCAGACTTAGTAACTCCTACAACATGAAGGCAATACACATTGTAAGTCTATAAACTGCTTACAGCAAATTGAAGGGCATATTATGATTGGAATAAGCTGTAATTGTAAGCTAGCAATACTGGTTGCTTGGTCAAAGTTTCACAGCATTTTTATGTATTATCACATGACCCGTATTATGCCTGGCGCGGGCTAGTAAGAAAAGCTTAGGAAAAAGTCATGTGATGGGGTCCGTACGGCTTTTTTCACCTGGTCCGTAATAACACGTATACACTACTAAAAAAAATTATTGACTAAGTTAGGTCGGGCTGTATGTGAAAATATTTGGCTCTTGGTTATTTGTACGGACCTCGCTGCGCCATCCGTACGTCATGACTGGGAGCCAAATATTTTTCCTTACGGCCCTCCCACTAAGTCAATAAGTACTTAATATGTGATGTACTGCACCTCTGTATAGTAAGAACTTAATTGATTTATAATTATTAATTAAAATAGATAGTCAATTTTCCAGCATACCTCTCTCATATTATACGATGGCAGCTTCCTACGAAACTCCTAAAAAAATGTAAAGGAAGATTTATTAAGGTATGATTTAATTTAACCTATAGTTCAAACAGTAGCTTGTTTTAACCTTGAAAAATAGCATCCCTACCTGCATTTCAATGTATTTTCTGTTTGATATCTGTTTTTCATCCAATTCATTCTTCAGTTTTTCATCTAGACTAAAATCTTGTTGCAGTGTTTCAAACGGTGAGCCTGAGAATGCTGCATTTTGTTGCCTAGCAACAGACCCAGAGGAAGGTGGTGCAATGGATCCAAGTTCATCAAACATGAACATTGCATCACCCTGGGCTGGTTGAGTTGTGTTTAATGATGAGTCTAAATCATCTGTAGAGAAAGATGTAAATGAGCCATGATGTTAATTTTGTTTAATTATTTATGAGAAATATAATATAGGGTACCCACACATTGGTAGATTATTTACAAGCTAGCATAATCACAGTGCATTGGCGTTCCTGATGCTGATGATGGCAATCATAATTACAATAATGATATATTGATGGCAATGTTAACTATGATGATGATGATGATGATGATGGCAATCATAATTACAATAATGATATATTGATGGCAATGTTAACTATGATGATGATGATGATGATGATGGCAATCATAATGATATATTGATGGCAATGTTAACTATGATGATGATGATGATGATGATGGCAATCATAATTACAATAATGATATATTGATGGTAATGTTAACTATGATGATGATGATGATTTTGATAATTATGATGAAAATAATGATGTTGATAATGATAATGATTTTGATGATAATAATGATGATGATGATAATGATGATGATGATGATAATAATGATGAAGATGATGATAATGATGATGAATATAATGATGATTATGTTAATAATGATGATAATGATGAACATGATGATGATTAATGATTATGATGATGATGATAATGATTAATGATGATGATGTTAATGATGGTGACAATTAAAGATAAAGATGAAAATTGTCCAGGCAATCGTTACTGTAGGGAAAATCACAGGAAACCCACAAATCTGGGTAACAGCTTTTGATGACAGGTAACACAGGGAGCCCACACATCCAGGGATAGACCCAGTAAAACATATCTTATAACATTCTAGTTCCCAGAGCCCACAGTCAACCGTCAACTGTGGGCTCTGGGAACGAGAATGATCTTACTATTTTTAATGTTTATCATTTCAGTCTATGATGTATGAATTAATTTAAAAAATCTTTACAAACTAGTAACAGATGCATATATGTACCTAGATCTTCAAGTGAGTCTGTTCTGTCAACTGTTGAAGATTGGCTTTGTGTATCTTCATATTGATATTGTTTTGTTTCTTGTTGGGGTTCATCCCATTCCATTGATGATCTTCTTGTGTGGTCTTCTCCTCTTGCTCCTAGTGAACAAAATGAAACCCCAAAATAATGTCTTTGAATTAGAGCACAAAGGGTCCATTATTCTAGTCCTTGTTGGGCATGCCTTTGTCACTCTTTGGTCACTCTAGCATTCTTATAAATAAGACTAGTGTGAAACGTGTGAGAATATTTCTTACCAGAACTTGAAGCATCCATATAACAAGATGACTGAGCTGAGGATTGGTTGTCTTTTTGTAGACTTTCTAGAAGATTGTTGATCTTTTCTTCCTTGTGTGAGCTCATTGTTACAACATCTCGCTAGTTAGTAAAATAAATAAATGGGATATAATTAAATACATCATTGATTAATATAATATTAAATAATGTAAGTTATAGTATATTGTATAAGTAGTATTAATGTTAACATATATATGAAATAGTGAATTACATATTGCATAGAGATTTTAATTTTTATTTAAAAATAAAAGTGTAAAAGGAAAACAAAAAAGAAAAGAGAAATGAATGAATGAATGTGAAACAAATGAAATGGGATGAAAGGATGGATGAATATAAACAAGGAAATAATGCAATTCTATCAAAGACAACTGATGGACTGTGAACAAATGAATTATGAAAGGAAGTAAATATGGAAAAAGAAATGAGCAACAAGAGACAAGGGCAGCATCAGAAGGGAAAGAGAAGTGATCAAGCAGGAACAAAGAATGTGATAAACAGGGTTGAAACAAATAAGCACAAGGATTCATGAAATACTACAACAGTCTATGCCACTATAAAGCTTACCTCTGCTAATTCTTTCTTTCGTTTTCTCTCTTTGCCTCTAGAAGCATACCACAGACCTATTTCTTTACCAGTAAGGCCTGATGGATGTCCTCCTCTTCCTCCTCCTCTTCCTCCTCCTCTTCCTCCTCCTCTCCCACCACCTCTCCCACCACCTCTCCCTCCTCTGTCTCCTCGACGATCACCCCGTCCACCATGACGAATACCTACCAAAACAACATATAGATTATAGTGAAGAAAACATGTAGTGAATACCAACAAAAATAAACCAATTTGTAAAGTTATTAAAATATACCGGTTAAGGACGTTCACCAGATTGTTTCTGTAGATCCATTTGTTTTATTTACAAATAGTATGAAATACTATAACATATATTACATATATTATCCCGGATTATAATCTAGGAAATAAAACTAGCTAATATTCAGAATTGCGTAGACTTGTTATCATCAACAAAATCTATCCCACACGCTGCACTTCCAGCACTATCTTTTAACTATGCAACAGCAAGTAATTCCTTACCTCCTCTATGCATCGTTTTTATTCATAAATAGAATATTTTACTAAGAAAATACGGTTTAGAATCCTAAAATTTTCTACTCTGTTTGTCCGCCATACTTGAACCAGCAATGATTTGAACAGCGGATACCAAATACACCTTATGCGCATTTCATATGAAAATGATAAAGACCGCTTAGTCAAACATGAGACCACGAACCAAAACAAAATGTCCTTATTTCATATTATTAGATTGAGTATTTTTTATCAAAAGTTCGAGTATTTATGGCTGAAAAAGGTGTTTTAGATGACAAAAAGTTTATCTTTGTTTGTGATAAGGAGGAAATTATGCGAAAGGTTAAAATGCAGTGTTCAGTTGGAGGTAGAGATGTAGCTATCTTTTATCATGGTGGACATGTTTATGCAATGGATCATCGCTGCTATCGTAAGTTTTATCGCGTTTCTAGATCATTTCACAAAACCACACAACATGATATTAATTTATTTTTCTTAGTTCTGGAACATCAGTTTTTTAGTTCATTAGTACTAAGACTGATAGCCTAAGTGTTGTGGTTAAGTGGAGATAATAATAATAATAATAACTTTATTTTATATAGCGACAATTACAAAAGCTCATCTAAGTGTGTTATTTTTTTAAACTGTTACCATGCAATGTCCATTGAACATCTTGCCAAGATCCATGTAAGATCATGCTAGATCCTGGCAAGATCCATATATAATCTTAAAAGATCTTAGCATGTTATAACCCTTAATCTTCAAGACCTTGCATGAAATTTCAAGTTTTTGCCAAAATTTAATTTAGATCTTCCCAAAACCTTACAATTAAGAAATTTACTAGCCAAGAGTTCAGTAGTCTTTTTTCATTTATTAAATATATATGATAGTATGGTGTTATTATTGTTTGCGGTTTAGATGCAGGAGGACCATTATCTGAGGGAGACATTGAGGTGGGTGTTTTATTTGCTTTGTCAATAATGTATTATAAAAAACGTGATGTGGGTTTAGTTATCATGGTGTGCTTTATGATAAATAATAACAATAATAATAACGTTTTTAACGTCTCAATCTTCTGGCTGGACGCAGTGCGCCCTACTAATAAGGAGACTCACTCACACTCACTACCTCTATGTTTTACTATTCTGCACACAACTCAGCTCACATGTTTATTTTTGCTGAGGGAGGAAAACCGGATAATCCGGAGAAAAACCCTTGTGGCATGGGAGAGAACAACACTCAACACATCAAACAAACTCAACTCACATATAATCCATGCCTGAGCCGGGACTCGAACCTGGACCTAGGCCACCCATGCCACCCAATAAAAATATTCTGCGATTATGGTTATGATGAAATAGAAACAAATGATACCCATGCATACTGATAGTAAGTAAGTAAGTAAGAATTTTATTTTATGAGGGTAACACAACAGTTTACACTGACAGACTATAGTGGCCCTCAGGCATGAAATTACTATTTATCAATAAGAGAACAGAAAGTTGCGCACACATTGCGTTTATTATAGACGCACAAGAGAAAAGATAAAGAATGATATTTTTGTTTGATGGCACTGGTGCGAAAAATGCAGCATAACATTCAAAGACATAAAGATATTGAAAATCAAAAGATTTATTAATTTATTATATAGGTAATATAATGAAATTTGTAACACCGTAAAAAATGTTGACTTAACTTTACTGACGTTTCGAGCTTTAGCCCTTCGTCTCTCTTTTACTCCGACAAAAGGCTATAAAGCTCGAAACGTCAGTAAAGTTAAGCCAACATTTTTTACGGTTTTACAAATTTCATTATATTACCTATATCGTTTATATCAAACACCGACGCAGCCTATACTAGTTTTGTTATTAATTTAGTCGAGTTGTCTCTGATTTTCTGAATTTAAAAATCCAAATGTTTCAACCGAGGTACTATGGTCTTCATCAGTTTACTAGTTTACTCGCTAGTTTCCATTTATTAATTTATTAGTTTTGTCTTAATGTCTTGGGTTTTTTTACAGGAAATACATGGTAGATCCTGCATTGTTTGCCCATACCACAAGTACAAAATCACACTAGACAATGGAGAAGGTCTTTACTACTCTTTTAACCCTAAAGATTTCCGTAAACCTCCAAAACTGTGCTCTAAGGGCATTAAACAAAGAACGCATCACGTCAAAATAACTGATGGTAAAGTTTACTTAGCTTTGTCTGACATAGTAGAACCTAGAGACTCTGACTACTACTCTTCTAATGCTTTCAAAGCTGCAATGTCTTTTACATGACAAACATTTTACGGCCTGTGAATATGAATTATGTACTCTGGTACATAATGACAATATATGTATTTCAAAAATCGTTTTTTATAACAATCAAAGTACAGTCCACACTCTGAAGCCTGCAAAGGATCATTACCAGTAATTATAATATGGATAATTAGTTGATTTATTACACTTTTTTTCATATATTTTTTTTCACGAAATATTTTTTTCATCGTCTACCTAGTTCACTGCAACAACTTGGTATAGTGGTATGATCAAATAACACATACAACCAACATGTTTTCAAATAAAACAATAAGAACTAAAGAAATGCTGAGTGTGGGCTGTAGCATTGGATGTGACAACGATTTTTAATATATTCTCCCAACAGTCAGACAAAGAATGTAATTATGTGGCTAAATATTTGTGAAATGGATATGAAAAGAGGATCTTGGTGCTTGTTGAACCATTTAGGGATTGAATTTCTTGGTTTAATTTAGGGCATCACATAACTAGTAGATGTAGTACCAGAGACAAAGCTGGTACCGCTTAGGGTTTTGAACACAGCCCTTGTCTATCTTGAGATGAGATCATGAAAACCGGAATGACAAAGAAATGGTACACCTTCTGTGTCGTTTTCAAACTTTCTGACAACAAGGATCCCCACTCTTATGTATATGGGACTCCCAACTGATATCTATCAACTCTGGCTTATTGTCAATACAAAATTATGTCCGTATAATGCTACCGGGGGGTGTACTCCCTTTGTCCAAGTGGTAGGGGTGATCCTATAAGGTACGCACAGATTAAAAGAACTGTTAGACCCTTAAAGGTAGGGCTGTGCGATGTTCTTGGCAGAATAGCTTACTTTTAGTAACAAAGCAGAGTGAAAATGACACTTACAGGTGCGGAGTCATGTTACGTAACTTTATTACCTTCAGAACACCTTACATGCGCAGGCGTTTTTCCGGCCTGTTTAGAAGACACGGTTGTTGTTGTTGTTAGAGTAGTGCTGTTTCTGTACCTTCTTGGTCCACAGGTAGCCCAAGCTCACTGTTAGTGTTGATTTACTAAAGGATATATCGGGGTACTTTTGAACCTTCGATTTTTTTGCATTAAAATTTAATAAAATTCAACAAAACTCTCACATTGTCTTCTTGTTGATCTCTAGAATCCTCTGAGTTAATTTCAGCCGATTTCGTTCAGATCAGAATAAATTACTTTCTCCCTGCCTTACATAAGTACCCATATATCCTTTAGTAAATCAACACTAACAGTGAGCTTGGCTACCTGTGCTTGGTCTAGACTATTCGGCCTGGCTCATAAACTGAATTTAATTGTTCTCTACAAATGAAGAAATTGTAGGAGCTAGGCTTGTACACATTTTCAGTGGTTCTTTTACGCCCACCGGGTAATTAGTCTGCGTAGTACGGAGAAACGCGAAAGTCTAACATTTTGCGATAGAAATTTCAGCACAATACCTTAAAGACCTTAAATTCTTAATTATCTTAAGTCCCGCCGGGGCGGGACCCTGGATTTTCGATGGAAGTCCTACGCTCTGCTAACTGATCCCAACAAGATATATTCGAAAGTACTGAATGTGGGCAGTGAATAATGGAACAATTGCCATGTTCAATCCCTTTTTCTAATTATCAAACTTATTTAGTTAATAATTAATGAAAGCGATAGTAATATTAAATGTAGATGAAGGCTTGTCTTTAATTTTAATGTTAATATATTGACATTTTCTTGTACCTACATGTTAGATTTTCTTAATAATTAACATTGACAAAGAAGAACAACGTTTTATTTATAATACATTTTCTTGCTCAATACAAATGCGTTTTGAGCACTCATAAAGCAACACCAGAAGCGATATCAGAAGAGAAACTTCTCAACAATTTAAATTTTAAATATAAACAGTGGCAAATGAAATGCTTTTAGGTTTGACTTGTCACGAGTAATTGAGAAAAAACGTGGGTGCTACAGCTTTTATTTTGTTTTAAATTCTAATTTGATTTATCTGGATATTAAAAATTACAGTGAAGCTTAACAATATTTGTTTGAAATTACGACGTAATATTTTAATAGCAATCAGTCAAAACGTATCAATATATAATATTGTGGCCTCTCACTCAGTAATGTCCCTTTATTTCGTTTGCTTTTTACTTTTTGTTTTCCACTTTCTTTCATTTTCCCATTCAGTATGTTCCATCAATTTTCTCTTTTGTTTGTCGTTTGATATAACTTCCGTTTTTAGTTAATTTCTTATTCATGAATATACCTTCTATTTTACAACATTTTTAGCAATGCAATTCGTATTCTATTTTCGTCCTTCCATTCGTTGTTTCTTCTGTCTCTTTCCTTTCTATCTGTGGTGTTATTCAGACATTCGTGAAAAGTCTAAGCTATCCTTGTCAATACAAAGACATCCTCATTATCTATTGAAAAACTGACACTTTTTAGCATAAAGTTGCACAATTGATGTCAAATTTAACTATAGGCCTGAACTCCGCGGAACTTGAAAGTGTTAAAAGTTAGTGCACTTTCAATTGCCCTTTTTGGTCTAAGTTAGAACCCCGAACACCAGCAGAGCCGTAATATCTCACCCATAACAATGTTATGCAGTAACCATTGGCAACTTTTCACAACCAATCTATTCAATCAACATTTTCCCAATTGGTCAAACTACTAGAAGTCGCTAGCTTCTTCATAGCTGCAAGAACAGTTCAAAAAACTCGTATTCTTTACTAATACGCGGTGATATTCCTTCATTAATAGTTAAGAATTCAGGTGAATTTGGAAAGCTACCACTAGCAGATGTTTTTGGTTATGTAAATGCTTGAAACCAGCGGCTGGATTGAAATTAAAGTACACAAGAAAACTCCCGAGAAAAACAACAATTGCAGACAAAAGGAACTGGAAAATCATCTTCGTACTAATTGCAAGGATGCTTTACACTGACCAGGAGTTGACAACAGCGACTTGATTCTTTGACACTTTGGCTGGAAAAAAGGCCGTTTAGGAAGAAACTGAAAAGCCAGGAAAAGAAGGAAGTCTTTGCAAATCGACCCAAGGTACGTCGAATAAATAATTTCTTTCACTTTTTGCGGTAGCAAAAGAAGATCTCTCACCGAAAAAAGTTATTTTAATAACGAAATTAGATAACGGAGGCAAAATTGTTGCCAGCAGGATCGTATAAACTTAATTCTTCAATAAAGATGAAGACTTGAAATTACAAAATACAACATTACTTCAGTATCAGAATGGTTACAAAATGACAAAGTGATAAACGATAAAAAAAATGGTTTAAGACTGAAACTAGAAAAACCACAAGTCTAGCCATCTTCAATCCCTTTCATCTCTATCCTTGGAGATTCATTATTTTGCTATAGCATTTAATAACTGAGAGACGGATAATGTGTTCTCTCGATAAGCTTTTGAAAATTACAATTGATTTCTATATTCATGTTGTTTTTATATTCTCGCTCAGCTCTCGCACTTTCTTCCAAAAATTAAAACACTGTCTTTTGGTACACTGAATACAAGAATTTATTTTACTACTGAAATTTAGTATACTTTATTAATGTTCTATAATGGCTTTGCTTAAGATTAGTTTAATGCAGTGCGCGTGAAATCCGCAATTAATTTTAGCCGATTCTCATCCGCGTACCGTATTTTTCATTTACTCACAACCAGTCAACATAAATTTCCATTCGGCCGCCTTTTTGATGTATAAAGTATTGAGCGCCTGTCTAGTCTTAGTCTTTACTGGATGAAAGATTAAAATATTTGATGTCCGAAGGCATTTGGTCTCCAATGAAACCGGTTTAGTATTGATTGACGCTATAGTTAAAAATACTGACAATAATAATAATAATAATAATAATAATAATAATAATAATAATAATAATAATAATAATAATAATAATAATAATAATAATAATAATAATAATAATAATAATAATAATAATAATAATAATAATAATAATAATAATAATAATAATAATAATAGTTTGAGAATCACGCAGACGTAGTTTTTTTATGAATAATTAAGTTGGACTTCAATGTATAAATATTGAAATAGATTCATACACAAAAATTGAAAATTTCAATTAAAATTCAGTGGAAATAATACTAGAAATTACCAACCACACAGAGTTTTTCCTGTTGTTATAATATCTGGTATGTTTAGATATTCCATCGTTAGTTTTGTTTATCGTCGTGTATTTATTTTTTCTTCTTACTATTCAGTGTTCGTTTGTCATTATTCTGCCGGCTTGTGTCTGCTTGTGTGTGTATATTTTCGCTTTTTCTTGCTCAGTTTCAACTGTTTTTTTTTTTCTCTGTTGCTAAGATTTTCGCTATTGTTTCTCTGCTTCTAAATTTTGAATGTTTTTTCTTTCTTTCTATATTCTACTATTGTTTTCTTTGCGTCTTTATTTCAACAATTTTCATTTTTTTCCCTCTAACTTCTAGTGGTTTCCGTTGGTTCCATGCATACAGCAAGTCGTTTCTTTAATGTCATATTAATAAATCTTTTATTTTCATAGATTAGATTGCAACCATGACTACCAGTATTTGGAAATCGTAGCCAAGGGATGCTTCAGCTGATTTACGGTGAGTGCTTTTACAAATCGTCATTAGAGTAGAGATCTTCATTAGAGTAGAGATCCGACTTTTATATTGTAGAATAATTTAGGATATCGGTACGAAAAGCTAGCTTGTAATAAGAATGGATATAATAAAACGCTTCTAAGGGTGAATTCGTTTGCAGCTGGTTTTAATAAGTTTAAATTAAAATTGTTGTATTTATTGGACATTGAACTTATAACGATCAGTGTTCACTTTATCGATATCGTGGGTTATATTTCCAACTAAAACTATCAGCGAAAACTTCCTGTACTTCTACACTTCAAAAAAGAAAACGTCGATTAATAAATTATTAAAGTAGAAAATGAAGAAACAAATTAAAAAGTGTGTTATAACGTAATGCGCATTGGTTAACAAATACTTAACAAATTACACACGGTACGTTTGGAGTTGTTTATCCTTTTGACACAGTCTTGACATCATAAATTGTTCAAAACTCAAGTGGAACCACGAGCGTAGCGAGAAATTTCACTGCAAAGTTTTGAACATTTTATGACGTCACGAGTGTGTCATTGAATTAGAGGACAAACAACGAAAAATCCATGACATTGTGCAATTTTACAACACAAACCAAAATTAAAGTAGAAAAAGTAATATGACGAATTTGTTACGCATCCGCGAACTCAATGGTTTCTTTCCAGCTCAATTAGGAAAACTCACAAATTAAAACTCACAGAAACCATCATTCTAAGGTTTTCAAATAAGTCCTAAAGGAATGATGTTTTCTATGGCGCGTTTTTCGTGTCAAAATTCAAGTTCGACATTCGTGTTTCTAGTTCGACATTCGTTTTTCAAGTTGATATGTTTTTCAAGTTGATATTTTTTTCAAGTCGACATTTTTTTCAATTAAGTTGACATTCGTTTTTTTAAGTTCGACATTCGTTTTTCAAGTTGATATGTTTTTCAAGTTGACATTCGCGTCGTGCTTCTCTTAACACTTCTCTCGTGTTCTGACAACCCCGTGTGCTTTATAACTGCACACAGCACGCGCGCGCGTTTTCTATTCCTCCATTTGAACATATTTTTGTTGAAAAGACTATAGAATTGGTTGTTAAGCCTGGTTCCCATATAATCGCTCGACCGCCAGGATCGCTGTGATGGCGCTTTAGATTTGTGAAATAATAAAAATATCACTGCTGACTAATGGTTGAAGCTTAAATTTAACGAAATAAACCTAAACCTAAAAAAATCAGTGTCGATTTTGTTTAATGAGCTATATTCTGATGGTCAAACATGATTTTCGGCGATCGCAGTGATCATATGGAAACCAGGCTTCATAAAATTAAAACGACAACAACTCCATGATCAATAGTTACATTTATTACAATTTCCTTCTTACAGAAAAGTAATTTTCATTGATGGTTTATCCATAAACTTGTTTTTATCGGTCTTTTTGACGAAAAAACTGTGTTGATGACAAACTTTCCCTGAATTCGTGTGACATCATGACGTAACCACAGTGTTTCATCACGGTAAATCAACCAATCAGTGAATTAATAAGGACCAATTGTTATACTTTACTCAAGAGGGAATAGAAATTAGCAAATTCGTAAATTAAGCACTCTAGTACCCAGGAAGTAAATATGAAGCCATCTTGAAAATGTCGTCAGCATCGTTAAGATGCATATTTACACGAACAATTCATTTTGACAAGCTCAAGTTTTCAAGTAAAATTTGCTCGTGTGAAACGGAGAAAACCGAACAGTTTAGTCATCGACAAGAAAAGCTGGTGTACAAAGATGGACAACTTGTGAAGGACGCGCTTTTGTCGTGCAGATATGAACGATATCGGAAATATGGCTAGGAATATTGAATGAAAAGGTTTCAAGCAAAACCTTTTCATTCACTGCATGAGCAATAAAGAAAACTCAAGGAAATTAAAGATTGCTCGGATAAATGCGACTTTAAGCACACTAATTGGAAAAAATAATATGAATAAGTTAAGGAACGGAAAATCCGCAAAGAAGATTGGATTTCCAGCACTAAGGTTTATATAAATTTTGCGTGGTAGCCCTGTTTGAAACTATCGACCGACAGAAAAAATTCCCAGACTAACTGTGATATATGGCGATGTAATAATAGTGAATTGTATCGGTTAAAAATTCACTAGCTGTGAAGAAATATTACTTTTGCTTTGTCGTAGACATGCAGGGATTTTTTAAAAACATACTCTGCTGTGCTCTAACCACTGCAGACTTCTGCTATCTACCTCTGCGGTCATGATGATGATGATGTAGGTGATGATGATTTTGAAGATGTTGACGATGATGGTGATGATGATGATAATGATGATGAAGGTGATGATGATGATGATGCTATTTGTAATAATTGAAGCTCAGATGATGATGATATGATTTTAAAGATGTTGATGATAATGATGACGATGATGAAGGTGATAATGATTTTGATGACAAGAATGATGATGATGATTTTGAAGATGTTGTTGATGATGATGATAGCGATAATTGATAATGCGATGATGGTGATAACTGAAGATAGGATCGATGATGACGACATTGATGATGATGATGGCGGTGATAATGATAATGATTATGATTGTGATAATAATGATGAAGGTGATGACGATTTTGATGATAATTGATGTTGATAATGATGGTGATAACTGGTGATGGTTATAATGATGATGATTAATGATGATGACGATGGAGTTGATGATGATTGATAATAATTGATGTTGATGATGGTAATGATGATGGTAACAATCGTTGATAATGATGATGGTGATAGTTTTGATGATGATGATGATGATGATGATGATGATTGATAATAATTGATGTTGATGATGGTAATGATGATGGCAACAATCGTTGATAATGATGATGGTGATAGTTTTGATGATGATGATGATGATGATTGATAATAATTGATGTTGATAATGGTAATGATGATGGCAACAATCGTTGATAATGATGATGGTGATAGTTTTGATGATGATGATGATGATTGATAATGATCATTGGTGGCGATGATGATGATAACACCATCAAATAATTGACTCTAAAAACTGCATGAGATGTGCTTGTGTAAGGATTGCGATAACGATAATAATTATGACGTATAAACTATCAAATAACCCAATTTAAAAGCTAAATACCCTTTATTATAAATCCGGTTACTAAAATTAAAACGGAAATAAAACGGAATATCTAAACCTATACTTAAAAATAAAGAATTGATTATTTTGTTTGCGAAAAAACGGCATTGTTTCGTGTTCTTTGTATCAGAAAAGAAAGCCCCCTCAAAGTTCTTTTTTTTTAGCATAAGCAATATAAAAATATCCACTCAAAGCCAAACCTCACCAAGTTCATGTTGATATCATTTTCAGTGATATAATGGACGCTGAGAAGAAGCGAAGTTCAACAGCTGAAATCGTCCAATTTTTCCAAGAAAGCTTCAACAAGGAGTACATTAAATCATCAAGTGGCATTGTTAAGATAGGACAAGTGGTAAGTAAAGTTTTAAATTATCTTGGGATGAAAAAAAAAACGGATGTTAAAATACACGGGAAAAACGACTGAGTAGTGGTTACTGAAATAACTGTCGATGCATCCACTGAGTTACTCACTGCAAAAACGTCAAATAACTGAGTAAATCGATGCATCCACAGTTACTCACTGAAAAAAAACGACTGAGTTTTGGTTACTCAAATAACTGAGTAAATCGATGCATCCATAGTTATTCAATTCAAAAACCACTGGGTAGTGGTTACCCAAATAACTGAGTAAAACGATGCATCCACTGAGTTACTCACTGCAAAAACGTCAAATAACTGACTAAATCGATGCATCCATGCATAGCCAATTACTCAAATTTCGTATTCATGTATGTAATAGATACTCACATTTCTGAGCTGAAAGTTTTCGAATTAATCACTTTTTTGGTTGAAAAAAAAGAAAATGTTTTATTTTTAGTAAAAGTTACATCATTATATTATAAAATCTATTTATTCATATATTTTTGTATATAGAGCTTCAAACAGACAAAATCTTAAATCCGGGATTTATATTTGAGCTGCTTCCAACTTTTGCGTTGTATTTTTACATGGTAATTTGATGGTCAGAAACATTTTCGTGGACAGAAGAAGTATTCCTTTTATTCAACTGTCAAGTTATTCGTTCTATCACTGGTGTTGCCGCCACAGGTAGTCTGAGTAACTAACTCGTCCTAGCATAGGTAGCCCGCGTAACTAGACAGTTTTAATTACTCAGGCTACCCCGCATGAGAGCCTGAGTCTAGGTTTACATTTTCTATTTATGGGTCTATCGTTGTGTCGAGATTTCACATGACGTAATACCACAGGTAAACCACAACTACTCTATGACGTAGCTTGAGTAAACGCACTAAGTGCGTCTAGTTAAGAATTGTTTATGGTTTTTAGTGCTGTATGTTTTAGAGAATACGAATGACTCGTGTGTGTCTAAACAGATTTTTCGCAAGCGATTTTTTTTGTACCCCAGGGTATACAAAACAATAGCAGGGACAACTCACATGCATATGATATGAATTCAAGATTGATGATATGAATTCAAGCAGCTAGCGATAGGTCACAACAATAGCGTTGTGCAATTTAGAAGTAGCGGACACAGCTCGTAATTTACCAAATAATATCGGTAGTATGTCCGCCCGCTATTTCTAGAGGAAGAACTAGTCAATGGTTAATACTGAAAACGTTAACACAGCCAAATAACTGGCTGTTAACACACACATTCATTTGTCTAGCGAAAAAATTATAACTTTCAATTTGACGATAATATATTATTGAATATTGACGAATTGAAGACTCAAAATTGACGTATACTACATTCATTTTTTTTTGAAAGCATCAGAAATTATATCTAAAATTAAATTTTTATAAATAGAATGACTTTTTTTATTTTTCCAAAACGAGATGAGAATAACCAAGACAATTTAATTTTAGACACAATGACGTTAATATTCTATTGTTGGCTTTTTTTTAAATAGAAAAACATCCATTATACGTGATGACATTTTAGGGTTGTTTATAATATAGCTACTCATTTAGTCATTTAAAATAGTATAATAATGCAATTTTACTACTCGGTTTTGAGAAGGACATTTTTAAAGAGTTAATTAGTTTTTTTAAACAGTATTGATACTATTATTTGTTATTTTGTTAAAGTGCACCTGACGCCCTTCATGATATTTTGCAAATCTGTTGTACAGGAGGTGTATAATAAGTGTACTTAATATTTCTTGATGTCCACCTCTCCTTTCTGAGATATGAACATTTGAAATCTGAAAATGCAAATGAGGTGACGTCATCCCAGGAATTTGCCAGCAAGCTGACAGCAAGCTTGTTTTTGTAAAGTAGTAAAAATGCTAATGGTAGTGTGAATATTAGTAGTACAGATATTGAGCTTTAAAAAATTGCTATAATTATTTCCCGAGAACTTTTGTATATTTAATGAGGCCTGGGATGACGTCACTTCATTTGCATTTTCAGATTTCAAATGTTTATATCTCAGAAAGGAGAGGTCGACATCAAGAAATATTAAGTACACTTATTATACACCTCATGTACAACAGATTCGCAAAATATCATGAAAGGTGCACTTAAGCTATTCAAACACAGCAACACCATTTTATTTATTCTCTTTGTACTACGTACATGTTACTTGAAATTTATTATCAATTGACGCATTGAACACATGAAGTTTTTCCTTTGTGTTGCAAGAGAAAATTTATTAATAAAAAGTGAAATAATCAATAAAGAAACCTCTCTGTGTGTGTATAGCATGTATAAATTTACAATACCAATACTAAAACTCAGGGTGGGTGGGTGGGAATAAAACAACATATGCTAGTATCAACTGAGGATAGGCATCGGCAACTAACCACTTCTCGTATATCAAGTGCGTACATGGGACATGTCAATCAAAATAACAATTAAATGTCAATAGGGTTTTTAAATTCCTCTGAGGACCAAGCTTGGCGAGTTGTCTTACAAGGAAAGATTAATGTCACTTGACTTATACTTCCTCTTTGCTTAATGGCAGAGAGATGAAGTACTTGGTCTTTTTATCAGGCTTTATATGAACAGATAAACTCAAATTAGGCCGACATATTTTTATTTTTTATATTTAATGTACATGATAACTGTATACGCTTCGATTATGCGACACAAACTTGGGACAGGTGCACTGAGCATCGTCGTCATCATTACATCCTCGTTATCATCATCACATCATTGTCATAATCATTGTCATCACCATCGTCATCACCATCATCACCATCATCACATCATTGTCATCACCATCGTCATCGTCATCACCATCATCACCATCATCACATCATTGTCATCACCATCACCATCGTCATCACCATCGTCATCGTCATCACCATCATCACCATCATCACATCATTGTCATCACCATCACCATCGTCATCACCATCATCACCATCATCACATCATTGTCATCACCATCACCATCGTCATCACCATCGTCATCGTCATCACCATCATTACACCATTGTCATCACCATCATCATATCATTGCCTCTAATTAGTCACATCAACGTCATCAACATCATCTTTGTCGTCATCAACATCATTATCACACCATCGATGATGATGATCACCATAGTTATAATCATCGTCATCATCATCATTATTACACCATCGATGATGATGATCACCATAGTTATAATCATCGTCATCGTCATCATTATCACATCATCGATGATGATCACCATAGTTATAATCATCGTCATCGTCATCATTATCACATCATCGATGATGATGATCACCATAGTTATAATCATCGTCATCATCATCATTATCACACCATCGATGATGATGATCACCATAGTTATAATCATCGTCATCATCATCATTATCACATCATCGATGATGATGATCACCATAGTTATAATCATCGTCATCGTCATCATTATCACATCATCGATGATGATGATCACCATAGTTATAATCATCGTCATCATCATCATTATCACACCATCGATGATGATGATCACCATAGTTATAATCATCGTCATCATCATCATTATCACACCATCGATGATGATGATCACCATAGCTATAATCATCGTCATCATCATTATCATTAAATCATTATCATCGTCTATTGGTAGTATTAACAACAACACCATTATGATAACCATTGTCTTTATTTTAACAGCTAGTCTTTGTTCTTGTTGTTTTTTCAGGCTGCCATGGTTACATCATTTTCTGCGCTGGCGCACTACAAAATCTTGGCTTCCACAACGAGTCTGATATTCTATATATTCATGAGTACAACTGTGCTGATCTGCACGACAGATATCTTCGTTTATATAGTTTTTGTGCTCTCGTTTAATTACAAAATGAAAAAGATGGCACCACAATGCTTCCAAATTTTTGTAAGTAGATCACTTCTCATTTTCCCATCCCCAAGCCCTGGCGTCTCCACTGAGTCGCTAGCCCCTGGGTTTAATTCTCCCGTGGATAATTTCATTGCTGTAAATTATTATTGTCACTGGCTAAATTTGAAGGTCTTTCACCTGCCTTTGAGATTCCATAAGCTAGCACAGCGCATGCGCCAGGTCATGGCATGGTTTGCGCCCTAAGCTTTAATTAAATTGTTCCTGCAAGTCATTGCGAAATTGTATCCTGGATTTATATACTATAACCCGTTGAACATTAGACGTCTATTTTTATGATAATGATATGTTATATGGCCCTTTTAACACCAGACGACGGGCACATCGTTTAATTTTGATGGACAAATCGTCTGTAAAGTTGTTCGTGTAATGTAAATTCAACAAAATCAGACGTATTTTTCGTCTCGAATTGTGTTTGTTCCGTTTTCACACCAGACGACTTATCCGTCATAAGACTATTTGTCCGTCAAAACGACATGTCCATCTTCTAGTGTGACAACGGCTACTATATATGTAACTTGTATTTTGTTTGTACCTGAAGTGATGAATAAATCTCATTTTGTTGTTGTTGTCATTCCAAGGGAACATATTTTTTTTATTTTTTTATTATTTTAAAAATGCAAACTTCGCCATTTTGTTTTGTGTTTCGTCAAAAGTCCCGTTTTTAGATAATAACAAAAATACAACTTTATGCCATGTTCCCTCGGTTGTTGTTATTGTTCTAATGTTTCATGTGTTTCTACAGATAATGGCGTTCAGTGTGTGTTCTGCAATAGTACTTGGTTGTTGTTGTTCTAATGGTTCATGTGTTTTTACAGATAATGGCGTTCAGTGTGTGTTCTGCAATAGTACTTGGTTGTTGTTATTTTCTAATGGTTCATGTGTTTCTACAGATAATGGCGTTCAGTGTGTGTTCTGCAATAGTACTTGGTTGTTGTTATTTTCTAATGGTTCATGTGTTTCTACAGATAATGGCGTTCAGTGTGTGTTCTGCAATAGTACTTGGTTGTTGTTATTGTTCTAATGGTTCATGTGTTTTTACAGATAATGGCGTTCTGTGTTTGTTCTGCTATAGTACTTGGTTGTTATTTTCTAATGGTTCATGTGTTTTTACAGATAATGGCGTTCAGTGTTTGTTCTGCAATAGTACTTGGTTGTTGTTATTTTCTAATGGTTCATGTGTTTCTACAGATAATGGCGTTCAGTGTGTGTTCTGCAATAGTACTTGGTTGTTGTTATTTTCAAATGGTTCATGTGTTTCTACAGATAATGGCGTTCAGTGTGTGTTCTGCAATAGTACTTGGTTGTTGTTGTTATTTTCTAATGGTTCATGTGTTTCTACAGATAATGGCGTTCAGTGTGTGTTCTGCAATAGTACTTGGTTGTTGTTATTTTCTAATGGTTCATGTGTTTCTACAGATAATGGCGTTCAGTGTGTGTTCTGCAATAGTACTTGGTTGTTGTTATTTTCAAATGGTTCATGTGTTTCTACAGATAATGGCGTTCAGTGTGTGTTCTGCAATAGTACTTGGTTGTTGTTATTGTTCTAATGGTTCATGTGTTTCTACAGATAATGGCGTTCAGTGTGTGTTCTGCAATAGTACTTGGTTGTTGTTATTGTTCTAATGGTTCATGTGTTTTTACAGATAATGGCGTTCTGTGTTTGTTCTGCAATAGTACTTGGTTGTTGTTATTTTCTAATGGTTCATGTGTTTCTACAGATAATGGCGTTCAGTGTGTGTTCTGCAATAGTACTTGGTTGTTGTTATTTTCAAATGGTTCATGTGTTTCTACAGATAATGGCGTTCAGTGTGTGTTCTGCAATAGTACTTGGTTGTTGTTGTTATTTTCTAATGGTTCATGTGTTTCTACAGATAATGGCGTTCAGTGTGTGTTCTGCAATAGTACTTGGTTGTTGTTATTTTCTAATGGTTCATGTGTTTCTACAGATAATGGCGTTCAGTGTGTGTTCTGCAATAGTACTTGGTTGTTGTTATTTTCAAATGGTTCATGTGTTTCTACAGATAATGGCGTTCAGTGTGTGTTCTGCAATAGTACTTGGTTGTTGTTATTGTTCTAATGGTTCATGTGTTTCTACAGATAATGGCGTTCAGTGTGTGTTCTGCTATAGTACTTGGTTGTTGTTATTGTTCTAATGGCTCATGTGTTTTTACAGATAATGGCGTTCAGTGTGTGTTCTGCTATAGTACTTGGTTGTTGTTGTTCTAATGGTTCATGTGTTTTTACAGATAATGGCGTTCAGTGTGTGTTCTGCAATAGTACTTGGTTGTTGTTATTGTTCTAATGGTTCATGTGTTTCTACAGATAATGGCGTTCTGTGTTTGTTCTGCTATAGTACTTGGTTGTTGTTGTTCTAATGGTTCATGTGTTTTTACAGATAATGGCGTTCAGTGTGTGTTCTGCAATAGTACTTGGTTGTTGTTATTGTTCTAATGGTTCATGTGTTTTTACAGATAATGGCGTTCAGTGTGTGTTCTGCAATAGTACTTGGTTGTTGTTATTGTTCTAATGGTTCATGTGTTTCTACAGATAATGGCGTTCTGTGTTTGTTCTGCTATAGTACTTGGTTGTTGTTGTTCTAATGGTTCATGTGTTTTTACAGATAATGGCGTTCTGTGTTTGTTCTGCTATAGTACTTGGTTGTTGTTGTTCTAATGGTTCATGTGTTTTTACAGATAATGGCGTTCAGTGTGTGTTCTGCAATAGTACTTGGTTGTTGTTATTGTTCTAATGGTTCATGTGTTTCTACAGATAATGGCGTTCAGTGTGTGTTCTGCAATAGTACTTTTAATAACATCGTCTCTACTTGCGGTCGAGGCTGATGACGTCAGACATGCTTCTAGACAGACTACCGACCAGAAATGTTTGAAATGTGGCAAGATTAATATAGCCGCAGTAAGTATAGACTGAAATATTTTATTTATCCAAGCAAGTTAGAGGTGTTCTCGTAATTAACCCGTGAAACAAAATGTATTAGTTAAAGCGTGACAGTAAAATATAGCAAGAGAACATATTGTAATTAAGTAGTATATAAAAAAACGAGCAGCAGTGTTTTATCAAGGATAAAAACCCGAGCGCAGTTTCTTGAAGAAAAGTCCAATTTGGAGACAAACTTTATTTGCAAGGTACACTGCGCATTCTCATATCACACCATGCACCATTAAGCACCACATTTGGCATCCCACATTTGAGAAAGGTCGTGTATAATATAGTAGGAGCTTGATAGCATTGTTTCGAGTGATGCCTCTAGTAAAGGTCAATGATGAGAGATTAAAACTGAGACCTTTACAAGTGTCATAGGTACATAAAGACACACGTACCTTTATCATAAAGACACACGTACCTTTATCATAAAGACACATGTGTTTTTATATAATGTACCTATGGCAGTGTTTTATGGGGTATAAAGGTCATGCATGTGACCAAATTGGAATGCCCCGATTGGACTAATAGCTCATGAATTATTAATGAGTTTTTTAAGGTGCATTAAAGTGTAATACACTAAAGTGTGTTTCACTAGTTAATGAGAACAGCTCTAAAAATATTGGCAGCAATAGAGTGAAGACATTAAACCCGTGAAACAAAAGAAAACAATGGAATTTGAGAGAGAGACGTACTGCAAAAGGCCGATTTAGACGGCACGATTGTCGTGTACGACTTGTAGTATACGACTCAAATGAGCTCCAAGTCGTGCGTGTAAATACCCCTACGACTTGCCTACGACTGACGCACGCGACCTACGACTTGTAGTAGGATTTTGAACCAAGGATCAAAACCCTACGACTTGTCGTAGGAAAACGACGTGATTTTTCCCATATTAGGACTAGATCTAGTATTTCGTCCAATCACTCGCGATTTTAGCAATGGCGTATACGAATCGTATACGACTAGTCGTGCGCGTGTGAATGGTACCTACTACAATTTGTAGGCAAATCGTATACTACAGTCGTAGGTGAAAATCGTATCGTGTAAATCGGCCTTAAGGTGTTTCAAGGGTGTAGTGCCTTCACTCTAGCTGAGCGTAGTGTTTACAAGTTTTAGACCCCGTCTACACGGATCCGGATACTTTTGAAACCGCATACTTTTTGATGCGAATCGGCCTATCGTTCACACGAATCCAGTGAATCCGGTCACCGAAACCGCATACTTTTACTTGAATCCTCCGGATACGCGGATTCGTGTGGACGCAAATATTTCTATGCGGTTTCAGCCGGATCGGATTCGTGTAGACGAGGCCTTAGTATTGTAATTTTTTAGTTTTCTTTGTTCTAATGACAATGGTTGGTTGGAAAAACCATAACAAAATACGTCACTGTACGTTCATCTATAGGCTAGCAATGGACCTGCTCTCTCTCACACGTTGACGTTTGTTATAAGGGGGGAAACACGGCGTACCCGGAGTAACCATAACCCTCGTGTCGATGGAGACAACAGCACATCAAACAAAATCAAAAGACTTTTTCACGGTTCTCGTCGATCAACCTCAGCCTCGATAACTTGTAATGTATTTGTCACAATTTGACTGCAGCTCGCAGAAGTTATCTTAAGGAATCTACACATCAAATTATTGAAACAAAAATCTCACGGGCTGTAGTCGAATTCTTAAGAATATATATCGTTATCGAGGCTGCATAACAATACTATAATAAGAGTGAATGGTCTGATCCCAGGTGTAATCGATGTAGATGAGGCATGATCGTCCGGGGTGGTGTAGTCTTGAGAAAGACTGATGGTGTTGATGTCTGACGTTTCGACAACCTGAGCGGAAGTCATCTTCAGAGTAAAGAAAATGAAAAGACAGCGGTGTTATTTATGTGTCTGGTTCGTCGGTAATGTTGTTGTTGATGCGTGGGTAGGTGTTAGTCATTGTGTTAGCGGAAAGCTTGAAGTCGTTAATGAGTCTATTGTAGGAAGCCGGTAGTGTTATGCAACGGTTAAGTGGCTTTTGTTCTAAGCCGGTGTACCAGCTTTCAAGTAGTCGGCGTTGGTGATAGTTGGTGCAATGTGTAATGGAGGCGGCAGAGTCCCAGTTAATGGAGTGACCAGTATGTTTGTGATGTTCCGCAATGTGGTTGTTAGGGTCTTTGTTTTTCGTGGCACGTTTATGTTCAGTTAGTCTCGTGTTCAAATTTCTGCCGGTCTCACCAATGTAGGTAGCGTTACAGTCGGAACAAGCTATTTTGTAAATAGCTCCTTGTCTGTTAATGGGTTCGTCTTTGTCCTTAACGTTAGTCAATAAACGTCTTAATGTCATAGTAGGCTTGTGAGCAACGCGAATGTTGTAGGGTTGTAATATGCGTTGAATGGTCTCAGAAGTACCTCTGATGTACGGTATGGTGGCAGTGGCTGTGGGTTGATTGTCGGTTCTGTCAGTGAGTGAAGTGTTTTTGTGAATGTTTCGTTTGACGAAATCTACATTGTAATTGTTCTTATCGAACACACTTTGCAAATATTCGTACTCGTCATGAAGTTTGTCAGGTGAATCACAAACACGTTGTGCACGTCGAGTCAAAGTCTTAATAGTGGTAGCTTTGTGTGAGGTGGGATTGTAAGATGTCTGGTCGAGCAGTCTGTCAGTGTGCGTAGGTTTACGGTATACAGTTGTATGTAAGCGATTGTCAGAGTGAGTTACCAAACAGTCTAGAAAAGGTATAGCACCATTTTCTTCGATCTCTTTGGTGAACTGTATGTGAGTGTTTTGTTTGTTCAGGTGGTTGTGAAACTCGTTGATGTCGTCAGTAGGTAGTGCAGTGATAGTGTCGTCAACGTAACGTAACCAAAAAGGTAGTTGTTGTCTGAATGTAGCAAGAGCTTTCTTCTCGATGTTCTGCATAACAATTTCTGATACAACAACAGAAACTGGAGAGCCCATAGCTGTGCCGTGTAGTTGTTTGTAGTGTTTGCCGTTGTACTGAAAGTAAGTGGAAGTCAGGCAAAGTGAAAGTAAGTCCATGATGTCATTCGTAGGTATGGGTAACGGTGTGTCGTCAGCATGTTGTGTGATGGCAGTCTGGGTACAGTCTAATGCCAGTTGAAGTGGAATACTGGTGAATAGTGACTTCACATCAAAAGACACAAGTTTGTGATTGTACTATAATAACAATTCAATAGAGTAGTTTCGAATAACCCTCTTTTAAAATGCAAATGAGCATTTGTGTAAAATACCATGCTAATGAGCTGTGCGTATTTGCTTTCATGTTTTTTCCTTGAGCCACAAGCCCGGCACTGTGGTAAATCAATCAATCAATCAATCTTTATTTAAACAGAAAACTAATTTACATGATAGTCGTGATGTATAATAACAAAATAGAATAGAATTATACTTTATAAAATATATATTAGTACTACATTATTAAAAATAGTGACTAGAGGAAAGGTCAGTGCTCGCTAGTTGTGACTAAATCTGCCAGGACAGCCTTTTTAAAAGAGTTAAAATTGCCTTGAACCCTAGCAGGGTGAGGAAGAATATTCCACAATTTAGCACCCCTGTAGGTTAGACTTCTCTTTCCATATTCAGTATTAAATCTATCAATATATAATTTTAAATTTGATCCTCTAAGATTATGAGGAGTCGAATCCGACAACAATTTAAATGACTTTAAGAGATAATCAGGTGCAGAGTTATTCATACATTTAAACATTAAGCTTGCCAGCAATAAGTTTCTTCGAGTATGGAGCGGGTACCAACCTAAATATTTCAGAACATCTTTAGATCTGGTGTCATATGTGGCACCAGTAATGATACGAGCAGCTCTATTCTGTAGTTTTTGTAATGTATCTGTAATGTATCTGTAAACATTGTTAAAAGTGGTTTTCAGCAAATCTATAAATGTTATCGTTGTCAATCATATTTTATTTGGATTATTTAAATCCAAGCACGCGACTCACTGAAACATTTTGTTACACGAACACCTCATTAGCATGTTATCTTACACATATGCTCATTTGCATGTTAAATGTGGGTTATACGTTATAATGTTCTAATATCTGGAAAAAAACTCACATCAAAGTTAATTCCTGTTTTGTTTCAGGTATTTGGATTTTGTGCAAGTATTCTATTCGCCGTTGAACTTGTACTGCATGTCGTCCATCACAAACGAGAAACTATGACGTCAAAACAGGAAGTGACGCAAACGGAAGTCACCGAATTTAACGCGAATGATTTATAGTGAATTTGAACTCTTTTGTACTGTAAATGTCATAGGCAGCCCAACTACTCCTTTCGAGGATTTTTTGTTTTTCAATAAAGATTCAATGGAAAAAAATGCGCGCGACTCTTTTGGTTTCTTCGTTTGGCGCGCGCTTGTAGTCTTTGGGTTTCCTGTGGCGCGCTTGTAGATTGTGGGGCTCCTGTGGTCAATCGCGGGAGACAAGTATATTGTGATAAGGCATGAAACACGGTTACGTGATGGATCACAATTTCGCTACTATCTCATCACCTAAAAGAAGAATTAATGATTTTTCTACGAATATGTAAACAAATCATCTATCTCCAGTGTTTTATGCCTTGTCACAATATACGAGGGAGTTACCTCAGGAACCCAACAATCTACAAGCGCGCCACAGGAAACCCAAAGACTACAAGCGCGCGCCAAACGAAGAAACCAAAAGAGTCGCGCGCATTTTTTTTCATTGATCTTTACGGAAAAATAAAAAATCCTCGAAAGGAGTAGTTGGGCTGCCTATGTAAATGTTTGTATAAAGATATCACAATAAAAACACCAATGTACATAATAAAGATGTAACCTTTGTCATACTATATTAGACTTGCGGCTAAAAGTCTCGCTCGTTGAATTTTCAGTTGATTGGGGTTCCTGTGTTTTCCGAAAATCATATCGGCCGAGAACTTTCCGAGAAAGACGAGCGATTGAACCCCAATCAACTGAAAAATTCAACGAGCGAGACTTGGAGCAAGTCTATACTATATTGGTATAGAATGCTTGTCTGATTCGTTGTTATCTTTCTTGGTTTATTTTAACTAAGATAGAACACAATGGATAGTGGATCTATGAATTGTCCGTGAGCCAAGTGGATAAAAATTGGTTTTCGTAGTTTAAAATTTAAAGCAGCTATTTCGACTTCCCATTAAGTACTAGCTCATTGCAAAACAAACAAACTTGGAACTTATTTATTATAAAAATATTGGATTTATTGATTTTATGAGCATCGCCTAGCTACATTTTACAAACAACAACAAGTACATCACGAGAGCATGAATATTTATCCTCTCTTGTATCTTCATATTACCTAGTCTATATATTTTATTAAAGTTAAAATTTTCTGAATCCGGAGGGAAAAGTAGGGACTGCTCGCAGTCTAGGAGACTAACTACTACTAAGAAAAACGATGTATTCATTATATGTTTATATGATATTATTACACTGGTAGATCTATCTATTAGAATTTTAGAATTAATCAATTATTTTGATATTCCTACTTTTTTACATTTTTCTTTGTTTTGCCTGATTGACGTCATAATAAAGATGGGTTACCATGGCTACACGTAGTGGTTCAAGATGGCTTCACACATTTCTTGTTTTCCTGAGATCCGTTCTGGGTCCCCATTTTCCATGGCATATTTCTGAAAAACAAAATAACAAATCACTTGAATAGGAATAAAAGCGCCAAGATAAACTTCATGATATGGACATCATAAAGGAATGCCAAGCTACACCTATTTCAAAAAAGGTTGTCCGAGTGACCGGCGATTGCACGACCGAAAGGGATTGTGGTTGCGCATGCGTGCGAATGTTTTACTGGTTTGTTAAGCACAACTTCTTATATTAATTTCTCTCCGTCACTTAATCGGGCCGCGAAAAGGCACAACATATCAATATATCATCGACTCATAGTTCTTTTCGGTCATGCAACGGCAGTTTGACATCTTAATTAACCTTTTTTTTGAAAAAGTTATATCTTTATCAACATCTCAATTATCGTCTACGTTATCATCTCCTCAGTCGTATTCTTGACTACCACTGATGAAGCATCATCACTATTGACGTCGATATGGCTGACTTAATGCCCGAAGCCTGTTTCGGCAGGTGGCTCTGCTACATACCCTTCTCGTTAACGACAAATCATTATCAATACTTAAAAAATAGTATATAATAATAGAAGAGAAACGGCATACCTCCAGTTCTTCTAGTGACGTCGCACCTTTCTCAATCTTGGCACCAATCCCCTCGTCGTACGAGCTGTAGCGCTCCTGTTTGACAAGTAAACGATAGATCATTATTTAAGAATAGAAACAGTTTTGTGTAGTCTCCCTGGCACGCAGCCATATGTTTTATCTGTGAGTCATTTCATCTCTTGAGGGGCTAGACTGGATAGCGGTCGACAAAGATGTCGATCCTTTACATTGCTCTACTCCTAGTTACACCGTCTATTTTAATGCTCTTTAGAGCGGGTTGTACCTTAACTATACCACTCAGTTTAGCCTCTTCAATCAATTTAACCGCTGACTTCAAACCACGAGCAAAACTATCCATGGCACCTGACGACAGAGATTAAACATTAAGTTAGTCTATAATATATATACATGTATATTGCCATACCAACACGGTATATACAACAACAACAACAACAACAACAACAACAACAACAACAACAACAACAACAACAACAACATAAGAAAGATGAGTCCGAGGAACGAAAACATCGTTGAGATCCAAGTTTTGGATTTTTCAACAATATTTCGACTATTGTTGAAACATTCTCGTTTTTCATCCAAAACTTCTCCTTCCTCGGACTCATCTTTGTTATGATGTACTTAAAACTGTCGGATCGACATGGATTCTGAACAACAATAACAACAACAAAAATCACCGATTTTTTGGAAAAGATGGATGTCATAAAAATCATGAATCCAAGTTAGCTGCATGTTATTTTCCTTTCGTCATTAAAAGAGGAGGAAAGTTTCTTAGAACTAGATGGGTAACTGAAGGTAGTATAAAAAGCGCTGAAAAGACATAACTCACCGATATGTGAAATAAACATATCATTCACATCAGTAGATTCCCGGCGTACTTTGCAATCAAAGTTCAAACCTCCTGGAGCCAGGCCATTTTGTTCAATTACAGCCTAACAAAGAATTATAAAAAACGTCTAAATGTAAGTTAAAGTGAAATCTTTACCAGCAAATATAAATCAGGTTCGGCGCATTGCGGACGGAGAAAATACACAAGGAATGTAGTAAAAATATAATCGGTCCTAGTAGTGACCCTTGTGGAACACCGTATCCTACTTCAGTCCCAGAAGAGCGTGTTCCATTGACTACGAGTCTCTGTTCGTTTCCAGTGAGGAATAGAACCATTTGACTAAGGGATCATACTAAAGTTTTTTAATTTTGACACTAGCTTGCAGGACAGACTGAATCAAATGCCTTTGCGAAGTCTTGTAAGACAAGACGGTAATCCAAATAACGTTCTGGACAAAAGATAAAAAAAGATAGATGGCAGTTACGATACCTTCATGACCAAGGCACAGTCTTTGACATTCATAGGGAACTGATCAGTATCCCAGCCTAAATCAGGTGAGCCAGTATTGGAGTCAATAGATCCAAGCAAACCAAACCTGACAACAAAAACGTACATTGTGAGAATCTCAATAGAAATTAAACACATATATATAGACCTGTGATGAGAAACCAGTCTAAGTAAATGCTTGACAGGACTCACTTTGTTCAAGTGGAAGGGGTGAAATTTACTACTGATTCTCAAAAAAAGTCAATTTTAGGGTCAATTTCAGGGTCACTTTTACTTGAAACTCCCCGTGCGTATGTCACACATTAGCTTTGCCAATTACTAAAAATAAACCGCTTAGCTGCAAAGAACATCACATTATGCAAAATCGAGCAATGATCACTTCTACCACTTGTCAAAGGGATTATCCCCTCCACAGGAAGAACACACTTGTATTTCAAAGTTCTTTTTGTTATCACATTAAAAAGCATTTTAAGTAGTTCATTTAGTATATATGGCTTACTTTGAAGCAAGGACAACATCATGTTCATGGCAATGTCCAGCAAGGGTTGTGTGGTTTGGTTCAATGTTCAACTGAAAAACAAATATAGCAGAAACAGTAAATCCCTGATCAGTGAAACCCTATTACCAATACAATACTGGTTCAACTGGTTCAATATTTCAATTTTTGCGTCTCCTCCCAATTTCGTTTTCTCGAGAAATTCATTTACTTGGTCTCGAATTCATCCTGTTTTATATTAAGTTGTCAGACAGCTCCAGTTACAGACAATAGTTTTAAACGTGTGGCAAGTACCTTAAAATCGTGATCCAAGCCATAAGTCTTCAGGAAGCCAATGACAGTTTGTGCATCTATGACAAACAATTATACACCTAATTCAAAAAAGGATGACGGGGCGAACGGCGATTGGCGATTAGTGATTGGCGATTGCGGGACTGTGGATAATACGAATTTCTTCTTATTTTATTCTAAATTACCCAAACATCGTTAAGCGATGACCTTAGATGGATGTCTCGAAGTTTCGCTGAACGGTGGAGGCATTGTTTGGGTAATTTAGAAACGAATAAGAAGGAATTCATATTAACCATCGCCAATCACCAATCGCCAATCGCCGTTCGCCCCGTCAACCTTTTTTGAATTAGGTGTATGTGAATGATGATATGATACTTCTCAAGGAGGGCGGGGGGAACTCGTGGTAAATGTATTCGGTATGCTTGTTGTATATTTTAGGGGTAAAATTTAGTGGTACCTTGTTAGTGTTAGTAATAAAACTGAATTTCAGAATTACAACATTTTTTGGTGCACTTTATTCATTTAGTTTTTATGTCGTATTTCTTTGGTGTAGCAATTGTCTGTGTCATGGAATTTAGGTATCTTCATTATCAACATTCCTGACAAGCATACAAGACCTCTGAGAAGACGAGGCACTGAGAGAGTGAAGAGTCTTGCCCAAGGACACAACGTAATCGCCCATTAGGCCTGGAATTCGGTCCCCTGACCACTGGACCATCATGTCTCTCGTGTGTATAACATATCTTATAACATATCTTACCATAATCATACTGATGTTTAGTGGGTTCTTTAGGCTTGGGCTCAATCAACAGTTGGCCAGTGAAGCCTATTTTCTTCTTGTAAGCTAAAATACACACAATGTATGTCACTTACCAAACTGTTTCTGAGTGTAAATGTTCTCATAATATTGCAATTATAAACATTCTCATTAGTTTTTAAAGGGGATAATAAGTTACAAGAGATATTTATTCCAGAATTTATATAAGGACAAAATGAGAAATTAAAAGAGGGGTGGCTTACAAAAGATGGCTGCTTAAAAAAAGAAATTTATTACAGAGTTGATATGCCGGGTAACAATTTATTGAGAAATTGAAGGAATGGAGGTGGTCGCTCATGACATAGATTCCTTAAAGAATTTATATAGTGAACTTTAGATTAAATGAGAACTTGTAATACTGGTTGACTACTGGAGATGGTTAATACTAACAAAAGTTGTCTTTAAAGATTTTCTGTCAACTGTAAAGAAAATTAATAAGTAATTATTGTTAATTAATTGATTCAGTGACCATCAATTTGATCATTTGACTGATTGAGTAATTTACCTATGACCATGTGGAAGAAGTTGGCCATGTGATCAAGTTCACGTTTGACGTCAGTATTCAATAATGTATGATATCCTTCTCGTCCTCCCCAGAATACTGTTGAAATACAATATTAAAGACAAGTACATTATAAATATAAACATTTTGAAAAGAACATTGTAGAGGTTTACTTCCTGTATGACAACAGCAGTGTAAAAACTTTTGTTTTTTTCTTTCACACAAGCAAAAATCATTCTATATTCACAGAGGATTAGAAAGATAACCTTTGAAACACTAACTAGTTTGTTGTTTTAAGTAAATCAAGTGATCTTACCAAAGTTTTCAGCTCCAAGTTTCTTGGCAATTTCCAGTCCTTTCTTGACCTGTGCTGCTGCATAAGCAAACACATTTGCATCTGGGTTGGTGGAGGCTCCGTTCATGTATCTAGAAACAAAATAATACCAACCAAAGGTAATAAGGGATAGGCTATTTACAATCATGGTCAAGAAACTGAATTATTAATTTTTTTATCAGAAATGAATGAGACTATATTCAATAAAATAAGCTGATTGAATTTCTGCAATGCATTGTGAAATTCAAACTCAAACAGCAAAAACTTCAATTCCAAAGGAAGCGGAAACCATTGTTGCATTATAGTATACCTGAACCAGATGTTCTGGAGTGACCGCTGACCAAAAAGTCATTGTTGTTTTTTGAGTTTCAAGCAATGGGATTTCAACTTGGTTGCTCGGTTTTTGAACTTCAAATGATATGGTTTCGACTTTGTTAATCCATTTTTGAACTTCAAATGATGCAAATGCTAGTTTTGATATATTTTGTCCGCAAATGTACGCCATAAAATACAGCCTCATCTAGTGTCAGAATGGGTCTCAAACCCTCAACCTGACAGGATTGCAAAAAAGCTTTCATCACTCTACCATGCATGCTCACTCCTATAAGTGCCACATTAGTATCGACTGAGTGAAACCTTTACAAGTGTCAAAGCTTGAATCTTACAAATTAAATGGGCTTTTATCCACCCTATAATAATAATAATATACTTGTAACCAGATGCAACAGATCAAATAATTTAGTACCTTGGGTGTGCAAACAAGTTACATGTTGCCCATAGGAGTTTAAGTCCTGTTTTCTTCTGCAGCTCTAGAGCTAGGTCAGTGATTTCATCCAAGTTGGCATTAGTTTCTGCTAGGGTTTCTCCTTCAGGTGCTACATCTCTGAGTGTATGTTAACAAGAGATAATATAAAACATACATTAGAACATAGGAAGAGCAATGAAAAAAAATATCAAAAATTATGGGAACCATATCTGTAGTTTTACATATTCTGTTAGAACAGACTTTACAATGCATTTTTGATTATTGGCAGCAAAATACATTTTTCACAACTGGCCATTGCAATGTCTGCATGAGTTTGCAAAACTGCAGTAAAAACATGTTATATTTGTGTACAGAATACTGTAAAAACCCGCATATAAGAGCCACTATTTTTTTAGGTTAGGCTAAAGTGGTTCTTAATCCACTGGTTCTTATATGTGGGTTTTTACTGTACAGGACTATTATTTACCTATCATGGAAAGTCCAGTATGGAACTCCAAGTTTACTGAAGAATTCAAATGCAATTTTTAATCTTCTCTTTGCATTTTCCATACTGTCGGTTCCATCCTCCCATGGCCGATTAAGTGTTGGAAAACCAAATGGGTCAGCACCTTTGATAGAAAACATTTCCAATCAGTTTTTCCCAATTAAAGTTTAACATAAGATCACATTTTTCTTTTTAAAGTGCAATTTATGTATAGTGTGTTGTATGCTTCAGGATACCTGTGTTATAGAAGAGTAGTTGGGATAACTGTCTACTAGTAGGTCCATATGTGTATCTGTGTGTTTATCTGACAGTGTGTTGGTTTTACAATCCATCTCATGGTATAAATCAGTATAGATAGTACATTCCATGCTTCCTTGCACTCCTCCAAAGTTTATTATGCCAAACTTTGAGCAATCTCCCTTACAAAAAGCAGCCATAGCTCTCTATTTCTGAAGGATCATATTCATGGAATTTTGATTTTAGAATGGCTAAAAGCAAAAGTCGATGGTGAAGAGATTCCAGCAAGTGTCTGGACTGGTATGATTACTGTGTTATGACTTGATTATCACATTAGTGAATCCTCTTCATATATAAGGAACAATGGCACTCTTATAATGTTAAAAACATTGTTTTTTGTTTTATTTAGAATATGATATACCTGTTCCTCTGAAGGTATGCCAGTAACAAACTGAAAATCGACACCAATCCTCCATGGTCTTTCCATGAATAACCTTATAATCAAATATAAAAAACACATGATATAATCAAAATTGTATGAATATTTATAACACATTTGGCTGTATAGAACTATAGGCCCATTAATGCTAGGGACATATACACTATTAAGAGTAATTTGTACGTGAGATTTATGTTTGGCAAATATTTGTTCAGATCAAGTTTTTCATGTGCCAGTGATGACTTAGATTATAGCAGAAACACAATTTCTATATATTTTCACATAAAAGCTAACATATGCCAGCTTTCCAGCAATTATTGTTTTCAATAAAATTGATTGATCTCATCTCACGAAAAACCAAAAAATTGACATGTTTTGCTCCTGGGCTGAAGTCACAGATTAAAGTCATCCTTAAATATAAATCTGTGCTTATACGCTTTGAAATTAGTTTTGTATATAATAAACGCGATCCACGTACACAAACAAAATGCAATACAAAAAAAGTACAAAAATAACTTTTCGAAACCATACTACAATACGTACCTCTTTAGCATTGTAGTGCTTATAGCACAACACATCAGTAGCACCAGCATTTGGCTTGTATTCTATCTTAGGAATCCCTAAAAATATCGAAACGAATTAGTTCAAGTCACAAAATCAGGACCCAAAATCACATGACTGTCTGGCGACCAAACATCGATATTTTTCGTGCACGCATAACTTTACCTTGGAAATGATCGCCATCTAAGCCATCTTTACCAGAAGTTTTAGCTTTCTTTGATGCAGGAGCAAAAGACGACATTATAATTACTTTACGCTATGTCAAAGGAGAATTTTTGAAGAAATAAAGCTATGTTTATCGCCCGACCTTTTGCAACAGGTACGAAATTTGAAACGAAAACACAATATCAGCCAGGCGTTCTTGTTTAGGTGGTTCTGCGATGTGCGTGCACAGCGGCTGTTCAAAACAATCCAAAATGGAGGACGATTCGCCAGTGATTTATGGTTTGGAGTTTAACGTGAGTTTTACAGTCTTTTTTTACTGATTTATCCTTTTATTTTACATTGCTTACTAGAATAACAATACATCTTGCTATTAGAGCTCCTCAATCAGAGAATATCAACCCGATAGTTCGTGAAAATGACTCGAAAAGAAATTGAATGGAGATCAATTTCCTGGGTGATTTTTAGTCGGACAAATTTCTCTTTCTCAATTCTGAAATGTCCTTTTATTTCTTTTCAGGCTCGCGCTCTTTGCCCTCAACATGCTGAATCTGATGTTATACGATTCTTAGTCGGATCTCAATCGCTTAAGTTTGAAAATCAGGTACTGTACTCGATGTCATCCAGACGAGTAACAGTAGTGGGGGAGGGGGAAGGGGGATATAGAGTACACGCTATAAATCATCAAAAAACACAAACAAATAAAAAACACAGCACACATAACGAGTAAGGATGCAATACAGTGGTACTTCCATTAAGTGGTCACCCATTAAGCAGTCACCCTCTATTAATTAGGCAGCCACAATAAAAAGTCCCAAATATATTCCTACACCTATTCTATACCTCTATTCAGCGGCCACTTTGGAAAATCCCTCTTAATAGAGGTACCACTGTAGTTGCACTGTTCTGCTCCAGTGATATATGAACAAGTTTGTACAAAATAGTGCGGTTAAACAAAGCATATAATTTCATATATTTGACAGTGTGGACTTTTATGTTTTATCAAGAAGTTTACATTCTTCGTGTCTCTTTGTTTAAGGTCCATTTAATAGATTTTGATGATGAAAGTAATATCATTAATAAGAATGTATTTCTGCACCCTGTTGGAGAAATATGGTGAGTAAATCTTCTTGTAATTCTGTTGATTGGATAACAGTCTGGAGACTCAAACTGTGACTTAATTGTTTTCATGTTATTATTTTATGAACACCCTACTGCTTCAATACCTCTCAAAATGAAGTATTGTATTACGATACACTGAATACTCACAATAAATCTTATTTTTAATCTGTTACACTCATGGGATGCTCCTCTCTTTTATGAATATAAGCTTCTCAATTTAAAGAATGTCAATACTCAACAAGTTGGAGCATTTATTTACCAATTTCATAACAAATTACTTCCCAAATCATTTCAAAATATGTTTGAATCAAACTCACAAATACATTCATACCCGACTAGGTATGCGGAGAATTATAGACCCCACTTTTGTAGAACTAATATTAAAAAATTTACCATTGCATTCCAAGGCCCACAACTTTGGAATTCATTACCAGATGAAATAAAATCTAGTCATTCATACAATTCTGTCAAAGCAAATTTAAAAAAACATTTAGTTGACCTCTCAAAACCTAGTTAATGCACTCAAAACTGAATTCAATAGCATTTTATTTTTTTCTCTCTTCTATTAAAATAAACTTTCAATTTTTCGCTATTTATTCTTTTCTTTCTCTGATTCTTATCAGTGAATCTAACTTAGTTCAATAACTTAGTCTAATACAGCTAAGGCAGTTTAAATGTCATAAGCCAAGTGGTTTCTTTTTAAACTGCCTTACCATCAGAATATTAAATTGTGTTGCACTAGTATTTTATTTTTATTTTACAACTATTCTCTTGTAACATCAATTATTGATACCATTGTAAATATTCCTTTGTAAAAAATATATATTCTATATACTAAATATCTGTAATATATGTACTTTTGTATAAATTTCAAAACTGTAACATGTAATAGTTACGAATATGGACATGATTGTAAATATTATAATATTCTGATGGTTTTAAATAAAATATTGATTGATTGATATTGATTGATGTGGGTCAAAAAAATTAACAAAAAATACTCAAATGATATTGTTCACAGTTTGAGTATCCTCACTGCAATAATCAATAATAATAATAATAATAATATTGATGATGATAACCTTCTGTCTTTTTCATGTCAGGTCAATCAATTCAAGTCCAGTTGATAAAAATATATTGTCAACATGCTACAACAAAGGTATTCACAATAGACTGCCCTTTCACAGTTCCGCTCAGTGACCACAAATGATAGTTTCAAGTCAAGGTTTCAGTTGCTGCGCATAGTAAAACTATAATTTATCATGCGCAGCAACGCAAACCTCGACTTAGAACTATTAGTAACTGGTTCGAACTATTATTCATGGTCATTGAGGCAGAACTGTTAAAAGGACTATTATTAATTATGCATTGTAAGTTAGGGTTATGGTTACATGTGAAATGAATAAAAACTTGAGAATCCGATTCAAGGAGTAAATGTAGTAAATACATTGATGGATTCTTCTTTTTACTCCAAAACAACTACATAGTCAGTGGTAACAAGGCAGAAGTTAAAGCAGCAATATGGAGGATCCCCCCTGTTGATGAGACTGAACCTCCTCCCCCTGACTCACCAGGACTAAGTCATTCACCCAGCGGCGGATATGCACGATCACTACAGCTTGTATGTGAACTTGATGATCAAAATGAAAACATGAAAAGGTAAATGAAAGACAAAAAAATGACATTTCCTTGAGCAAATTATGACATTTAGTAATATATACAATATGAGTGGCTGATTTGAATGGGATATACAATGGCAGTCCAAGACTAGTGGTGGTATATCTCATACAGATTGGACATGAATATTGTATAACTTACTTATGAAAGTCCAACATTAGTTCTTTCACATTTTTACAAAAATTGTCAAGATAAAAGTAAATCTGGTCGAGATAATTCAAGTTAAAACTTATGCCAATCAGGACGATTTTATATCTAAAATACAACCTTCAACACGGATGTGATTTCTTTTGTCAAATTCTCATTAATTATTCATGAATCTTATAACATGTGATAGAATCACCTCCAAAGGGTTACATCACATGGTATGGTAAACAAACAAGTTTCTAAAACACTTCATTATTATCCATAGATATATAATAATTGTTACATACATATAGATTGCGGTATAATTATCAACACTTTGTAATTTCAGTATTCTATGGAATCCATCTGGTAATGGTGACCAAGTTATCTCTGTCTCTGAACAACATTTAAACCTTTGGGACCTTAATACATCAACATCAATTCTAGAGGTAAGTTGGGATTCCTGTGTAATGTTTATCTATGTTGGTCTCCCTGTGTAGTAGTCAGTCTAAATTGGGTTTCCTGTGCCATAGTGCTTGTAGTCAGTGTAGAATGGAATTCCTGAGTCTGTCTGGGCTGGGTGTCCTGTGCCATGGTTGTTTTTCATTGCTTGCTATACCAAAATGATCTAAACGGTTCATAATGTTCTTGCTTTCAGTCAGTAGATTCAGCCAATCTAGTTGGGAAAGGACAACCTAAGTTTACAACAGCACGGTGGAACCCACATCACGGTGGATCACAGTTGGCAACAACAAATGATACAACCATTAGAGGCTGGGACTCAAGGACACTAAGGTACCAAACTTAACATATCTCATTAATTATTTGTGACTTAAGTGCAAATCACAAAACCGTGGGCACCCACAAATATTTTATAAAATCGTTTTTTGTTCGTTGAACAACTCAGAAACAACACTATATCACCGCAAGAAGTTTGACTGATGTGTAGTATGATAAACCTTTTGTAGTTAGAGTTGTTTATGAGTTGTTCAACAAACAATAAACAATTTCTAAAACATTTCTGGGTGCCCATGGTTTTTCAATTCGCACTGTAAATGGGTTTGAAACTGTGAATTCCATGTGCATTTAAACCATATTTGTTATGAGAAACAAATGTTATTTTTATATATAATAAGATACTTGATCTTGACAGCCTTTGTGAGATCGACTATATATGTATTTTTTCATAGTGATTCTAAACTGTATTTTCCATCTCATTACAATCAGTACTTATAAATGTAGATTACCCCTACATTTTGTGAGTGGTCCGGCCATTCTAAACTATTCTTTCGTGATGCAGGCAAGTCTATAGCATAGAGAATGCTCATGGCCAACTAGTAAGAGATCTAGACTTCAATCCTAATAAACAGTACTATCTAGTAAGCTGTGGCGATGATTGTAAGATTAAATTCTGGGACACAAGAAAAACTGATGAACCCTTGATGATTGTATCAGAACATTCACACTGGTAAGTAGGACTTAAACCATAGTCTATTGGTACTGGCGTGTTATTAGAACTTTTGTAAAAGATAAAAAGTAACGCAGGCTAATAAATCACTTGTTTTATTAAATTGTATTACCAATAAAAGGTTTCAGTCCATTTGAACATCTGCAGGGGCTTAATGTAATGCGTTTTCAAACTGTGCAGTTTTTGAAGCATCATGTCTTGTCAATGCCATTGTAAAACAAGTTGCTGGAGTGGTGATACACTGTGCAATGGCCTGGCAAGCTGCCGAGTTATGTTGTAAAAAGTAGAACTGAATCCTACTTTGTGCAATGCTGTCTGCTACAACAACCTTTGTCACACTGTGCAATTCTTCAACTACTAGAGTAGTTGCTAAAACAAATTGCACAGTATAGCAGTGCTTTTACAAAGCTTTTTACTCTGTTGTAGGGATGGTTGAATTTCCCCAAACCTGGGCTTCTTTAAACCAAAAATGTCAGAAAACACGTAATTGATTTGAAGGCAGTGCCTGCTTAATCTTTTTTTTTTTTTTTTAATTGACAATTATAACAGAATAGCATATTTACATTTGATAATATTATATACTTGATATTATAATTACAATGATTAATTAATTACAATACAAAAATATGAAAAAAATAACTTAAAAAAAAAAAAAACATAATAAGGCATAATAAAATTCCTGTGCTGTGTTTCTTCCACTTTTTAGTATGACAATTAATCTTATTTTTGTTCAAAGCTGCTTTATATTCTATTGTTCTGTACTGCCTTACTGTATTCTTAAAAAAGGATATAGATAGATATGCTTTTTGTTTTTCTCTCTGTTTATAAAGTGTGAATTTATACAATAAAATTATAAAATTAGCAAGTTCATCATCAATACCTAATATTATGTTAGCCTTATTGCATACTGGTAAGTCTATGTCAAATTCTTCAAGCCAGTTTCGAATTTGCCAGTTTCGAATTTTTTTTTTAAGTGCCTGCTTAATCATTCAAGCACACTCAGCTTAAGCCACTTGCTAGCTTTTCTTCACATATTGACTATTTGATGATTCCATTGTTTTTCAGGGTTTGGAGTATTAGGTATAATCACTTCCATGACCAGCTCTTACTATCATCGAGTAGTGACAGCAGAGTAATACTCCATAATATCGTATCGCTATCATCTGAACCCTATGGACACCTTGATGATGAAGATGATGATGATGACAAACTAGAAAAAATGTAAGATTTATGATGGTGATAATACACCCTTTCCGAGAAAGTTCGTTCGTCATCCGTGAAGCACTCAACTGAGTTAGTGGCGCAAAGGATCATGATCTAGTTCAGAAACTAAATGTGCATTCGATGCAACTTTCTTATCTATGGATAAAGATCGGACAGTTGATGGGAACATCAGTGGACCAGGCAAAGAGATTGACACAGTCCAAAAATGAGTTCAGCAGAGTGATCCACTAGCGATTCACTCTGGCTCTTCGTTGACTAGGTCAACAATAGAGAAAATAAACTGTACTGTACTGTATCTATGATAAGTCAGTAAAAACGGTCATTTCTCAATAACGCAGTGGCGAGTGTGTCGATAAAATTCCAACAAAGTTCCAATAAAGTGTACATAGGTTACCGATAGTACACTGCGTTACTAGCTTGTAGGCTTTTCAGTCTCATCACAGGTGACAACGTTTCTCGGAAAGGGTGTATATGGTTATTGATGATGATGATGATGGTGGTGGTGGTGGTGGTTACTATGACTATGATGGTAAACAATGTAACCGTTTCATGGTGGGTTTGTGTGTTTTCAGATCTCAAGAACCGGTCACTGACGGTATTATTGCAACGTTTGATGAACATGAAGACAGTGTGTATGCATCAGAATGGTCGACCGCTGATCCGTGGGTCTTTGCATCGCTGTCTTATGACGGGAGACTAGTGATTAACCGAGTTCCAAGAGCGGAAAAATATAAAATATTACTATAGTTTGTAATCATAATAATTCTTGTAAATATATTATTAATAATACTGATGATAATGGTAAACTGTTGAACTGCGTCGTTATAATTCATTCACCTGTATAATTGTACTTAGGGATAAAACCAGGCACTGGACGTAACAAACCCTGGTCGTGACCAACCCCTTGATTTTCATACACTACACTAACTAACCTGCATTGTAGGACCTTTAAAGAACCAGGCACTAAGAACGTAACAAACCCTGGTCGTGACCAACTTTGATTAGTGACAGCTGTAAGTTAAAAAAAAGTAATTTACTTGTTCAGCTTTAAAAAGGTTTTACAGAGCTAAGGATGTTTTCACTACCTAACGGGCCGGAATTGTGGGTATATAAAATCAATTGATAGGCTCTGAATATAGCCGTATTAACTTGGAAAAAAAGTGGCAGCTCCGAGAATTTTCCCTTTAGTCGATCTCAAAGCATCACTTCCTTTTCATTGTTTATATCCAGAACATCGCTCAAAAATGCCAAATATGCCTTGTAGTCAAAGGGTTAATTACACCGTTCGAGAAGAATTAATGAAAAATACCGCGCGCGTATTTGATGAAAGTGGCTGCCTCGTTCCTCGAACAAATACCGTCGCTTGCATCTACCCGTTAACAGTCGTGACAAAAACATGTTCGATCTGTCTCGCAGTCAAACTTCAAAGATCCAAACTTGGCAAGTTTGTAAACCACTGCCGTGGAAAAAAGGCTACAAATTTATAGTATGTCACTTAGGGACCGGTCATTATTTATGTAGAGGGGGGGAGGGAAAAATCTGTTAGGCAGATCAAATTTTCTATAAGGGTATGTAAATTTCACGTGACCCCCTTATTTACTCATTATTTTGTTGATGACCCCCCCCCCCCCTCCACTACCTCTGCCACCACCGATTATAAGATGATTTCCTTGATAACTTTGGACCTTGCCCATTAAATTACAAAATTAGTGTATCGTGAAGACCAGTGTCCAGTTTTCCGTCCACTTCGTGTAACAGTATATTTAACACTAGTGTACTATTAATGCTTATATTATTAAAATATAATGAAAGTGATATTTTTGCTAAATAACAAAAAAGGAGAATAATCTCTTTAGTTACCTTCTACAATTTTTTCAAATTACAAAATTAATATAATTCTTTTCAAATGATGTCTTTATAGTTGTAAAAGGACTACCTTCATGTTTATTTGCCTCTTGAGTTATTGAAGTGACAAGCATTTCATTAAAAGAAAATTCAGTCAAAGCAAATATTAAAACAGTTAGGTCTACATTCTTTTCATATTCAACTAAATTTGAGATAATATTGAATGGTGTTCAGAGTACAAACGGTATTTCTGTAAAATACAAATCACTATAAAGTCATACAAAATGGTGGTGTTTTGAACAAAAGAAAACAATAGATATAGTATAAACTTGTACAATTTAGCATTACTGTTTTACATTATATTGTTTGCATTCCAATATTTTAATTTTTCACCCACCTTTAACTCATGGCCCCCCAGTAAGGTATTTATAACAAAAAGTTTGACACCCCCTCTTGTCAATCTGAAATAGCCTTGACCCCCCCCCCCCCCTTGTTTTTTCCCTCCCCCTCTACATAAATAATGACCAGTCCCTTACATCTACCTGTTAACAGATATGACAAAAATATTATATATATATTAAATTTACCCCAACAAATTGAATTTATTTAAAGAGAATCGCATTAGAAGAGTGCGAAGTTTGGCGCCAAACTTTGGAAGTTTACGCCAAGACATGCATGCAGAACATGTTTTTGTTGCAACCGTTTGTTACTATGCTGTTATCCAATCAGGATTGTCTTATCTTATCTCAGATTTAAATGCTAATTGGAGGATGGCGCTACAAAAGTATGTGAATACATTATCAGTGGTCACAGTCATGAGCATCTTGCTGTAATTGGTAGGTGCAAACGACGATACAAGCGGTACTTTTCATTAATTCTTCGAGAACTAAGGTGAAATTTCCTATTACATAAAATGCGAGTCTCCGATGAAAAAAAGGCAAAAAACAAACACACACAAGCCGCAAAGCACGCCGGGAAGGACGCGTGCAATTAATCAATTGCACGGATTACAGTGAGGATACTCGAACCGTGAACACTTTGACTTTTTTATTACTTTTTTTAACCCACATCCCTTGAGCTAATAGATTATCAATAAGATTTATTATGAACACTTACTGTATTTGAACTCACTGCTTCATTTTTAGAGGTTTTGAAGCAGTAGAAGGTCCAGAAAATAATAACATGAAAAAAGTCAAGTGTTCACGGTTCGAGTATCCTCACTGTAAGAGAAAATTCACAATAGTAGGGTATTTATGAGAGTTCTGCAACATGAATCCGGTCGGATTTATCGGATTCATGCTCCCGTCGGATTCGTGGGATTCATGCTCCGGTCGGATTTGTCGGATTCATGCTATGGGAGCGTCGGAATCATGTCGGAATCACATCGTTGGAATCAAGTCATCGGAATCATATATTTATTTTCTTCCTATTTTTTATTTATTTATTTCTTTACTTTTTTTATTATTTTTTTTATTTCCTATATTTTCATAATTTCTAATTTTTTAATTTCCGAATTTATTTTTAAACTGACGGTTTTTATTCGATTTATAGATTTTTAGAGAAGGTATAAAAGATTTTTCCAAATAAATTGAAGTGCCAACGCCGAGGCTCGAACCCTTGACTGCATGATTTGGAGACCAGATCATTACCATTACGCCACAACAGAATCTTATTATCCTGAACGTGCAGAAAAAGGGTTTTATTCAAAGTCTTTTGTTATCATCTTCATTAATTTATTCCAAATGGCGGTGGTGGTATTGTATGTTAATCCTTTAATCCTTTGTTTATCTTAAAACCTACTAGATTGTGAAATAATTGAAGCTCGAAAACTTCGATAACTTTCTTTTTGGTTAATTCTGCAATTGATGATCGCTAAATCAATGTTGTGGGTAATTTTAGAAATGCCTTTTTTTATTTGTCCTGCCTGGAATAACAGCTGGTTAATTAGACCCGATTTGATTACTATAACTCGCTCGCTTGAATCTGGAAATAGTGTCAGTCGATCTATTTTTAGTAATTACGTGTTATTATTGCACCATCATCGTGAAACATCTTGTCCAACAAGTCTTAGTCAAATCTATTTTAGTATCTTAATGTATTTGATCGATCTCTTGGTTATAAAAACGGACCGCTTGATCGCTAACAATACAGCAAAGAAGTGTCAAACAGTCAATATAATTTTATTCAAAAATATCACCACAGGGAGCCCAAATATTTCACCACGGGGAGCCCATGGAAATAAATAAACATAGCTTCAAATGTAAATCATGACTTTGGGTGTCCTGATTGTACCTCAGCAGTTGATTAGAGCTTCTATAGTTCTTCAGATTATTTACTATAGGCATTATAACAATATAATAAGAATATCTGTAAAATAGCCCCATCTGGATTGATATCGTTAGCCTAGCTATTAGCCTAGCTATTAGCAATTAATAGCCTAGCCTACTGACTATCGTTAGCCTAGGCTACTGGCTGTCGTTAGCCTAGGCTACTGGCTAGCAATAGCCTAGGCTACTGGCTATCGCTAGCCTAGGCTACTGGCTAGCAATAGCCTAGGCTACTGGCTATCGCTAGCCTAGGCTACTGGCTAGCAATAGCCTAGGCTACTGGCTATCGCTAGCTTAGGCTACTGGCTAGCAATAGCCTAGGCTACTGGCTATCGCTAGCCTAGGCTACTGGCTATCGCTCACGGCTCATTTATACTGCTCAGCTGCTGAACATACGAGAGGGCCACTTTGCATGTTTCTTGCACAACATTTGAAAAGTGGTCCTCTCGTATGTTGAGCAGCTGAGCAGTATAATTGAGCTGCTCATGAGCAACTCATGCTTGCTCAACATATGAAAGGGCCACTTTTCAAATGTTGTGCAAGAAACATGCAAAGTGGCCCTCTCGTATGTTCAGCAGCTGAGCAGTATAAATGAGCCGTGAGCGATAGCCAGTAGCCTAGGCTAGCGATAGCCAGTAGCCTAGGCTATTGCTAGCCAGTAGCCTAAGCTAGCGATAGCCAGTAGCCTAGGCTATTGCTAGCCAGTAGCCTAGGCTAGTGATAGCCAGTAGCCTAGGCTATTGCTAGCCAGTAGCCTAGGCTAGCGATAGCCAGTAGCCTAGGCTATTGCTAGCCAGTAGCCTAGGCTAACGACAGCCAGTAGCCTAGGCTAACGATAGTCAGTAGGCTAGGCTATTAATTGCTAATAGCTAGGCTAATAGCTAGGCTAACGATATCAATCCAGATGGGGCTATTTTACAGATATTCTTATTATATTGTTATAATGCCTATAGTAAATAATCTGAAGAACTATAGAAGCTCTAATCAACTGCTGAGGTACAATCAGGACACCCAAAGTCATGATTTACATTTGAAGCTATGTTTATTTATTTCCATGGGCTCCCCGTGGTGAAATATTTGGGCTCCCTGTGGTGATATTTTTGAATAAAATTATATTGACTGTTTGACACTTCTTTGCTGTATTGTTAGCGATCAAGCGGTCCGTTTTTATAACCAAGAGATCGATCAAATACATTAAGATACTAAAATAGATTTGACTAAGACTTGTTGGACAAGATGTTTCACGATGATGGTGCAATAATAACACGTAATTACTAAAAATAGATCGACTGACACTATTTCCAGATTCAAGCGAGCGAGTTATAGTAATCAAATCGGGTCTAATTAACCAGCTGTTATTCCAGGCAGGACAAATAAAAAAAGGCATTTCTAAAATTACCCACAACATTGATTTAGCGATCATCAATTGCAGAATTAACCAAAAAGAAAGTTATCGAAGTTTTCGAGCTTCAATTATTTCACAATCTAGTAGGTTTTAAGATAAACAAAGGATTAAAGGATTAACATACAATACCACCACCGCCATTTGGAATAAATTAATGAAGATGATAACAAAAGACTTTGAATAAAACCCTTTTTCTGCACGTTCAGGATAATAAGATTCTGTTGTGGCGTAATGGTAATGATCTGGTCTCCAAATCATGCAGTCAAGGGTTCGAGCCTCGGCGTTGGCACTTCAATTTATTTGGAAAAATCTTTTATACCTTCTCTAAAAATCTATAAATCGAATAAAAACCGTCAGTTTAAAAATAAATTCGGAAATTAAAAAATTAGAAATTATGAAAATATAGGAAATAAAAAAAATAATAAAAAAAAGTAAAGAAATAAATAAATAAAAAATAGGAAGAAAATAAATATATGATTCCGATGACTTGATTCCAACGATGTGATTCCGACATGATTCCGACGCTCCCATAGCATGAATCCGACAAATCCGACCGGAGCATGAATCCCACGAATCCGACGGGAGCATGAATCCGATAAATCCGACCGGATTCATGTTGCAGAACTCTCATAAATACCCTACTCACAATCAATCAAACCAATCAGAAACGAGCTTTTTATGGAGATGCGGTATTCATATTCCATCGCGAATTTGGTAACCCGGGAAACAAATGACATAAAGTGCGATACACCTACTTGCATTGAAGAACGTTGTCATACGAAAAAAGGACATTTGTATTTAGTGGGTTAGGAATAAATTAAAAGTACAAAAGATGATCGAAGCTGAACTCTTTCTTTTGTACTTTTAATTTATTCCTAACACACCAAATACAAAATAATGTTCTTTTTTATATGACAACGTTCTTGCAAGTAGGTGTATGTATATAATAGTCACGCTGTTCTCCTCCAGTACAGTCCAGTACTAATATTAGACTATCCACAAGTTCGTTCAATGTATCGTGTTGTGAATTTTTACTTTAATATACTCAATTAATTAATAACTAAATAGAGTACAAGCACTAAAAGTGTGCAATACTTTGTACTATTTACCACTAAATAGTGTTGATTAAACAATAGAGAACAAAAGAATTTGCATAATTTAGCAGTATTTAGTGGTATTTATGTTGCACACTTTTAGTATTTGTACTCTAGTTCATACTAAATACTAGTTAGTAATTGTTTCACGGACTTATGAAAGAGATAGAGCTTTAAATAGTATGAATATAATAATTCCTCTTTCTAAAGTGAAAACTAGAATGGTTTATTGGAAATTGATCGAAAATAAATTAACCAAACCGACAGCACAAAAACACATAGCTAATAAATTAAATAACCCAGACATTGAGTGGTCAGAAGTTTACAAAAAAATGTATCATGTTACTAATGACACTAAGTTACGAGCTTTGCAATATAAAATTTTAAATAATTCCCTCTTTCTGAATAAAGACCTTTTTAGATTTAAACTAATTGATTCACCGAGTTGTACTTTTTGTAAATCTTCCATTGAAACAATGGAACATCTTTTTATTGATTGTTATTTAACAAAGAATTATTTTATTGAAATAAGAAACTGGTTACATACGGGGAATATAAACCTACCAAAATTAAATATAAGTAATATTATCTTAGGAGGAGTTAACGATAAAATGGAAGAATTTCTATTTTTGTTATATAAATTCACAATAGTTAACTGTAGAACCAGAGGAATGGTTCCCAATATAGCAAATTTCAAATCAAAATTGCAAGAATACGAAAATATCGAATACGAAATTGCAAAAAGTCATGGAAAAATAGATATACATCTAAAAAAGTACAATAAATTGAAAAAACTATTGCCTTAGATAGAACAAGTCCTATGTAGCAGACGTAGAATTGTGTTGTAGTTGTGTTATATGTATGTTATGCACTAGTCAATTGAAACCCCCGCCCCCCGACCCCCGGGAAATACCGGGGAATTTAACGTTTGGGTAGTGTTAAAATCAGACATTTCCCCTGGTAGTCGGGGGCACATTCACTGTTAAAGCCCCCGCTATTGTGGCCCCGCTATTTTGGTCTAGTAGTAAATAACAAAACAAACACATTTCACTCCAACTGCAATTTCCTGTGCCACGCATAGCTAATCTTTGTGTGTTCCATTCTGATTCACAAATATTTAATGTCCAATATTTTCAGGGGCGTCAGTTGGGTTTCATAATGTCATTTTAAGTATAAAATGAACAATGCTTGTAAATATTACTTAATGAATAGTGGTTTTATTTGCACTTTTGACAAAGCCATTTTCCCTCAGGGGCAGCTCTGAGGCCCACACAGGAGAGATGATACCACATTATATCACACTCTTTGCTGTCACAGCAATCCAAACGGCTGCATGATTACAGAGGCAAAATTTCTCAGGATCATCTACAAACAAAATTAACCAAAACAAATTAATGTAAGATATATCAATAATGGCAAAATATCATGGATAAAATCTTCAACATTCGTGATTTGTTTTCATTAAAAGTACGCATGTTGACTCACCTTTCGTTTTTCCATTCTAGCAAAGGATCGGAATATTAATATCATCCACACCTATAGAATACCGATGTTAGAATACCAATGCTTTCTGGGTATTTTCCAAGATGGCCGACCTCTAGTTTCCAGGCCCTTACATATTCAAACGAGCGTTAAAATCCCCGCTCGCTGCCCCGCTGCGAAGACAATTAGTTAAAATCCCGACCCCCCGGTGCAATATTGCTGTAAAAGCACGTTAAAAACGCGTCACGTCCCCGTTCAGTGCCCCGCTAGTCCCGGGGGTCGGGGGGCGGGGGTTTCAATTGACTAGTGCATTAATTAAATGCCATTAGTATAGTAATATATAGTTGTTGAGTGATTGTGTTTGTTTGTGTGTATATATATATAGTTAATTATAAACTTATTTCATTGAAACTTCAATTATTGTAAAAACTTTTATCCTCTCGTGAGTCACAATTATTGTGGCTCTCTTTACTTGTAAATATTTTTTGTGTGTGTCTTCTAGTGTGTCACATTTATTGCGACACTCTTTAAGTGTAAATTTTGTGTGTGTCGTTAATTAAAATAAAATTAAAATTTTTTAAAAATTCTTACGCATTGTCGTGAAGTCTTTTATACAGAATCATTTGTTTATTTCTTGGAAAAAGTAGGATCTGTTTTTGAATGTTTAATTTATTCGCGAGTCCCAACCGATCATTTTTGACCTTAAAGTCAATGTAAGGACATGCTCATTCAAATTCTATATTTCGCTTAAGAAGCAAATTTTTAAAATTGAAAGCTAGATCTTCGGCCACAGTGTTACGGCACAGTTCATCGTTGGATTAATAAGCTAACAAAAATCAGGCTAGAGGAGCAGGTATTAATATTATTCTGTGAGTTTTTCTCTTATTTTGTGTTTTGTCATACGCTTTAAATAGCTTGTTTCGATTGATATTCGTATTTGCGACTTATAGGTTGTTGACAGATTGGCATAACAAGTCAAGCATCGTTGGAAACGCGATACAGGAAATTTCCTTTATAAGTTGAAACAAAGCTGGGTGATATAACAATTTCTCCAAATGTACTGCGAAAAATTCAATGCCAAAATGCTTCTGCTCATCATTACAGTGTATTTTACGTGAAAGCTTTACTTTTCCAAAAGTCATCAACTTTCTGTGTTTGGCTTGTTTAACTCACGAATTGGAAACTGAAAGCGAAAACGCACTGACTCGGTATGTTAGCCAACGTAGTCCGTTCGATTGCAATGGCAATGCTTATTCTTCATGTGAGTGGCTTTGACAGAAGCGTTTACCAAGACGGAAAAGTGGATGCAGTGTTGCCCAATGAACATTAAGCTGACAGTATCTCAACACCAGGAATAATTGCTTTGAGCTCTGTTTCAACTGTAGTGGTGTTTGTGTTCATCTGCTACTTGGTCAAGAGATTTTGCCTCAACCAAAGAGAAACGGCGATTGTGGACGTAAGTGAGACGGGATTACCTCAGAACGTAGAGACGCTTTCTGGATGCAACTGTCCTCCCCCACCCTACCCGGGGACAGAAAACATTTTGTCAATCGAGGAGAACCAAACTCCACGCTATTCATGGCTTTTTCCGACACCAGATTAGTTAAATAATTAATTAATACAACACCGTACGTAGAAAAAAACGCCTAACTTCTGATAAACTAACAAGTGTTTAATCAAATAACAAATATAATACTTTGAATTTAATACCGATGTTTTACAAGACGAATAGTCCTTGCTCTTCCGGTCCCTGCATAGATCAGGAAATCTCTGCTAAACAAATGCTTCGCCAATGTTAACTTTTGTGTCTGTGTTTTTCCTTTTTCAATTAAAAAAACATATTTTGTACAAAGAAATTCCACAAAATTTATAGTATTATTTATATATTTATATAAAGTAAAATAAGACAAAATAGATCCAGAAATAGTTTTGTATTGAGGAAAAAATGTTCGCTTTTTTCGCATTTAAATCACAATATTTGCTGTTAATTACAACAATATAATACATATAGAGTACAAACATTAAAAGCGTGAAACATAAATAGTACTAAATAGTGATATTTTATGCTAATTCTATTGTTTTCTATTATTATTAATTAGTACTAGTTGTTTCACGGGTATAATATTTGTATTCTAACTAAATTATATACTCACGCATAGTTTTATTATTATTTCTTATTTTAATTGTAAAAAAATTCCGAGAATAAAAGAAATTTAAAAATGCATGGCTGTACATAGTTTTTTTTTATTTAAACGTATATTTTACTCTGTGTTTTCTGCAAGAGCTGTGCTCATCGTGGGAGATCACACAGTACTGATTTACAATATTTATGGAGTTTTTTAAGGAATAGAGTACCCTAGAAACTAGAGGGTTTCTTGATTTATCATTTGTACGTCTGTGTTCGTTTTTTTCAAGAGAAACCCTCTAGCCAAACGAGCCTATTCTTTTGAATTCGCCGAGCCAATCAGAAGCGGAGGGTCGCTGCGTGACCCCGGCCTTCTGATTGTTTTAAGTCTATGAAGATCTTTGATTGGATGAAAGCTGACAGCAAGATGTCAACAAGTTTCCAAGTTTCCAAATATGGCTATAATTGACGTTGTCAATCAAAACAGCATGGAAGTGAGATTCGAAGCTCATTTGGCCAGGGGTTAGTTTCGTTGAATCACAAACCATAAACAAACCGTCAAATTTACAAACGCTAAAGCGAACGATAAAGCAAGGAGAAAATAACCCCTGGTACCCAGGGTAGGAATAGAGCTACCCTGACACTATTATATTATGATAACAAAATATTTAAAAATCTGGGGGGAAAAACAACAAAATATTAAGATTTTTAAAAATTATTATTACCGTACTTTTTTTTCTATATATTTCTTGAATCTTTATATTTCGTTTTTTGTTATGTATTTTATTTGAACTGTTTCTCTTTATTTAAGCTACATGCTACATACTCTTGATGTATTTACATATATGTGTATTTGTAATCTATATGTAAAACTATGTAAAATAATATATGTATTTAATATTGTAAATAAGTCAAAATAAAAAAACCTAGGATACAATGCTTAGCACTGTAATCATTAATTGTAAATATTTATATTGAAAACTAATTCAACATTAAAAAAGAAAAAAAAGGAATAGAAAAAAGTACAAATACAAAAGTACAAATATTGACATAAAATAATTGAGAAAAGACAGTAAAACAAGAGATAAATATATGAAAAGAAAATGAAAAAAATTATATACTGTAAAAATATACATGTACATATATAGTTCCTTCATAGAAACTTTCCCGGGCCCATGAAATTGCAATGTTGTCCGTTTGTAGGAAATCACTCCAAGTGCATGTCAACTTTATATTTGCACGCTATTGGATAACAATGACAGGACCAATCACCAAATGAAATGTAATTGGATGAACGCTTAGGAAGCCAGTTTAGTTCGTAACAATTTTTTTTTTAAATATATAATAATTTGAAAGTTTAGTTTTGCATTAAAATTATCAACCCAATTATTTAATAGTTGTACTAAGATTTACTTATTTGAGAATAATTTTTCCGTAATTTATTTATTCTAAACTGCATGGCAAATCACTGTGACACACTAGGATTGTAGCTGTCTGACTGCACTGCCCTGTTTGTTGTCAATTTATTTATAGAAAACTACTAAAGCAATGATCAGAATAGCTAGACTAATCAGTACAACCCACATCCATGAACTTGTTGATGTAGAGTCATCATTGTTCAGTTTCCTAGTTGCTAATGGGGTCAACCTGCTTTCTTCCACTTCCTCTATGACTTGTTTAGCTCCTGACCAGGCCCCTGGACCCATCAGACGGTACTGGGCTGGGACACAAGGACCAAAGAACAACTTGATTGCAAACATAGGATCTTGGAAAAACACTTTCCACAAGTTAGGCTTGACTCCCACTAGAGAAGCAATATCATCCATGTAGACAATGTGTCCTTCGGTTAACTGTATAAAAAAGTATAAAAACCATCACAGTTGGACTCACTGTGTGCAAAAGTTTTTGTTTAGATTTATCACATTCTTTTGTGATCAATCTAAACAAATTGTGAGTGCTTTTACTTGTGAAAACAGTAAATTCTTTCCTCTGTAATTAACAATTTTTCAAGCCTCAAGTCTACGTCCTAACAAATGTGAATCAGTGAAAAGAGTATTTAATAAATGAATGAGGTAGCTAGATGGAAGTAAATGAATGCATGAATAAATGAAAGGAAATGAATAAAAGAAAATTGAATAATGAGAAGGAACATGAATGAATGGAATAATGAAGAAAGATAACAATAAATGAATGAAAACAATTTAAGAATGGAAGAAAAGTGGATGAACAAATTGCTTATAACTAATGGATGAAATTACAAATAGATGAATGAATGAATAAAACCAACCAAATGTGCTTGACAACTTGAACTTCCATCTTTATGTAAATATCTTGACCTTCTTTCCATGACTTCCGTCTCCATCAGATCTTTACTGGGCAACTTCAATTCACCCTTGAATACCTGCATGGCCCAGCGAGCTTGCATTTCCAGGATAGGAATAACAGCTCCTTGGATTCTGCAAAATCCAATAAATGCTAGTGTAGGATGAGTGGCATCGGGAGGAAAAACATTTTTGTAAAACACATGGCCAGATTGAGCTTTCTCAGGGTCAAAAACAGACTTTGGTAGAAATGGAATATCAACATCATATCCAGTAGCAAATATGACATCATCAATGTCATCCAGCACTGTGTTATCTTGAAAGAACACTTTCTTATCTTTAAACCCAGTAATGGCATCCTTGATAATTAGAGAGCCTGTTACAACACGATGGGGAAGCTCATCATTTACCATGACATATCCAAGACCTTTTTGGTTTCTCAATGGCATCAAACCAAGATCTTTCAGGTTGAATTTTGACTCTAAAGTTTTCACCGATATCCAATTATATATAACTTTTGGGATGTATGTATTTGCCCTTCTTAGAAAAGGTAGATCACTTGGGATTCCACCATGAGCCAACCGTGTAATAATATAGCAACCTCGCCTTCTACTGATGTACACTTGCTTGGCGTGACGACTTAGTTCACAAGCAATGTCACCTAAGAAAGAAAATAGTATTATACTGTCAAGCTATCATGTAATTCATATAAGATTAATCTATAAGATGATCTCTGTGGTAATTTATGCAACTTGTTAATATGCACTTGAATGAATTGAAATATGAGGACTGGTTATTGTTCTTGACTGGCTAGCCTTGTGTTCACATTAATCCAGCAACACATATAACTATATATATTTTTTATTTATGCAATAATTATGATTATATTTATAACATGTACATAACCATTTTATATCATACATACACATATATATTTTTTTTAAATTTGTAAAGAGCATTGAGACTTTTGTTAAATGCGCTGTTTTAAGAATTAAATTTATTATTATTATTATTTATTATTAAAACACAATTACAGAGTTTTTACAGGCAAGCCAGTCAATTAGAACTATTAATAGTTAATAATTAAATTAATATCACATCTACAAAAAATACTTGATTCTGATTGGCTGACGAACTGTGAATTTTTTCTTAATACCGTGCAATAAATTAATTGCACACATCCGGGAACTTTGTTTTTGGATACCTTTCAAATAGCTGCACTTTTATTCTCAGAAACTCGTATTTTTTATAGATGTGATATTAACAGGAAATTACACCGTTCGAGAAGATAAATGAAAAATGCTGCTTGTATTTGATGAAAGTGAATTAATACTTCTCGTGCTATGCACTCGTGGAATTAATTCACTTTCATCAAATACGCGCAGTATTTTTCATTTATTCTTCTTGAACGGTGTAATTTCCTATACAAATAATTTGCATGGTCATTTTGCAATAGACCGATCCAAGGTTATTGCCGCCATCTTGTAGGGGGTGCAGAACTACTGGGGCGAGCAGTAAATGTATGTAACTTTGAACTTATATAACTCCACTGGAAATTGACGAATGTTCAATATAAACATTTCATATCAAAGATACTATGCATGGCTATACCTGAGATCAAACTAAGGTTGTTAAATTATGTGAAACGTATGTAAACGGCGATTTCAAATCTCCCTATATTTACTGTGTAATTCTATATCGCTGAAACACAGTGTTTGTATGTAAATCTAAAATATTGATTACAGAGCCTGTAGCTCGTTTCCCAGCGCTATGTTTTGGATATGTTATTAACAAATGCAAAACCTTTGATATACAATTTTAACTTTGAAAATCCAATGAATTGGAAGAAAAATATGTACTTTCAAAGTAGTCCAAAATCACATACATTTACTGCTCGCCCCAGTAATTCTGCACCCCATACAAGATGGCGGCAATAACCTTGGATCGGTCTATTTCCCTCAGTATTATAGAGTATAGTTCTCATACATATTTTCTTAGAACCAGTAGTTTAGTTACCTGCAGTATTTCCAATGCCTACTACAACCACTCGTCTCCCTACAAACGGCGTAAATGTCTTGTATGATATGCTATGAATCTTCCTACCAGTGAAATCGTCTACATCAGTAATATTGGGCAGAAATGGCTTCCCAAAAACATTACTACAAACCATTATGTAATCATACACTTGTACACAAACTTCGTCTTTACCACCATCATCACTTCTCTGCACTGAATGTACCTTCCATCGACCAGTATCTCCATAATCGTGGCATTTCTCAACCTTCAAAACTTCACAGTTGAATCGTATTCTTCTTGTAAGATCAAAAGTTTTGGCATAAGACTCTAAATAACGTTGAAAATCACGACGGGTAAAGTAGTTTGGCATTTCTTTACCAGCTGGAAAGTCGCTGAAGCAAGAAAAGTGCTTGCTTGTGTTAAGAATCGTTGCTTTTGGAGCGACTAAGCGGTCATCTTCCTCAGTGTAATACCAAAGGCCTCCTAACCAAGCACTTTTCTCAAATGCTGTAGGTTCTATACCTGCATCGACAGCATTCTTAATGGACGTTAGACCAGATGCACCAGCTCCGATTATTGCTACACGTTTGGGCATCTCGATAAGAGGAAAAGGCTTGCAAAGGCTACCTAAATTTCGGAAGAGGCTGTATTAACTTACTATATCATATAACTGACTTTTTTTAGTGCTCCATTTACAGTGCGACTCGCCGTACCGTTGTCACCAACAAAAACTTTTGATGAATTTTTGACATTATTTTGACATTTTTTCATCTCAATCGGACCAATTACAGACATCAAAGTATCTAAAGTCTCCGCCTCTGATCGATATTAACTCCGCCTCTCGATATAAACTCCGCCTCTCGATATAAACGTGTATCTGATTGGTCCGATTGAGATGAAAAAATGTCAAAATAAAGTCAAAAATTCATCAATGTTTTTGTATAAAGTGACTAGCATGTAGAGATTTTGTCTGCGCATGCGTTTGTTTTGATGCTAAAATTCCTTTTCACGTCGAATGAAAGAATTTTATGCTGACATGGAACATTTAGTTTGCAATCTCATCTTGCACAACTATGTTCAAGAACCGAATTACTGAGATATCAAATGTTGACCGTCTACTAGTGCGCTGTAGTTAATTATTTATATCGAACAAACTCCGGATGGAAAAATATCACACGTCAAAGTCTGACAAAAGTGGATAAAATGACCAGAACTGCGAACTTTCGAATACAAGTTTGGGCGCTAATTTAATCTATTAGGTAAACATAACAGTGTTAGGCATTACCAACACGATACTGTTTGTATTTAATCATATTGGGAGATATTAGACGCCCTCGATCGTCAATAAAACCGCCTTGCTTACCTCGAGGCATGCACTTTTGCGTGCGAAATTCTTAGAATTCATCTTAGAATCTTATACTTCAATTTAAACTCGCGCGCTGATTGGTTGAGAACGAAACCGGATGCGAGGGTATTTAGCGTGGAATACCCTCTCATCCGGTTTCTGAATTCATCGGAACGAGCAGCGAGCAGCGCGCGTCTGGTTTTTGAAGCTTAAATTGAAGTATAAGATTCAAGGAAAATTCATTTTTGGACTCGGGAATTCCACGTTTGAATTTCACTCGACAAATCAATATCGCACTCATCGCTCCGCGGACTCCGCGATTCATGCGATATTGATTTCTCTCGTGAAATTCAACGTGGAATTCCCTCGTCCTCCAATGAATTTACCTATAGAATCCCATATCACATTAGAAACTTGCGCGCTGATTGGTTCGAGTTGACGAATCTGTGACGTAGATAGTGAAGGATTCAGCGTGGAATTCAACGCTATCAGAGCTGAATTCAATGAAAAATCAGGTATCCCGACCAAATAAATGTTGTTTTTGTCTTATTTTCGCTTGATTTTCTTAGCATATGATACTACAAAACAAACAAAAATCAAGATAAGTTCACAAAGAATATAAATGCAAATAGCTAACTTTGTTAAAAAGCCGAGCGTGTTTTGCTTTTAATATGACCGCAGTCTTAAAAGCTGAATTCAATGAAAAACCAGGAAGCCCGCGCTTTGTTTTGCTTTCCATTGCTTTTTGGTTACTGTTTTTGACAACATTTTTATTTCAAAAGCTGTTTTCCTCAATGAATTACAATTTCCCTAAACAAATGGACGAATATTACGAATTACCAAACTTTCAATTCGACTTTCTGAAAAATTTGAAAACGCAAGGAAAAAAACCACTAACTTTAGCATCAACAAGGCGATAGCATTGCGATAATTTTTGACAATAATAACATAGATAATATATAACGAGCGATCTTATTGGCTCTTCATCTATGAACAAAAAATGGATGGAGCACGCTCACGCCATCACAAGTGAAAAAACATTTTGCTTTTTTTTTTTCGTGCAATAAAATGGCGGAACATTTTGAGAATGACCTAAATATTCCTAATTTTGACTTCAATTTTCCTTATTTTGACCTCACACCCGATTGTAATAATGAAACGAAACGCTATCCAGACTTAAGCGAACAAGAATTACAAGAAATACTTGCAAAGAAACACTCTGACAAGACAAGAAAGACAACAAATTGGTCGGTGTCAACGTTCAAAGGTAACATTTTTTATTACAAAGTTCAGTGTAAATATTTTCTACAATCTTTCAAACAGAACACGAAGCTATATAAACATCAATGTCAATTTGATATCCATTATGTAAATATCAATGTCAATGTTGAGTTATGTAAAAATCTTAATACTCTTGAGGATTCACCCTTGATGTAAACAGTACAATTCACAACACTGAATTACAAACTTAATTTACCTCCAAGTTTAGCCGGTAATTTCAGTTTTTCTTCTTTCAATTTTGATTTTGTAGATTGGTGCAAACACAAGAGAATCCAAACTCCACTTGAAAGTATGAACATAGGCCAACTAGACCAGAATTTGAGGCGAGTGATGCTGGTTTGACGCGAAGCCTATCGGTGTCAACAAACTCGATAGCATGATGAAAACCATCAGCGAAATCGCGGGCGTATCGAAGCTACACACAAATCATTCAGTTAGAGCAACAGCAATCACCTTGTGGTCGAATACAGGTGTTCCAAATCGTCACATTATGGCGATATCTGGCCACAGGAATGAACAAAGTTAAGTTCATTTTTACACGCAACCAACGACAGCACAACTCTACAACTGACAGTGAAGTCCTCTCAAGAAATCTGGTTTCCCGCTCAAGTGCTCTTTCCCTTCCATCGTCTACGGTCACCACAGCAGTTCAGCAAACCAACAACGTGGTTGTCACTGAAGGTCGAGTAGTTCCTTTGAATGCTCTGCAGTCAGTTTTCAGCAACTGTACTGTAGAAAACGTGCAGTCAGTTGTCCACCACGATGGCCGTCGCTTTGCAAGTTGACTTTGCTTTCAAAAAATGCCTTCATTTGGCTAAAAACACTCCGTATACTTTTAAAACAACTTTTTCCATTTTATAATAGCAGTTTTTATGGACGTAGTTGACATAAATATTCTAAGTTTTCTGTCAGTTCTGTACAAGCCGAGATTATAGCGCTTGTCATTGTTTGTAAACAAAACGTCATTTTCGCGCATGCGCTTTATTCTGGTTGGCAAAAGTGCAACTTCGAGCTTTGCGAGCGAAAGATGGCGGCTGGGGTTAATTCGTGTTTTGATTCTTCAACTTGCTTTGCAGACCTCTCCGATTACGTAAAATCCTTAGATTCGACCGCAAAATCTCGGTATTTAACCAAACTAAAATATAACAAAGGTTCTTCTTCGCTTCCGGATCCGTATTGTTTAAAAAATTGGCAAAACAATCCTTCACTTTGGCCAGACGTTACGTTCGGTGACATTTACACCTACTTAATTGACACGCCAGGGATCTATACAAAGGAATCGTTAAAGGCATTCAAATCTCTTGAAGCATATCTATATTTCATAAGCGGCCACGTTAAGATGCTGTGGTATCATTCAGTTGATAGTGAAGCTCCGTTTTGCTTCGTGAAAGGAAAGGTGATTCCTTCGCAAAGACTGAACGACAAGGCACACGATGCTTGGGTTTGCCTTCACAAAAAAGATGCTTCCGTCTACTGTGCTCACTGCACATGTATGGCCGGGTAAGGTTAGATTAATACTGCGTTTTCATTCTCTGGCATTCATAATTAACAACAGGCGTTTTGTCCGGCAAGCGAACTTATATATAACCCACTGTCATCTTTCGATGGGTTGTTTATATCAAGGTGACAACTTACGCCTGCTGACTTGGATACTATAGGAGGAATTACTTTAAAACTCTTTTGTTTTATCTGATATAAAACAATTGGTTTAATAGTCCAGGTTAGCAGGGGAAATCACCTTCATATAAACAGCTCCAAAGCTACAATACAACAACTTACGTCGATACTCTTCATCATTCGCCGGGCTAAATTAAAAATGTTCTTTACTGATCAAAATGAATGCAATTGCCTTTAAGACTCGGTGAAGTTTGCAGTCACGTTGCTGCTGTTTTATTCAAAATCGAAGCTGGAGTTAGGCTTGGTATTACTAAGACTTCATGTACAGATGAGGCATGTCAGTGGAATAAAACATTCAGAGAAAAGGTAAACTTATTATAATGTTTATCATGATGATTGCTTGTATACATAATACATTGTAGTGCTTGTTTGTAATGATTTTGCAGTCATAATAGAGTTGGCACTAAATGCCAATATGCATTTACTTACTGTAGTTTTAATTGACTCATGTATCACAGTTATATATTTATTTTAGTTTGTTTGTATGTATGCTGGAGTGTAGAGTACAAAACTTGAATCCGTGAAACACTAAAATAGTGCTAATTAAACAATAGAAGACAAAGGATATTGTACAAATTAATGCAATTTAATATTACTAAAGTTTCACGGATTTAATGCTTGCACTATTTGTTTGTTTATTTATACATGTGGGTTTTTTTCAATTCATTTATCTATCTACTTGTTGTTTATATGTTGTGTCAACATTATTTGTTTGTTCATTTATTTATTCATCCATTCTTATGGAATTGTCTTAATACACAGATAAATCCACTTCCAGTATCTGAACTTCAAAACCTTACGAAAAGAAATCGTACACAAGTAATAAATACAGCTTCATTCTCAAGTTCCCCACCCCTACCTGACCATACTGAATTAGAAAAACTAAAGCAAGCATGTCCCAATGCAGTATTTTTTGACTTAGTCCCAAAACTTGACCCAGAAGAAACAGATTCAGCTTCAGAAGATGAGGATGAAATAGACTTACCACCACCATTAACATCACTGTATTGTGAAGAATGTACTAAACTTGACCTAAAACATTTAAATGAAAAATGTGATGCTATGTTGAGCGAGCTTCATGGTCAATATACCGAAAAACAGAGGGAGAATGTTGAGTTGATGACAAGAAATCAAAGTGTTTGTCCCCTGTGGTTTCAGCATAGACATGGGAGGATTACAGCCAGCAAAGCACACTCAGTGGTCCACAGACGAGATACAACATCTCCTGAGAATTTGATCAAAACCATAATGGGATATTCAAACAAAGACATTTCAAACAAGAAAGAAGTAAAATGGGGCCTTGACAATGAACACACAGCAAGAGAGGAATACATTAAACTAAAACAAAGGGCTGGGCACAATAATTTCAAGGGTAGGCTCTCTGGGCTGGTCATTGATTCAGACAGACCATACCTTGGAGCAACAGCTGATGGGATTGCTTCGTGTGAATGCTGTAGTGCTCATGTTGTAGAAATTAAGTGCCCATACAAGTACAGAAATATTGAGGCACTAGAGGTTGCAACTGCAAACAATGACCCTGACTTCTGTCTGAATGAGAAAGGGGAGCTTAAGACAAATCACAGATTTTACACTCAAGTGCAAGTGCAGATGCACGTCAATAAAATTATGCTGGCAGACTTCTGTGTCTTTGCTAAGAGCCTTTACACAGTGGAAAACATTAAGTATGACTCAGAGTTTATGAAATCCCTCTTGCTTAAAACAGACTCTTTTTTTGTTGGCTACCTTTTACCAGAGCTGCTAACAAGAAGCTTAGAACCATGTGAAGAGGATGATGACAGATTCCCCGAAGAACAATTATTGTGCTGTACATGCAACAAACCAGAGTATGGAAAAATGATCCAATGTGAAAACCCTGACTGTGACTTGGTTTGGTTCCACTATGACTGTGTGAACATTCGACGAAAGCCTAGAGGAAAGTGGTTCTGTTCACAGTGCAAGCCCTAAATGTATTTGTTTGAATATCCCATTATGGTTTGTATTATGTTTTATAACACAGTACTCATACAGCACATTTCATATATAGTCTCAATGCACTATTTACAACTGATAATATAGGTCTGAGACTGTTATTTAAGGCACACAGAAAGCGATACAGCTTACAATCATAACGGGTTAACAATATAATTGTTAGTTGACAGTTCCAGCTATATAGTCACTGAGGGTGGAAACAACAATGGATTGTGACGTCCTCAGGGTTTTTTTTAACTTTTATGTTTCAAAATTATAGACATTTATTTCACTTTATTTATTTATTTCACAATCGACAATGTATTTTTTTCAAAATTATATACAAAATATGTTTATTTCAAAATATACAAAATATGTTTATTTCACAATTGATGAGAATGTACTATTTCAAAATAGACAATGTATTTGTTTCATAATTGACAAAGTATTTATTTCAAAAAATAAAAAATGTTTATTTCACAATTGACAATGTATTTATTTCATATTAAATTGACAATGTATTTATTTCAAAATAGACAATATGTTTATTTCACAATTGATGAGAATGTATTTCTTTCACAATAGACATTGTATTTATTTTACAATAGACAATGTATTAATTTCAAAACTATATACAAATTATGTACTATATATTTATTTCACAAAATATTGATAATGTATTTGTTTCAAAATAGACAATGTATTTGTTTGTAAATAGTGCATATGTATTCATCTCATAACTGACAAGGTTTTTGTTTCAAAACTAACAGCATATTATCATTTATGTTCAAAAATAAAATGTATTTTGTTTCAAAATTGAAGGTCATGATAGTTAAATATAGAAGCCTAAAATTATATACATTTCTATTTAGATTTCACATGATAAATATATTTACAGCGCAAAGCCCAAAAGTATGACCAGCAATAATTTATTCATATTTTCAATCAATTCCTCTAGATTAAATGTCAACATTTCTCACTGTGAATCACAAGACAAGAATGATGTCAATCTTCAGATGAATTTTGAGGTTAAAATAGCTAGAATGAAGTCCATTTGAATCCAAAGCAGATACTGACAAACATGTCAAAAGAATGTAAATAAATTATCTGCGGTCACATTTGGTCTTTGCTGATCTGTAACTTAGTCGTGATTTTTTCATGGATGTGATTTGAAATAAATATTTTTACTTTTTTCTTGTTGCTGAAGGACCCAGATAAATATTGATTTCCCAACTTGTAAAATATCAATATTTATTTCAGGGAAAATCACAAATATTAAAGATATATAAATATTATTTTATAGTTTCTACAATATTGAAAACCTGAAGGTCTTTCAGAAGTAGCACAAAAAATGTCATTTTAAGTATGTTGGCTCTCGAGAGACAAAGTTGATTGATTGATTGATTGATTGATTGATGAACTTTATTTAAAGATGGTTTAAAAAATATTTACAAAATACACCAGTTTAGCAAAGATAATCTTACACTGTGCCTTCTGTTGTATTCAATGCAATATATGCCTTATGAGTGAACATTCAACACCTGAACATTAATTCCATAACTAGAATTTAGTCGCTCTAATGATATACAAAGATATAACTATCTATATATATATATACACCTAATTGCAATAACATTGTCATATAAAAAAGAAAATTACAAAATAGGAATTAATTAAAAGACAAAAGAAGAAATTCAGCTTGAGTACTCTGTTTTTGTCTATTAATTAATTCCTATTTTGTAATTTTCTTTTTTATATGACAACATTATTGCAATTATAGGTGTAAATAATTATGTACATTGAAATAGATCAAGTGCCAGTCACACTGCTGAATGGATTGCAAATTAAACAATCATGAAATAAGATATTAGTATATAGGTTGAATCAATGTGCCAAATGTATTGCAAACAATAGATAATTTTCACATTAGAGTACAAACAGTAAAAGTGTGCAATACTTTGTAGTATTTACCACTAAATAGTGTTGATTAAATAATAGAGAACAATAGAATTTGCATAATTTAGCAGTATTTAGTGGTATTTATGTTGCACACTTTTAGTGTTTGTACTCTATTATGCAGTTTTCTTTGATATAAAATTTTAGTTTCTCCACATGTGAACTTCAACATATAAACTAGGCCTATAAAAACCGAGGTGTGTATATACACTCCTGTACAACTTTGATTTACAAATGTTTCACTGAAAGTTATAGAGTACAAACACTAAAAGTGTGCAATACTTTGTACTATTTACCACTAAATAGTGTTGATTAAACAATAGAGAACAAAATAATTTGCATAATTTAGCAGCATTTAGTGGTATTTATATGTTGCACACTTTTAGTGTTTGTACTCTACTATAGTCTTTTTTAGCTGATTTAAAATAGAGTGTCTGACTACACTCCAACAGTGTCATTAACAAAACAAAAAAAAAACTACTTAACCAACCTCTTATGTAAATTGCTCACTGCTGCAGTTATCATGACAATATTATCTATGTGTGGTACTAAAGATAATGGCAAGACTCCTGCAAGTATTCTGAAGTTCTTAAGTCTCTCCATCATCCTTTCTACATGAATACGCACCCTAGCTAGCTTTCTTGACTTTTCAACACTTCGCATGCTTAGTTGCGTTTTCCCTCTCGTGAAGCTTGGGAGGGCCAACCTAGCACCTCTTGCAGCCACATCATCGTCTATCAAGAAACCTCTGTCAGCTAATACTAGATCACCATGTTCAAGAATATCTAAGAAACCAGATCTTTGAGTAATAACTTTGTCAGACACTCTTCCACCAAATCCTTTTGAAATAAAAGAGACTGCACCTGTAGGTGTGATACCAACTAAGAGTTTTAGTGTATTGTGGTGCTTGTAGTTTGACCAGGTAAGTGCTCGTAAAGTCAAGTTTCTTGCTCTTTCACAGAATATTTCTGTACAATCTATAATGACCCTACAATTTCTAAAATGAGGTCTAAACACAGAAGGCATAGTGCGTAGCACTTCATCTCTTGAGGGCCATCGTACAAGAAATGACAAACGTTGTGCTACTGCTGAAAGACCTTGGTTCAATATTCTAGAAACTAAACCTTCAGAAACATTAAATCTATATGCTAAATCTAGATTTAGGAGGCTTAGACGTAATTTCATGAATATTAAAAGAAAGACACTGGTTTTAGATAGAACTTTAGAATTGGGAAGAACAGAAGAACAGTAATTTAGTGCCCAGATGAATGACAAGTAGTTTGGGAATCCAGTGTAGAAGACTGTTTTAGTATTACTGTTGTTCAGGAAGTTTTCATCAGTTTTGGTTTTCTTGAGTTGTTCTTTAAGATGGAGATTTTCAGTCTGAAGTCTAATGAGTTCTTTATGAAGTTGTTTGTTTTCTTCTTTGAGCTGGCTATAGGCATTGTGTATGTCACCTGATGGGTGAAATAAATTAAGTAAAGTTAATGATTAAACTGCAGCTGATAATGATTAGGATAATTTACAAGCTAGTAATAAATAAAAAAAACCTCACTGTAATCATTCAATGACAGGTTTTTAATGTACTGAAACGAGCTAAAAGTCTAGATTGATTATTATACATACTCATCTTCAAAGTTATTATTATATTGTATTTCTGAAAATATAATGAAAACCCTGCCATGATGTAATTTCTGATCCCTAACTTTTATGCATGAGTGAAAATGTTGTAAATACAAACAGATTGAACGAAAAGTCAAAGGCATTGTTGTTTCGTGCGAATAGTTCAGTTTCAAAATGGCGGGCAATTTTAAGATATTATGATTTGTCTTACCTAGTTTTTTATCCTTTTCGCTTGTCAATGGTTCTTGTTCTCCTGGGATTGTGATATTAACACACGAGTTAATCAAATCCATAAGGATTTGAGCTCCCTGGTGTACTTCTTCTCTCTCCTGTAGTTCAGTTTGTTGTTGTTGTTGTTGTTTGCGTTCAAGATTCGTCGCTCGACGACGATTTCTTTCGTGTCTTGACTTTCGTTTATGGGCCTTTTGAATGGAACTACCGTCATCTCCATGACCCATATATAAACTTGGTTCATAGTCGGGGTCATTCGGATCAGCTTGGGTGTCACCTGTAAGTAAAACAATAAATAAAGGACGTGATAAACTCAAATGTGCTTGTGTCTTATTATCTTCGCGCGCCATCTTGTCATCTCCAAGTTTTACTTTTGTTTGTGCGATCGTTTAACACCGTTTTCCATACTTTTGATTCAGTATCAATGTTTTCCAAATATTTTTATGGCATAACAAAAGATTACAAGCATTTTAAGTAGCAAATGAACATTAAAACAATGAACTAACCTGACAAGAAGTGTTTGCTACACACCCTCGAGTATTTCGTCGGCTCCCAGTCCCGCCGTCTAATCGACTTAATCCATCGCCGTCTTTTGTGTTTGAACGTTGGAATCCTCAAAAACCTTATTACTGAATCCTTTCTAAAACGATTTTTGCAGTCAGTTACGCAGCAGCTTACTACCATTATAGAGATGTATCAATTTTTTTCAGATTACATAATCTTTGTTTACAAACAATGACCGCGCATTGATTGGCATTTTGCCAATCGTAGACCAAAACAACACCCCTCGTGACGTCAGCGTGACGTCAACGTGAGCTTCGCTATATTTAAACTGATTGTAAATTTCAAAGGTTTGCTATTTGAGCAACGTGCGGAGTAAGGAGAATCTGTATTTTTATCACAGAAAATTAAACAGTTCTTCATTGTTTTAAGGCCTCAATCGTCTTATCTATGTTATAAAAGAAATGGCTCATAAGTAGTTGTGCGTCCATCGTGTTATGGATGCACTTGGAAGGTTGCCTAAGCACTCAAGAAGCTAGAGTTGCACTCCGCTTCGCGTCGTGCAACTCATTACGCTTCTTTCGTGCTTAGCAACCTCCCGCGTGCATCCATAACACGATGGACGCACGCTACTTATGAACCATTTCTTTATTATGTAGGTTTTCACATTATTTTCCGTACATTACTGAAAAAGATAAATCGACCAAACAAGTAATATTTACTTCAAAGAGTATAGAGGCCAATGATTAACTTGCTAATAGACGAGTTTTGCTTTAAAAAAGAGCAATATTTATCCTGCGACTCGGAAAAGTGAACATTTTCTTTCGCTTTCAGTCGCTGTTTTCACGATTTCAACAGTTTTTCAATGAACAACAAAATTTTTAATCATCAAATCACTTTTCTTGAGTCGTGAAACATAAAATAAACAGCCAGACAATTTCAAAACAGATATCAATGAGCTTTATTTTCAATTTCACGGGTAGTTTGCAAACTTCAACCCTAAAGTTTACACTAAAGGCTAAATTGAATTACAAACATAAACCGGCAGAAAAAAACTAATAGCTAATGGTTTGTGATTCAAAAACTCGCATGCAGCTTTGAACATGTTCATTACAGTACTAGTTTCAGTGTATGTCTTCTACCTTTAGAAAGTATAAGTTAAAAGTTTGAGATTTTTACTCATCGATCGTTCTTATGAAAGTAAGCGAAAACTTTACTAAATTAAAATAGATTTGTATTATTTTAGCCGTTTTTTAAAAACTTAACTGACATCGTTTTAACTGACATCGTTTAAAAGAAAAAAAACATACCTAACCATGATTTGTAGCCATCAGTCGGGTTTTGAGAGGATTTTCTGGCGGTTAAACTTTCACTATGATAAAACAACATCTTCAGTTTGTATTTTCCTTCGTCGTTGCATTGTAGCTGAATCCATTGACGATCCATTGCCGAATTTCACGTGTAAAGTCCTTGACTTCTTCATTGATAGTTTTAATAAAGAACTCTGTTTAGATTTGTATATATGTGCTCCCTAACAGACTTGAATTGATAATCGAAAAGCAAGTACTTTATCACCACGAGGTTGATTGAAATGGTACGTTTGACTACCGGTTATTTGTCGTTCAGCAGATTTTTTTTCGCTGTCTTATTGGCTAAGCGTACGCTGAGCTACAAAATGGCTTTTTAGTCGCGCGTAATAAAATTCACTTTTGTTAAAATAATTTTCACATTACGATAAAAACCGTGTCGGTATGGGATTCAAGAAAAATTCATTGGATGACTCGGGAATTCCACGTTGAATTTCACTCGAAAAAACGATATCGCACTCATCGCTCCGCGATTCGTGCGATATCGTTTTTCTCGTGAAATTCAACGTGGAATTCCCTCGTCATTCAATGAATTTTTCTATAAAACTTAGTTTCCGAAGTATTTGAGATTATTATGTGCTTAATTCGTTCATCTAAAAATAGTTTATGTGTTATCGTGTATGCTAATTAGCGGAAAATTGGTTAGTTAATTTATGCAAATTCATTGACTTTGAGCTTGTTTTATTTTCAAACTAAAAAAGGTCCCGCGCTTTAGTTTGTTGAAATACAACAAGAAACCCTTCTTTTATTAGAAGATGCAAAAAAATTGGGAAAAAACTGCCGCTAATTTGAGAAAACATTTTTTGAATTTGGCTAAAATCGCGTCGTCGCTCAAAGTGAGACGTGAAGACGATAAATAACAAAGCGCCTGACAAAAATTTTCTTTCGAAATAAGTAGTTATTACCATAGATGTACTATTTAGACGTCAAAGAATGGGATAGAAATGAAAAGAAGTCGATGAGCATCATACTTTGGATTTTAGAACCACTCAAAGTTGAGCTAAAATTGAGGTCATTTTTGGTCTTTTTGGAGCCAAAACCGAGGGGGGTGGTAAACTCGAAAAGTAAAAGTCCGTTGATGCTCATATTTGGCCATTCTTATTTATATCTGATGCCTAGTAAATGGTATAAATTTGAAGGAATTCGGCCGACCCCCATCTTTCGCACCTGCCCGGTTTTCTCAGACAATGACTCTTAACTTGGAAAAAAGTGGCAGCTCCGAGAATTTTCACTTTAGTCGATCTCAAAGCATCACTTCCTTTTCATTGTTTATATCCTGAACATCGCTCAAAAATGCCAAATCAGTGGCGGATCCAGGATTTTCAAAAAGGGGGGGGGAATTTTGGTTTCGGATATATAAAAAACCCATTACTGGTTACTTGCTGTACCAGTAAGTTTGCGGGCTCATTAATGCATGATTGTTTAAATAGACGTAGATGGAACGTATGGAAGGTTTTATGGAATCTTTTTTTGACGTCACACACTGGCCTAGGCTCGAGTTTGGCCGTCAAACTGGCCGCCTTGCGCTTGTTCGCATCGATGCCAACTTTATCATGTTTTGATGAAAAAAATTGCCTAAAACGATGTTGTGATTCTCAAAAATCAGAAACAGTGGAAAAACAAAATCACAATCTGTCACATGAATAGGACTTGAGGACATTTTATGCTACTAACGGAAAAAGAAAGAAAAATATCAACACACCATCTTCGTGAAATGAATTAGCAATGGAGAAAAAATCTTCACAAATCATAACAAAATGCCATCGGATTTTCACCGGTCATCCAAAGCAGTTAGGTAATATACATAAGTCAAATTCAAGAAGTTAATTTTGTTTGTAAAGTGAAGTAAATGTTTTTAAATTTACACGAATGTGTCTTGTACGACTGAATTTCAATATGGCGAACGTGGCAAAAAGGACTTGTAGGCTTCGTGACAGACTCAAAAACTGTGTAAAAACTCTGGTTTATAATTGAGATATCAATAAATTTATTTGGAACATAAAGTAAAATACCTAAAACTTGCTATCTTGATGTTCAAAATTTTACTTAATACGAAAAAGACTAAATAATTCTGCACTTTTTACACGTTGCCGATAGTTTCATAAAAGCTTTGACGGCCAGCATCGGCCAGCTTGTGTACACGCCACCAAAATACGTCACAAAAAAACCTCCCATAGATGTACGTATGATAAAATAGATTTGATTACCAGTTAAGCGTTTGTAAGTTGTCCTTAGATGAAACAATACAAACAAAAAATAACTTCAACGAAAAAAGTGAGATATAACTGCTTAGAAAAGGGGGGGGGAAAAGTCAACCAATTCCCCTCCCCTGGCTCCGCCCCTGGATCCGCCCCTGCAAATAAGCCTTGTAGTCAAATTCCGGTTAATTACACCGTTCGAGAAGAATTAATGAAAAATACTGCGCGTATTTGATGAAAGTGGCTTAAGGTGGCTCGACTGAGTATTTTTGAAGGGCCACCGTCGCTGTTTGATCGCAAAGTACGTCGCGCGTAGAAAAATAATTTCAAATTATTTTCCATGGCGAGTTCAGGCATAGACTGAAGTTTGTTCTGATGTTTCAAATATTGCAATCGGAACTAGCAATAATTTTTTGTGATAGAAAAATAGTTTTGACAAATACGACAATTTTAGGCGAAATAGAGTTTTCTATAAAACTGCATTGGTTGTTTCACAAACTTCAGATCAAGGTCTTCGTTGTTGCTGAAAATAAAAGATTTATATGGAGGCATTTTTGAATAAAACGCTTTTAAACATTTACACAACAAATAAATTAAATTAATCAAGCATCCATTTCACTTGATCAAAAACATCACTACAAAAGCTCAGAAAAAGTTGTTTTTGGTCTCATTTGGTCAACAAATGTCTTAGTTATCTGTCTGGCGAACATGAACGAAATCACTTTAGGCTATTAGAAAATACATGATTTTTCGTTTGGTGAGATATAACTGCGCTTTTTCTTCTTTTGTCTAATATTGCACACATTTTTACAAAATATTTTAAAACTTAAAATTTCCTTGATGAATTTTTTTCTTACCGCAGCATTGGCTTTTTGAAATAGTTACTCATCGAGCCCTGCAGTTTTATGACCATTGATAGATTGGAAGATATCGAAAATAATTGTCAAAATAGGTAAACTTTTCGACCGCTTACTCAAGGCTCGCATTGTTTTGGTTGTCCGAGATCGCTATTGTCTATATTTTTTACTCAAGTTGTGAATTCCGATATGCATTGTCACCTCACAAACAACACTTGACTACCGTTCGTTTATAGCCGAGCAGCTCCGAGTGTGATCGTTTGAATATTATATTATAATGACAAAGGACGGTAACGCCATTCCAGCTGATATGCTGTACTTCGAATCTTTGCCCAGTGATTTTTCGCTTTCTATCAAGTTTAGTTAGAGGCATGTTATTCGAAGTACTGCATATCAGCTGGAATTGCATTACAAGCACCCATCGTAACCGTCCTTTGTCATTTATAATATAATAGTCAAGCGATCACACTCGGAGCTGCTCGGCTAACGAACGGTAGTCAAGTGTTGTTTGTGAGGTGACAATGCATATCGGAATTCACAACTTGAGTAAAAAATATAGACAATAGCGGTCTCGGACAACCAAAACAATGCGAGCCTTGAGTAAGCGGTCGAAAGGTTTACCTATTTTGAAAATTATTTTCGATATCTTCCAATTTATCAATGGTCATAAAACTGCAGGGCTCGATGAGTAACTATTTCAAAAAGCCAATGCTGCGGTAAGAAAAAAATTCATCAAGGAAATTTTAAGTTTTGAAATATTTTGTAAAAATGTGTGCAATATTAGACAAAAGAAGAAAAAGCGCAGTTATATCTCACCAAACGAAAAATCATGTATGTCCTAATAGCCTAAAGTGATTTCGTTCATGTTCGCCAGACGGATAACTAAGACATTTGTTGACCAAATGAGACCAAAAGCAACTTTTTCTGAGCTTTTGTAATGATGTTTTTGATCAAGTGAAATGGATGCTTGATTAATTTAATTTATTTGTTGTGTAAATGTTTAAAAGCGTTTTATTCAAAAATGCCTCCATATAAATCTTTTATTTTCAGCAACAACGAAGACCTTGATCTGAAGTTTGTGAAACAACCAATGCGGTTTTATAGAAAACTCTATTTCTCCTAAAATTGTCGTATTTGTCAAAACTGTTTTTCTATCATAAAAAATTATTGCTAGTTCCGATTACAATATTTGAAACATCAGAACAAACTTCAGTCTATGCCTAAACTCGCCATGGAAATTAATTTAAAATTATTTTTCTACGCGCGACGTACTTTGCGATCAAACAGCGACGGTGGCCCTTCAAAAATACTCAGTCGAGCCACCTTAATACCACGAGTGCGTAGCACGAGTGGTATTCTGCCTCTTTCCTCGATCAAATACCGTCGCTTGCATCTACCCGTTAACAGTCGTGACAAAAACATGTTCTGTCTCGCAGTCAAACTTCAAAGATCCAAAATTGGCAAGTTTGTAAACCACTGTCGTGGAAAAAAGGCTACATATTTATAGATATGTCACTTACATCTACCTAAAATATTATATAAATTCAATTTACCCCAACAAATTGAATTTATTTAGAGAATCGCATTAGAAGAGTGCGAAGTTTGGCGCCAAACTTTGGAAATTTACGCCTATAGACATGCAGAACAAGTTTTTGTTGCGACCGTTACAGCAAAGAGCCCAAAAGTGTGACCACCTCTAATGTATTCGCATACTTACGTCTATGCTGTTATATCCAATTAGCATTACAGGATTGTCTTATCTTATCTCTGATCTAAATGCTAATTGGAGGATGGCGCTACAAAAGTATGTGAATACATTATCAGTGGTCACAGTCTTGAGCATCTTGCTGTAATTGGTAGGTGCAAACGACGATACAAGCGGTACTTTTCATTAATTCTTCGAGAACTAAGGTGAAATTTTTTTTATTACATAAAATGCGAGTCTCAGATGAAAAAAAAGGCAAAAAAAACAAACACACACAAGCCGCAAAGCACGCCGGGAAGGACGCGTGCAATTAATTAATTGCACGGATTACAGTGAGGATACTCGAACCGTGAACACTTTGACTTTTTTGTTACTTTTTTTAACCCACATCCCTTGAGCTAATAGATTATCAATAAGATTTATTATGAACACTTACTGTATTTGAACTCACTGCTTCATTTTTAGAGGTTTTGAAGCAGTAGAAGGTCCAGAAAATAATAACATGAAAAAAGTCAAGTGTTCACGGTTCGAGTATCCTCACTGTAAGAGAAAATTCACAATCAATCAAACCAATCAGAAACGAGCTTTTTATGGAGATGCGGTATTCATATTCCATCGCGAATTTGGTAACCCGGGAAACAAATGACATAAAGTGCGATACACCTACTTGCAAGAACGTTGTCATACGAAAAAAGGACATTTGTATTTAGTGGGTTAGGAATAAATTAAAAGTACAAAAGATGATCACTGAAGCTGAACTCTTTCTTTTGTACTTTTAATTTATTCCTAACACACTAAATACAAATGTTCTTTTTTATATGACAACGTTCTTGCAAGTAGGTGTATGTTTATAATAGTCACGCTGTTCGTTCAGAATGTATTGTGTTGTGAATTTTTACTTTAATATACTCAATTAATTAATAACTAAATAGTTCATACTAAATACTAGTTAGTAATTCAGTTCACGGACTTATGAAAGAGATAGAGCTTTAAATAGTATAAATATAATACTGATGGTATTTTAAATTCTTTCAGTTTTTACATTGAAAGATTTGAATAGCTGATCTAGTGCATTCTCATACATGGGTCAATGATTATCGAAAACATTTTCCCGATCAACAAGAATTTTATTCGCAGACTTCGCAGCCAATAAGCATTCTTACGCATTGTCGTGAAGTCATTTATACAGAATCATTTGTTTATTTCTTGGAAAAAGTAGGATCTGTTTTTGAATGTTTAATTTATTCGCTGAGTTCCAACCGATCATTTTTGGCTTAAAGTCAATGTAAGGACATGCTCATTCAAATTCTATATTTCGCTTAAGAAGCAAATTTTTAAAATTGAAAGCTAGATCTTCGGCCACAGTGTTACGGCTCAGTTTATCGTTGGATTAATAAGCTAACAAAGACCAGGCTAGAGGAGCAGGTATTAATATTATTCTGTGAGTTTTTCTCATATTTTGTGTTTTGTCATACGCTTTAAATAGCTTGTTTCGATTGATATTCGTATTTGCGACTTATAGGTTGTTGACAGTTTGGCATAACAAGGCAAGCATCGTTGGAAACGCGATACAGGAAATTTCATTTATAAGTTGAAACAAAGCTGGGTGATATAACAATTTCTCCAAATGTACTGCGAAAACATCAATGCCAAAATGCTTCTGCTCATCGTTACAGTATATTTTACGTGAAAGCTTTACAGTTTCCAAAAGTCATCAACTTTCTGTGTTTGGCCTGTTTAACTCACTGAAAGCGAAAACGCACTGAGCTAGACGGTATGTTAGCCAACGTAGTCCGTTCGATTGCAATGGCAATGCTTATTCTTCATGTGAGTGGCTTTGACAGTAGCGTTTACCAAGGCGGAAAAGCAGACAATCTTGATGCAGCGTTGCCCAATGAACAAGCTGACAGTATCTCAACACCAGGAATAATTGCTTTGAGTTCTATTTCAACTGTAGTGGTGTTTGTGTTCATCTGCTACTTGGTCAAGAGATTTTGCCTCAACCAAAGAGAAACGGCGATTGTGGACGTAAGGGAGACGGGATTACCTCAGAACATAGATGCAACTGGATGCAACTGTCCTCCCCCACCCTACCCGGGGACAGAAAACATTTTGTCAATCGAGGAGAACCAAACTCCGCCACGCTATTCATGGCTTTTTCCGACACCAGATTAGTTAAATAATTAATTAATACAACACCGTACGTAGAAAAACGCCTTACTTCTGGTAAACTAACAAGTGTTTAATCAAATAACAAATATAATACTTTGAATTAATACCGATAATGTTTTACAAGACGAATAGTCCTTGCTCTTCCGGTCCCTGCATAGATCAGCAAAAATGCTAAACAAATGCTTCGCCAATGTTAACTTTTGTGTGTGTTTTTCCTTTTTCAATTAAAAAAACATATTTGTACAAAGCAATTCAACAAAATTTATAGTATTATTTATATATTTATATAGAGTAAAATAAGACAAAATAGATCCAGAAATAGTTTTGTATTGAGGGGAAAATGTTCGCTTTTTTCGCATTTAAGGCCCCGTTTACACGAATCCGGATACTTTTGAAACCGCATACTTTTTGATGCGAATCGGCCTATCGTCCACACGAATCCATTGAATCCGGTCACCGAAACCGCATACTTTTACTTGAATCCTCCGGATACGCGGATTCGTGTGGACGCAAATATTTCTATGCGGTTTCAGCCGGATCGGATTCGTGTAGACGAGGCCTAAATCACAATATTTGCTGTTATTTAAAACAATATAATAATACATATAGAGTACAAACATTAAAAGCGTGAAACATAAATAGTACTAAATAGTGATATTTTCTGCTAATTCTATTGTTTTCTATTATTATTTATTAGTACTACTTGTTTCACGGGTATAATATTTGTACTCTAACTAAATTATATACTCACGCATAGTTTTATTATTTTTTCTTATTTTATTTGTAAAAAAATTCCGAGAATAAAAGAAATTTAAAAATACCTGGCTGTACTTAGTTTTTTTTTCTTTCTAAACGTATATTTTACTGTGTTTTCTCCAAGAGCTGTGCTCATCGTGGGAGATCACACAGTACTGATTTACAATATTTATGGTTTTTTTTTAAGGAATAGAGCTACCCTGACACTATTATATTATGATAACAAAATATTTAAAAATCTGGGGGGGGGGGGGGGGGGGGGGGGGGGGGGGGGACCAACAAAATATTAAGATTTTTAAAAATTATTATTACCGTAATTTTTTTTCTATATATTTCTTGAAACTTTATATTTCGTTTTTTGTTATGTATTTTATTTGAACTGTTTCTCTTTATTTAAGCTACATGCTACATACTCTTGATGTATTTATTTATATATGTGTGTATTTGTAATCTATATGTAAAACTAAGTAAAATAATATATGTATTTAATATTGTAAATAAGTCAAAATAAAAAAAACCTAGGATACAGTGCTTGGCACTGTAATCATTAATTGTAAATATTTATATATTTGAAAACTAATTCAACATTAAAAAAGAAAAAAAAAGGAATAGAAAAAAGTACAAATACAAAAGTACAAATATTGACATAAAATAATTGAGAAAAGACAGTAAAACAAGAGATGAATATATGAAAAGAAAATGAAAACAATATATACTGAAAAAATATACATGTACATATGGGTCATTCCACATGAGACATTGATATAATGAAAATTTGACAACATTAAAAAGCGTGCTCCAAAAAGAGAGTTCCGTGACTAAGGTTCTCAATGTGATTTTACTGTAATATTATCTATTCTATGTGATATTTAATTTACTAAGCAAATTAGGCAATTTTCTTATATTTGACTTACTGAATTTGCCATTTGTAATGTCCGTCACGTTTCTTGTAATGTCCATCACGCTAAATATTCCCTTTTTTAAAAAAATAGGAAAAACAACTAAAAAATATAGGTCTTCAGTAAGAAAACTTAACCTATAACCAAATGCTAAAAAGCATTTGTTTGCTATAAACTTCTCACAATTCACAGGAATTTCACTTCTAATTTACCAAACTGGAATTAGTGGTAGTTTTAATTAGCTGTAATGTCCGTCACAGTCCTTTTGGACAAAAAACTGTCAAGTCGAAAATTATTTCTGAAAACTTTTTTCATGCAAATTGTAGACAAGGTTCTAAGACAGTTGTGTGAAAAAATAAATTGTAAGATAATGCAACTGTGCATGAAACACAAGCTTATTTAGGTCTGTGAATGTAATGTCCGTCACGGTGGAATGGCCCATATATAGTTCCTTCATAGAAACTTTCTCCATGAAATTGCAATGTTGTCCGTTTGTAGGAAAACACTCCAAGTGCAAGTCAACTATATATTTGCACGCTGATTGGATAACAATGACAGCACCAATCACCAAATGAAATGTGATTGGATGAATGCTTAGGAAGCCAGTTGAGTTCGTAACAATCTTTAAAAAAATAAATATATAATAATTTGAAAGTTTAGTTCTGCATTAAAATTATCAACCCAATTGTTTACAGTGAGGATACTCGAACCATGAACACTTTGAGTTTTTTTATTACTTTTTTTAACCCACATCCCTTAAGCGAATAGTTTAGAAATAAGATGTATTATGAACACTTAGTGTATTTGAACTCACTGCTTCATTTTTAGAGGTTTTGGAGCAGTAGAAGGCTCAGAAAATAGTAACATGAAAAAAGTCAAGTGTTCACGGTTCGAGTATCCTCACTGTAATAGTCGTACTAAGATTTACTTATTTGAGAAGTTCTGTAATTTATTTATTCTAAATTGGTAAATCACTGTGACTCACTAGGATTGTAGCTGTCTGACTGCACTGCCCTGTTTGTTGTCAATTTATTGATAGAAAACTACTAAAGCAATGATCAGAATAGCTAGACTAATCAGTACAACCCACATCCATGAACTTGTTGATGTAGAGTCATCATTGTTCAGTTTCCTAGTTGCTAATGGGGTCAACCTGCTTTCTTCCACTTCCTCTATGACTTGTTTAGCTCCTGACCAGGCCCCTGGACCCATCAGACGGTACTGGGCTGGGACACAAGGACCAAAGACCAACTTGATTGCAAGCATAGGATCTTGGAAAAACACTTTCCACAAGTTAGGCTTAACTCCCACTAGAGAAGCAATATCATCCATGTAGACGATGTGTCCTTCGGTTATCTGTATAAAAAAGTCTAAGCTATCAACAAAAATCATCACAGTTGGACTCACTGCAAGCTAAAGTTTTTGTTTAGATTTATCACATTGTTTTGTGATCAATCTAAACAAATTGTGAGTGCTTTTACTTGTGAAAACAGTAAATTCTTTTCTTTCCTATGTAATTAACAATTTTACAAGCCTCAAGTCTATCTAACACATGTGAAAATCAGTGAAAAGAGTATTTAATAAATGAATGAGGTAGCTAGATGGAAGTAAATGAATGCATGAATAAATGAAAGGAAATGAATAAAAGAAAATTGAATAAAGAAAAGGAACATGAATGAATGGAATAATGAAGAAAGAAAACAATAAATGAATGAAAACAATTTAAGAATTATGGAAGAAAAGTGATTGAACAAATTGCTTATAACTAATGAATGAAATTACAAATAGATGAATGAATGAATAAAACCAACCAAATGTGCTTCACAACTTGAACTTCCATCTTTATGTAAATATCTCGACCTTCTTTCCTTGACTTCCTTCTCCATCAGATCTTTACTGGGCAACTTCAATTCACCCTTGAATACCTGCATGGCCCAGCGAGCTTGCATTTCCAGGAGAGGAATAACAGCTCCATTGTTTCTAAAAAATCCAATAAATGCTAGTGTAGGATGAGTGGCATCAGGATGAAAAACAGTTTTGTAAAGCACATGGCCAGATTGAGCTTTCTCAGGGTCAAAAACAGACTTTGGTAGGAATGGAATATCAACATCATATCCAGTAGCAAGTATGACATCATCAATGTCATCCAGCACTGTGTTATCTTGAAAGAAGACTTTCTTATCTTTAAACCCAGTAATGGCATCCTTGATAATTAGAGAGCCTGTTACAATACGATGGGGAAGCTCGTCATTAACAATATATCGAAGACCTTTTTGGTTTCTCAATGGCATCAAACCAAGATCTTTCAGGTTGAATTTTGACTCTAAAGTTTTCACCGATATCCAATTATATATAACTTTTGGGATGTATGTATTTGCCCTTCTTAGAAAAGTTAGATCACTTGGGATTCCACCATGAGCCAACCGTGTAACAATATAGCAACCTCGCCTTCTACTGATGTACACTTGCTTGGCGTGACGACTTAGTTCACAAGCAATGTCACCTAAGAAAGTAAATAGAATTATACTAGCTGTCAAGTTATGACTGTAATTCATATAAGATTAATCTATAAGATGATCTCTGTGGTAATTTATGCAACTTGTTAATATGCACTTGAATGAATTGAAATATGAGGACTGGTTATTGTTCTTGACTGGCTAGCCTTGTGTTCACATTAAAACACAATAACAGAGTTTTTACAGGCAAGCCAGTCAATTAGAACTATTAATAATTAATAATTAGATTAATATCACATCTACAAAAAATACTCGATTCTGATTGGCTGACTAACTGTGAATTTTTTCTTAATACCATGCAATTAATTAATTGCACACATCCGGGAACTTTGTTTTTGGATACCTTTCAAATAACTGCACTTTTATTCTCAGAAACTCGTATTTTTTATAGATGTGATATTAACAGGAAATTACACCTATGTTCTCAAAGAATTAATGAAAAATACCGCTTGTATTTGATGAAAGTAAATTAATACCTCTCGTGCTACGCACTCGTGGAATTAATTCACTTTCATCACATATGCGCAGTATTTTTCATTTATTCTTCTTGAACGGTGTAATTTCCTATACAAATAATTTGCATGGTCACAATTTTTCAATTCAGTGAATTGTGTAGAGAAGCCCCAATAAAAAATAAATACAAAAAAGAACAATTAAATCATAAAACTGTCAATATAAACACATATGAAAAGGCATTTTCTTATACAATTCAAACAAGATTTATCTCTGTTTATTAGAATAATACTATCAACAATGGGTATATAGCCTTTAGAGCAAACAAGGTCCAAGAAACAGAATGTCCCCTTAGTGCAGATCCATGTTTTGACATCTTTTTTGGAATATAACTGAAATAGACCTCTTTGCCTCCGTATGCAAATTGCCCATTTCAGACCATGTGTTATTCCCTTGAGAATTGTATTTTTTTATGATGAACATGTATAATGAACATGTTATATCAAAAAGAATCTGAAAGTTTTGGACAACTGGCTGGGCCCTGGAATTGAATATCTTAACTATTCTGATGTTGCAGATAGGGGGAGGAGAAAGGAGGTGAAATGTTCATTTTGCAATTTCCCTCAATATGATCATAGAGTATAGTTGTCATACATATTTTCTTACAACTAGTAGTTTAGTTACCTGCAGTATTTCCAATGCCTACTACAACCACTCGTCTCCCTACAAACGGCGTAAATGTCTTGTATGATATGCTATGAATCTTCCTACCAGTGAAATCGTCTACACCAGTAATATTGGGCAGAAACGGCTTCCCATTAATACTAGTACAAACCATTATGTAATCATATACTTGTACACAAACTTCGTCTTTAACACCATCACCACTTCTCTGCACTGAATGTACCTTCCATCGACCAGTATCTTCATAATCGTGGCATTTCTCAACCTTCAAAACTTCACAGTTGAATCGTATTCTTCTTGTAAGATCAAACGTTTTGGCATAAGACTCTAAATAACGTTGAAAATCACGACGGGTAAAGTAGTTTGGCATTTCTTTACCAGCTGGAAAGTCGCTGAAGCAAGTGTGGTGCTTGCTTGTGTTAAGAATTGTTCCTTTATAAGCGACAAAGCGGTCATCTTCCTCAGTGTAATACCAAAGGCCTCCTAACCAAGCACTTTTCTCAAATGCTGTAGGTTCTATACCTGCATCGAGAGCATTCTTAATGGACGTTAGACCAGCTGCACCAGCTCCGATTATTGCTACACGTTTGGGCATCTCGATAAGAGGAAAAGGCTTGCAAAGGCTACCTAAATTTCGGAAGAGCCTGTATTAACTATATCATATAAGTGACTTTTTTTCGTGCTCCATTTGTTTCCGACCACAGGAACCCCAAATACATGACTTTAAACCACATTAACACAGGCAGCCCAACTATTCTATCTGGGGTTCTTTGCATTGGGGGACGACTTACAAAATATTTATCGTACCAACAAAAATCTGCCCAGTTACCCATTAATTCCATACTGGATGTTGAGGTTCGTGGACACTAGGACAACCCGTTTTAAAATGAATCAATTTCATACATGTAGAGCTGTAGCACCCTCAAAATGATTGGGGGCTCACCCATTGATTTCTGAAAATAGCCCGCCTGAAAATTACTACCATTCAATACACTCGAATTATGGTTTTAGGGGGGCCCTCCCCATGCTACGGCCCTGCATGTGCTGTTGTTCTCTCTTAGTACATCTCTATAAAGTCTTCTGAAAAATCCGCTGTTTCATTAGCCTCCTGCAGAGCGCCTGCGCAGGAGGCTACTGTTTGACATGCTTTAATATATATATATATATATATTTTTTTTTTAGCTATAAACATTAAGTGGACAAAAATCGCAACGGGCTGAGTGATAAATACACAGAAAATCAGAGATTATTCCTTACGAATTGAAAAACAGCCAAATGTCAATTAGATCGCATCAGTCAGGGTTTGTGCTGACGGAAGGTGTTTCTATCGGGCATGGAGGTATTCAAACAAGTGTGAATTGAAGTTTCCCAGTAAAGATTTGATGGAGAAGGAAGTCATGCAAAGAAGGTGAAGATATTTACATGAAGATGAAACTCAAGTTGTCATGATCAAGCACAGGTGTTTCTGTCGAGTGTCAAAACAAGACAAGACAAGACAAGACAAGACAAGACAAGACAAGTTTTCTATTAGAGTGGTTTTCATTAACCCGTGAAACACACTTTAGCGAAATATGCTTTATTACACTTTAACTTTGTGTTTTATAATCATTTGTTTAATAGCACTATTACACATTAATACACTTTATTACTCTTTCCTTATTACACTTTGTTTCACGGGTTAATGAAAACCACTCTATATTATTAATTAGTACTACTTGTTTCACGGGTATAATATTTGTACTCTAACTAAATTATATACTCACGCATAGTTTTATTATTTTTTCTTATTTTATTTGTAAAAAAAATCCGAGAATAAAAGAAATTTAAAAATGCATGGCTGTACATAGTTTTTTTTATATTTTACTGTGTTTTCTCCAAGAGCTGTGCTCATCGTGGGAGATCACACAGTACTGATTTACAATATTTATGTTTTTTTTTTAAGGAATAGAGCTACCCTGACACTATTCTATTATGATAACAAAATATTTAAAAATCTGGGGGGGGGGGGGGGGGGGGGGACAACAAAATTTTAAGATTTTTAAAAATTATTATTTTTTTTCTATATATTTCTTGAATCTTTATATTTCGTTTTTTGTTATGTATTTTATTTGAAATGTTTCTCTTTATTTAAGCTACATGCTACATACTCTTGATGTATTTATATATATGTGTGTATTTGTAATCTATATGTAAAACTAAGTAAAATAATATATGTATTTAATATTGTAAATAAGTCAAAATAAAAAAAACCTAGGATACAGTGCTTAGTACTGTAATCATTAATTGTAAATATTTATATATTTGAAAACTAATTCAACATTAAAAAAGAAAAAAAAAAAGGAATAGAAAAAAGTACAAATACAAAAGTACAAATATTGACATAAAATAATTGAGAAAAGACAGTAAAACAAGAGATAATTATATGAAAAGAAAATGAAAAAAATATATACTGAAAAAATATACATGTACATATATAGTTCCTTCATAGAAACTTTCCCCATGAAATTGCAATGTTGTCCGTTTGTAGGAAAACACTCCAAGTGCAAGTCAACTATATAATTCCACGCTGATTGGATAACAATGACAGGACCAATCACCAAATGAAATGTGATTGGATGAACGCTTCGGAAGCCAGTTTAGTTCGTAACAATTTAAAAATATATATATATAATAATTTGAAAGTTTAGTTCTGCATTAAAATTATCAACCCAATTGTTTACAGTGAGGATACTCGAACCATGAACACTTTGAGTTTTTTTATTACTTTTTTAACCCACATCCCTTAAGCGAATAGTTTAGAAATAAGATGTATTATGAACACTTAGTGTATTTGAACTCACTGCTTCATTTTTAGAGGTTTTGGAGCAGTAGAAGGCTCAGAAAATAGTAACATGATAAAAGTCTTCACGGTTCGAGTATCCTCACTGTAATAGTCGTACTAAGATTTACTTATTTGAGAAGTTCTGTAATTTATTTATTCTAAATTGGTAAATCACTGTGACTCACTAGGATTGTAGCTGTCTGACTGCACTGCCCTGTTTGTTGTCAATTTATTGATAGAAAACTACTAAAGCAATGATCAGAATAGCTAGACTAATCAGTACAACCCACATCCATGAACTTGTTGATGTAAAGTCATCATTGTTCAGTTTCCTAGTTGCTAATGGGGTCAACCTGCTTTCTTCCACTTCCTCTATGACTTGTTTAGCTCCTGACCAGGCCCCTGGACCCATCAGACGGTACTGGGCTGGGACACAAGGACCAAAGAACAACTTGATTGCAAGCATAGGATCTTGGAAAAACACTTCCCACAAGTTAGGCTTGACTCCCACTAGAGAAGCAATATCATCCATGTAGACGATGTGTCCTTCGGTTATCTGTATAAAAAAGTCTAAGCTATCAACAAAAATCATCACAGTTGGACTCACTGCAAGCTAAAGTTTTTGTTTAGATTTATCACATTGTTTTGTGATCAATCTAAACAAATTGTGAGTGCTTTTACTTGTGAAAACAGTAAATTCTTTTCTTTCCTATGTAATTAACAATTTTACAAGCCTCAAGTCTACCTAACACATGTGAAAATCAGTGAAAAGAGTATTTAATAAATGAATGAGGTAGCTAGATGGAAGCAAATGAATGGATGAATAAATGAAAGGAAATGAATAAAAGAAAATTGAATAAAGAAAAGGAACATGAATGAATGGAATAATGAAGAAAGAAAACAATAAATGAATGAAAACAATTTAAGAATTATGGAAGAAAAGTGATTGAACAAATTGCTTATAACTAATGGATGAAATTACAAATAGATGAATGAATGAATAAAACCAACCAAATGTGCTTGACAACTTGAACTTCCATCTTTATGTAAATATCTTGACCTTCTTTCCATGACTTCCTTCTCCATCAGATCTTTACTGGGCAACTTCAATTCACCCTTGAATACCTGCATGGCCCAGCGAGCTTGCATTTCCAGGAGAGGAATAACAGCTCCTTTGTTTCTAAAAAATCCAATAAATGCTAGTGTAGGATGAGTGGCATCAGGATGAAAAACATTTTTGTAAAACACATGGCCAGATTGAGCTTTCTCAAGGTCAAAAACAGACTTTGGTAGGAAAGGAATATCAAAATCGTATCCAGTAGCAAATATGACATCATCAATGTCATCCAGCACTGTGTTATCTTGAAAGAAGACTTTCTTATCTTTAAATCCAGTAATGGCATCCTTGATAATTAGAGAGCCTGTTACAATACGATGGGGAAGCTCGTCATTAACGATATATCCAAGACCTTTTTGGTTTCTCAATGGTATCAAACCAAGATCTTTCAGGTTGAATTTTGACTCTAAAGTTTTCACCGATATCCAATTATATATAACTTTTGGGATGTATGTAATTGCCCTTCTTAGAAAAGTTAGATCATTTGGGATTCCACCATGAGCCAACCGTGTAACAATATAGCAACCTCGCCTTCTACTGATGTACACTTGCTTGGCGTGACGACTTAGTTCACAAGCAATGTCACCTAAGAAAGAAAATAGAATTATACTGTCAAGTTATGACTGTAATTCATATAAGATTAATCTATAAGATGATCTCTGTGGTAATTTATGCAACTTGTTAATATGCACTTGAATGAATTGACATATGAGGACTGGTTATTGTTCTTGACTGGCTAGCCTTGTGTTCACATTAAAACACAATAACAGAGTTTTTACAGGCAAGCCAGTCAATTAGAACTATTAATAATTAATAATTAAATTAATATCACATCTACAAAAAATACTCAATTCTGATTGGCTGACGAACAGTGAATTTTTTCTTAATACCGTGCAATTAATTACAGCAGTTCTCAGTCACACGTGCACTGCTCGCATAAAAAGCACCGCTATAAAACGTGAAGTTGGTGGACGTCAATCAAACTGTGTTTACAAGACGCATGGTGTTTTTACTTCAGTCGGGTTGCAAAACATGTATGAATTCCTAAAACAACCTCTTCGTCGGATTCAGACATGTTTCGCAGCCCGACTGAAGTAAAAACACCATATGCGTCTTGTAAACACAGTTTGATTGACGTCCACCAACTTCACGTTTTTTAGCGGTGCTATTTATGTGAGCAGTGCACGTGTGACTGAGAACCGCTGTAATTGCACACATCCGGGAACTTTGTTTTTGGATACCTTTCAAATAGCTGCACTTTTATTCTCAGAAACTCGTATATTTTATAGATGTGATATTAACAGGAAATTACACCTATGTTCTCGAAGAATTAATGAAAAATACTGCTTGTATTTGATGAAAGTGAATTAATACCTCTCGTGCTACGCACTCGTGGAATTAATTCACTTTCATCACATATGCGCAGTATTTTTCATTTATTCTTCTTGAATGGTGTAATTTCCTATACAAATAATTTGCATGGTCACAACTTTTCAATTCAGTGAATTGTGTAGAGAAGCCCCAATAAAAAATAAATACAAAAAAGAACAATTAAATCATAAAACTGTCAATATAAACACATATGAAAAGGCATTTTCTTCTACAATTCAAACAAGATTTATCTCTGTTTATTAGAATAATACTATCAACAATGGGTATAGCCTTTAGAGCAAACAAGTTCCAAGAAACAGGATGTCCCCTTAGGGCCTGTTTATATGAAAGCGAGTTGTCCCTGCTAGCCGGGATAACTCTATTGTCTTGAATTCCCCGGGGAACACAAAACAATAGTTATCCCAGCTAGCAGGGACAACTCGCTTCCATATAAACAGCCCCTTAGTGCAGATCCATGTTTTGACATCTTTTTTTGGAATATAACTGAAATAGACCTCTTTGCCTCCGTATGCAAATTGCCCATTTCAGACCATGTGTTATTCCCTTGAGAATTGTATTTTTTATGATGAACATGTATAATGAACATGTTATATCAAAAAGAATCTGAAAGTTTTGGACAACTGGCTGGGCCCTGGGATTGAATATCTTAACTATTCTGATGTTGCAGATAGGGGGAGGAGAAAGGAGGTGAATTGTTCATTTTGCAATTTCCCTCAATATGATCATAGAGTATAGTTCTCATACATATTTTCTTACAACTAGTAGATTAGTTACCTGCAGTATTTCCAATGCCTACTACAACCACTCGTCTCCCTACAAACGGCGTAAAGGTCTTGTATGATATGCTATGAATCTTCCTACCAGTGAAATCGTCTACACCAGTAATATTGGGCAGAAAAGGCTTCCCATTAATATTAGTACAAACCATTATGTAATCATATACTTGTACACAAACTTCGTCTTTAACACCATCATCACTTCTCTGCACTGAATGTACCTTCCATCGACCAGTATCTTCATAATCGTGGCATTTCTCAACCTTCAAAACTTCACAGTTGAATCGTATTCTTCTTGTAAGATCAAACGTTTCGGCATAAGACTCTAAATAACGTTGAAAATCACGACGGGTAAAGTAGTTTGGCATTTCTTTACCAGCTGGAAAGTCGCTGAAGCAAGTGTGGTGCTTGCTTGTGTTAAGAATTGTTCCTTTATAAGCGACAAAGCGGTCATCTTCCTCAGTGTAATACCAAATGCCTCCTAACCAAGCACTTTTCTCAAATGCTGTAGGTTCTATACCTGCATCGAGAGCATTCTTAATGGACGTTAGACCAGCTGCACCAGCTCCGATTATTGCTACACGTTTGGGCATCTCGATAAGAGGAAAAGGCTTGCAAAGGCTACCTAAATTTCGGAAGAGGCTGTATTAACTATATCATATAAGTGACTTTTTTTCGTGCTCCATTTGTTTCCGACCACAGGAACCTCAAACACATGACTTTAAACCACATTAACACAGGCAGCCCAACTATTCTATCTGGGGTTCTTTGCATTGGGGGACGACTTACAAAATATTTATCGTACCAACAAAAATCTGCCCAGTTACCCATTAATTCCATACTGGATGTTGAGGTTCGTGGACACTAGGACAACCCGTTTTAAAATGAATCAATTTCATACATGCAGAGCTGTAGCACCCTCAAAATGATTGGGGGCTCACCCATTGATTTCTGAAAATAGCCCGCCTGAAAATTACTACCACTCAATACACTCGAATTATGGTTTTAGGGGGGCCCTCCCCATGCTACGGCCCTGCATGTGCTGTTGTTCTCTCTTAGTACATCTCTATAAAGTGGTCGTCAATTTATCACGGGCGATGTCTGACACCCTCCCGCGATACAATTTTATCACGTCAGCGGTAGTACAATGTAGTGTACTCATGCATTGTAATTGATTAGCTGTCAACACTCTCAGCTCCTTTTTTTCATGCAACACCGATATAAGTTAACTGTAAATTGCGAAATTTATAGATGCCTGTGTATTGTAATAATAAGTTTTTTTTATTTATATAGCGCTTTATATGCAATACTCTAAAGCGCTTTACGTGTAGAAGAAAATGTAGACTAAAATAAAATGTCTATAAAAAATAGGAAATGGATAATTTAAAAATTGACGAACAAACAGAAGATTTTTATGTCTCTCTTTTTCTTTTTCTAGGCTCTTTGTTAAATATTTAAAATAAAGATTAACACAACTTATATTACGACGTTTCAAAGTCACTGACTTCATGTATAAGACCACTAGTATGTATATACGTACTGTATATAGTACAGTAGTAAGAGTGATTTATATATATATGTAAGAGTGATGTATATCATTATGTATATATATATATATTGTATATAAAGAGATATGTACTATTAAGGATATGCTTATACCTGGAATAAGTAATTAATTTTACGCATTTGTTAAATGTGATATCTACGGCCCTGCATGTGCTGTTGTTCTTGAAGCAATAAACGAGCGATTTCCGTGGTTTATCGGTGTAATAAACCACGCGGGATGTTGGGAGAACACGAAAAAAGGCCTAAGAAAATCTCGAGCCTCCGGGCGAGAGATTTTCGGCCTTTTTGAGTGTTCTCCCAACATCCCAAGTGGTTTATTACACCGATAAACCACGGAAATTGCTCGTTTATTGCTTTTATAATATAGAAAGTGTTTCAAAAACGAAATAAAAACGAATTAAAAGAAGTTATTTTTTTTCATTTTGCTGATGAACAAATCAATTCTCCTGAGAATTCTCAACCATCCAATCAAATCGCTTGTTATAAGCACAAATGTACTAATCTTTCACAACTTTCAAAGCTACAAAATTATATTCTGCAGCCTATGTTTTCATGAAAATATTACATTCTTTTTAAAACTTTTGGGAGAATATGGTAGATACAAGTGGAGAATGCCTCAAATCAAAGCTCTATGGATCAATGTAGCTTGCAAGCTAATGCAACGATCGAGTTTGTTGTCAATAACATGTTTGTTGGCCGGTTCTTGTTGGGAAATCCCCGATGATTTTGGTCGTAATAATGAAGGATTTATTGACTAACAAACAAATCTAGACATCGTTTAAGCTCAAGCAGATGATATTTACTCACTACTGACATCGACATTATGTCTCTTATGTGGCTGGTTTGAGTTGAGGATTGCTTGGACATTTTTCAATCAAGTTAGATTCACCGCTAAATTCGGACGAACAGAAATCGCCATGATAGTCAGGTAATCCTGCTTTGAACAAAAAAAGATGTATTCGCCGTTGGTCAGTTATTAAGAGTGACTGTCAGGAAGAACCAGACATATCGTGGCAAAAGTCGATTCATCGATTTTGTTCATATTTTGCAGTTCGATACCCTATCATGTTGTAAGAACTCCTGTGAACTTAGTTTTTAAAAATTTGTTTTCGTTTGGGAGAAATTTGAATTATTATGCGAGAAGGCAAATATGCTAATTTGACGACTCTGAAATAGAGACCACTCGGCGATCTCGTGCACAAAATACAAACTATATTTAACCTTAAAAACCTAATAATCTTTAAATATGCTATCTCTATATGCCTCATAGCGTATTTCAGACTTGTAGCTTTAACGATGAATTTTTGGCAGAATTTTGTTCAGGACACAGTTTTCATGAGCTAAAAAATACCCTCAAAACAGCCGCGAATTAAACTATGTTCGATATAACGGAATAGTTTGATATTCACTGTGTGTGAAGTTAAGATAATTTCTTAAAACACTGCCGAAAAAAATTGCTAGGTTTTTATGTTTTGAAGTTGTTACAGTCGATCTAAGTTGCCTAAGTTGGTTGTTTTTTACGATCATTTTTGCATAATTAGCAACGATAATGAGCGTCAAAACAATAATACTATTTGCAACAATCTTGTATTAACCGTATTTAACATCAGCAATGAGTCAATTTGTATTCCTTATTGTAGTTAGAGCAATATTTATTCCAACTCGATATAAATCATGCATGTATTTTCGTTGTTTTGATCCGGATCGTTTTGTTTATACAAAGCCAATTATATCCTCATGCGAGTGTTACTAAAAATAGATATGGCAAGACTTTTAGATACTGCCCTTTGAAATACTAAAATGAATCTGATAGAAGTCATAAAAAAATATTATGTAATGCATGAGACTCACAACACAATTCCTTCAATATAGCAAATTTATAGAATAGTAGAATAGTAGTGTTTTTGGATAGAAGATAGATATACCGGTAGTTGTTCTTTGAGAGCAGATTGTCTATTATCCCATCTTTAAAGTCTACAAAATGAAATTTACAAGATAATGACCGATCTTATTTCTGATAAAAACTCCAGTATAAATGTTTTATTTTATATCTTTTGTAAGAAACGAAACACAGGTTTGAGTAGTACGTTATTTTAGCAATAATGCGATGCTTATATAAACAAATAATGCAGTTTCTAATTGCAATATTTGGCAGACTTGCTACAAGTCGACTATACACTCTTTATTTTGACGAGTCGCTAAACGACTAGATAAACGAGAGAGAAACGAGAGAAACGAGAGAAACCAATACGAAAAAAACCGGACTTTGAGAAAGTCTAAAGAGCAATGCTCAAAATTAATGTATTTTCTTTTATTTAGAAGACAAGTAACATACCCTGCCATTTCCACCCCTTTATATGTAGATTTATGCCGAACCTTTATTCATCGACCAACATCTATTGAGCGGCCACTTTGAAAAGTCCCTAGGGTGACCGTTTATTAGAGGTACAACTCAATTTCTTGAATATTGTACAAATTTCAACAAAAATAATATTAAATTGGACGTCAACGGCGGAAAACACAACACTTAGGGACTTATGAAAGGGTCTATAGGAGATTTACTGTTCTTTTGATTTATGATCACAAAAATCACTTGTATAAATTTGAACAAACATTTTTCTAATTATTAGAGCTGCTTTTATACATACATGAATGCTTTGTAGATGTAAGCACTTTATAATCATGGCAGCTATAGCAAATGTGTAGAATACGAAATCAAAATATTACATTACCGGTATTAGAATGCTGCCAAGCACCTTGTACACGTGAGAATGATAATTATCTTACCAGTTGTCACGCAATGCTCCTTGCTTTTATATAAACAAAAAGCTACAAAACCATCAAAACCCCGAAAATACATGCATGATTTATATCGAGTTGGAATAAATATTGTTCTAACTACAATAAGGAATACAAATTGACTCATTGCTGATGTTAAATACGGTTAATACAAGATTGTTGCAAATAGTATTATTGTTTTGACGCTCATTATCGTTGCTAATTATGCAAAAATGATCGTAAAAAACAGCCAATTTAGGCAACTTAGATCGACTGTAACAACTTCAAAACATAAAAACCTAGCAATTTTTTTCGGCAGTGTTTTAAGAAATTATCTTAACTTTACACACAGTGAATATCAAACTATTCCGTTATATCGAACATAGTTTAATTCGCGGCTGTTTTGAGGGTATTTTTTAGCTCATGAAAACTGTGTCCTGAACAAAATTCTGCCAAAAATTCATCGTTAAAGCTACAAGTCTGAAATACGCTATGAGGCATATAGAGATAGCATATTTAAAGATTATTAGGTTTTTAAGGTTAAATATTGTTTGTATTTTGTGGACGAGATCGCCGAGTGGTCTCTATTTCAGAGTCGTCGAATTAGCATATTTGCCTTCTCGCATAATAATCCAAATTTCTCCCAAACGAAAACAAATTTTTAAAAACTAAGTTCACAGGAGTGCTTATAACATGATAGGGTATCGAACTACAAAATATGAACAAAATCGATGAATCGACTTTTGCCACGATATTTCGAATTTGTCTGGTTCTTCCTGACAGTCACTCTTAAATAAATGCATTGATGAATACTTAAGATATTGACTATAGTTATATCGTAAATCATCTGTTTTTGCAAGCTTATTAATTCAAGTGGATAATTTGTGTGCTAAACTTTGTCCGTTGGATGCCGTGTCATTCGCTTGGTTTGCATTGTGAAATTTAACTTCACTTTCTTCACTGAACAGATATCTTACTTTATCCTTTGACATCAATAACCTAATTAGGCTGCTTTTTTTGTACATTTTTCTTGCTGTTTTGTAACGTCTACGAGTATTTTATGCCTCTAGCGTAGCGTATTAAATGTACTCTTTCTTTTTAATTCAAAAACAAAACTGTCAAATATAAACTTTTTTGATCTTTTTTCGCTCTTATTCAACAATAAAAGTGACTTTTAGAACTACCTGTTCTGTTTATGTGATGCATTGAGTGTTTTTGTTGTTTTTAATTTGTTTATATCAGCTTTTTAACAAAAAGAAAATATTTACTCGACATTTTGAACGCCATTTTTCAAAAGTGAACAGGGAGCAAACAACAACTTTTTCGCTGTTCCTTCGAAACTCTCAAAACCGTGGTTTATCGGTGTAATAAACCACGGTTTTGGACCAATCAGAGCGCGCGTTATAATCAAACTATATTATAACTCTTAGTACATCTCTATAAAGTCTTCTGAAATATCCGCTGTTTCATTAATAATAATAATAATAATAATAATAATAATAATAATAATAATAATAATAATAATAATAATAATAATAATAATAATAATAATAATAATAATAATAATAATAATAATAGTTTAATAAACACCAATATTGCAGTTAAAACTGAATTACATTGGTATGACAATAGTATGAAATTGATAATCTAATCTAATATAATTTATTTATTACAATCTACGGATTGATGCTTGGATAAATGACTTTCTAAAACGATCAGTTTTGTATCTAGGCTCTATGAAAGGACGTTTGTTTCTTAAAAAATATTTACAGTTAACATTGAAAGCTGGAAACAGGCAGTAAAGTTTATGGTTTGGATCGTTAACAATGTTCTCAAAGAGTTTCACACACGATGCCTGTCGGCGACTGTCTAGAGACTGTAAACAGGAGGTAGACATATACAGTTTTTCGCTGTAAGATAGATCAGGATCAAAGATGATAGTGAGGGCGCGTTTCTGTACTGATCCGCTGAATGTCGTCGCCGAGGTACTTGGGTAGAGCATAGTGAAAAACCGGTGATGCGTATTCGATAACACTACGTATACACGAGCAGTAGAAGTTAACCATGTCAGAAATAGGCACCTTAGCACGTTTGAGTTGCCTTAAAAAGTACATACGTTTGGATGCTTTCTTTACGATAAATCCATTTAAGATCGTTACTGATAATTATTCCTAAGACTTTCACTTGTCTGACGAGTTCAAGTTCTTTGTTGTTAATAGACAGAGGGTAGCAATTGGTTTCAGTCTTCGTGAATTGTATCTTTACAATTCGTGAATTGTATCTTTATCTTTAGAGCGCCTGCGCAGGAGGCTACTGTTTGACATGCTTTAAGGTGGCTCGAGGTAGTTTTGAATGGCGCACACATCCCTTTTTGAATTCGCAATTACATGATCTTACCTTCGCCCCATGAATGTGAATTTTTTACCAAATGACAGTCTTGGATGAAAGTTTCGAATGATGTTTTAATTATGTTAATCAATGTTTCCATAGCAACGATAAACAACTTTTTTGTAAAATGGTTTTTCTTAAATATCTTTTGAATTTGAGCTGATTGCGAAAAACAATAAATGTGCTGTAAACTGCTACGTTTAGCACATCAATTGGGAAAGTTAGAAGAAAAGTTATCTGTTTGATAACGAATAAATCACGAAAACATTTAAATGTGTATTTTGTTCGCGTGTAAATATAAGCGGTCAAAACATTTCATAAGATGCACAAATTATCATCTTAATACTGGAGAATGTTTCCTTGGACTTTCATTTAAACTCCCTGTGGACAGCTCTGGTTAGTATGTAGGCAATGCAGAGATCGAGCTTTTTATTAAAATGACGTTTTGCTTGACGTTTTCACTCTTGCATAACTACGATCACAATTACCTATAACTCACAAAAGAACAAACAAAAATGAGTGATATCTTCGCAGTACAATTTTAAATATATAGTCAATAATATTGCAAAATTTCAGCCAAATCCATATGAAAGAACGCTTTTACATTGTAAAAGTAGCGCCGAAGTTGAGGTACGAAAGTAGCGCCCACCGAGTGAAAACTTACTGCATCGAGCGTGACATCGTGTGTTTATTTCAGTGGCTGATTAAACATGCAGCGAACAGTCTTAAATTCCTCTATGCACGCTTAGTCCACAGTAAGACCAAGTGTACAAGTTTCACATAAAGTACAATAATAAATCGGGCGTGTATTGAATGCTAGATTTTATAGTTTAGTGGAATTTGAAATATATTTCGAGTCTTAGTGAATACATCACGAAGAGTACGACCCATGTTGTATTCAAGCAGGAATGCGCGATGAGAATAAGAAAATTTAAATAATTACAATATACAAAAAATTATAATTAGACTAAGCGTGCATAGAGGAATTTGACACTGTACGCTGCATGTTAATGAGCCACTGAAATAAACACACGATGTCACGCTCGATGCAGCAATTTTCACTCGGCGGGCGCTACTTTCGTACTTCAACTTCGGCGCTACTTTTAAAAGCGTTCTTTCATATGGATTTGGCTACAATTTTGCAATATTATTGACTATATATTTAAAATTGTACTGCGAAGATATCACTCATTTTCGTTTGTTCTTTTGTGAGTTATAGGTAATTGTGATCGTAGTTATGCAAGAGTGAAAACGTCAAGCAAAACGTCATTTTAATAAAAAGCTCGATCTCTGCATTGCCTACATATTAACCAGAGCTGTTCACAGGGAGTTTAAATGAAAGTCCAAGGAAACATTCTGCAGTATTAAGATGATAATTTGTGCATCTTATGAAATGTTTTGACCGCTTATATTTACACGCGAACAAAATACACATTTAAATGTTTTCGTGATTTATTCATTATCGAACAGATAACTTTTCTTCTAACTTTCCCAATTGATGTGCTAAAGGGGGTAGTTTATAGCACTTTTATTGGTTTTTCGCAATCAGCTCAAATTCAAAAGATATTTAAGAAAAACCATTTTACAAACAAGTTGTTTATCGTTGCTATGGAAACTTTGATTAGCATAATTAAAACATCGTTCAAAACTTTCATCCAAGACTGTCATTTGGTATAAAATTCACATTCATGGGGCGAACGTAAGATCATGTAATTGCGAATTCAAAAAGGGATGTGTGCGCCATTCAAAACTACCTCGAGCCACCTTAATATTTGGGTTTTTTAGCTATAAACATTAAGTGGACAAAAGTTGCAACGGGCTGAGTGATAAATACACAGAAAATCAGAGATTATTCCTTACGAATTGAAAAACAGCCAAATGTCAATTAGATCGCATCAGATCAGGGTTTGTGCTGACGGAAGGTGTTTCTATCGGGCATGGAGGTATTCAAACAAGTGTGAATTGAAGTTTCCCAGTAAAGATTTGATGGAGAAGGAAGTCATGCAAAGAAGGTGAAGATATTTACATGAAGATGAAACTCAAGTTGTCATGATCAAGCACAGATGTTTCTGTAGAGTGTTTCACAAGACAAGACAAGACAAGACAAGACAAGACAAGACAAGACAAGACAAGACAAGACAAGACAAGACAAGACAAGACAAGACAAGACAAGACAAGACAAGACAAGACAAGACAAGACAAGACAAGACAAGACAAGACAAGACAAGACAAGACAAGACAAGACAAGACAAGACAAGACAAGACAAGACAAGACAAGACAAGACAAGACAAGACAAGACAAGACAAGACAAGACAAGACAAGACAAGACAAGACAAGACAAGACAAGACAAGACAAGACAAGACAAGACAAGACAAGACAAGACAAGACAAGACAAGACAAGACAAGACAAGACAAGACAAGACAAGACAAGACAAGACAAGACAAGACAAGACAAGACAAGACAAGACAAGACAAGACAAGACAAGACAAGACAAGACAAGACAAGACAAGACAAGACAAGACAAGACAAGACAAGACAAGACAAGACAAGACAAGACAAGACAAGACAAGACAAGACAAGACAAGACAAGACAAGACAAGACAAGACAAGACAAGACAAGACAAGACAAGACAAGACAAGACAAGACAAGACAAGACAAGACAAGACAAGACAAGACAAGACAAGACAAGACAAGACAAGACAAGACAAGACAAGACAAGACAAGACAAGACAAGACAAGACAAGACAAGACAAGACAAGACAAGACAAGACAAGACAAGACAAGACAAGACAAGACAAGACAAGACAAGACAAGACAAGACAAGACAAGACAAGACAAGACAAGACAAGACAAGACAAGACAAGACAAGACAAGACAAGACAAGACAAGACAAGACAAGACAAGACAAGACAAGACAAGACAAGACAAGACAAGACAAGACAAGACAAGACAAGACAAGACAAGACAAGACAAGACAAGACAAGACAAGACAAGACAAGACAAGACAAGACAAGACAAGACAAGACAAGACAAGACAAGACAAGACAAGACAAGACAAGACAAGACAAGACAAGACAAGACAAGACAAGACAAGACAAGACAAGACAAGACAAGACAAGACAAGACAAGAAAAACATTAAAATCGTGCAACATAGAGTACGCGCGTTTATTACCGTGAACCAAAGTGTACTAACTAAAATGAACAAGATCGAACTAAATACCGCTAAAAACCACTCCAAATACTATATTTATTATCGCTTCTTTTGATCTTATTTAAAATGATAGAAAAATTACTTTGTCATCTTTTTATCTATCTAATTTGCCTAAATGTCTGACAAACAATAACACAAACTATAAAAGAAACTATAACGTAAATATTGCAACTTAGAAACGGCACGCCATGAAAAAATCACTCCAAACTCGTTGAAAAGAAGACACTAGCTTGTGGCTGTCTTTCAACTGGCCCAAAACTTCGTCCGAAACAATTATCTTTAAGGTAAGTACAGCATGCCTCTGTGGTGTGAAAGAATACTCTCTCGACCGCCGTTGTTATTCTCACTTGAATTTCACTGTTTCGGCCTGAACACTCTTCGTTCTCGATGCATCATTAAAATATAATAAGGAGCAGGATGGGCTTACGAGGATGGCTTTTCGCGCACCCATCCCTTGCAGCCATAACAAGTGCAGTGGTTGCCGCAGTATATTTTACCATTAGCAGTTTGTATGGCTCATCCTCCGAGAAAACCTCACTGTCGGCCTCTACTCTATCACCATAAGTACCAACATCTCGTTATTTGTTTTATTACTTTTTGTTCAATATCTATATTTGTGTGGTTATTGTATTATATGTATTGTATTATATTGTATTATATTAAATTATCATTATTGTATTATATATTGATTTTTTATTTTATTTATACTTTTACCGTTACCAGCTACCTTTACCCGCTACCCTTTACCCTTTACCCGTTACCCGCTACCCGCGTTTTAGACCCGCCGTTAAGAACCCGGCCGGGCTGAAACACAAACAGTACTTCGATTCAAATCACGTAATAAAACACATGTTATTCTGTGTATGATATAACCTAAACACTCCAATAATGATAATAAACCTTTAACTAACGTATTAGTGAAAGAAAGAATGAAGAGAAAAATATCAATGCCCTTGGCGGGAATCGAACCCACGGTTTCGGTATTCTAATCCGATGTGTTAACCATTACCCCATATACTGAAGGACATCTTTCACTTCTATAACGTATTAGTGTTATAATAAGTTTGTCAAATGTAAGTTTTCGTGTTGATCTTCTGTGATCTTCCTTTGTCTTTTTAATGTATTCTAAATGTACAAATGTTCTATTTGTATGGCAACGTTTTTGAAATTAGGTGTATACATTAAAATTATTTTGCACATTAAAGAGAATCCCGAGATTACGCAGTTATGCGTCTTGTTTTAATGAAAATTCGTGGCGATCATCTTGTGCAACTGGACCTTCTTAACAACACTGTACATGTGATATTTAAAATGAACAAGATTGAATATATTTAAAGATATTTGCAATAATTTATTTTTTAACCCTATACGAATGTCGGATACCAAGTCACTTCGGAGAAAAAATAGGTGGAAAATAATTTTCTTTGTGCACAATATTCAAAACCAACAAGACGATGAACAGCAACAAAAAGCTAACAGCTTCACCTAGTTTTCATGTTTCCCCAAATCATATTCAACCCAAATTCAACTAGACCCTGATGGCAGGGTGGACTCGTGCCCTGCTGAAAAACGTCTGGCTGATTGTAAATTTGCTGCGGACTAAGCTTTTTATAGAAGTCAGATTACTCTATTTATTGTTTATACCCAATTGCAAAAACGTTGTCATATTGAGAAATAGAACATTTGTACTTTAATGCAGAAGGGGGAAAAAAATAAAAAGAGAAACAAAAGCGTTCAGCCTGCTCTGAGTGACCTTTCTTTGTTTTGTTTTTTAATGTGTGTGCTGCTCTTGTTGGTCCTCCTGTATCCCTCTCTCAATATTTAACCAATAGATTTATGAAATGTGTGAACCATATATTTTATAGCTGCGAAAACAGTATTTCATGTAGTGGGATGCAGCTAGGGGCGGATCTAAGGGGTGTCCCTAAGTCCACTGGACACTCCCCTACATCGCACCTACTCTTATTTACTCCTTTGTGGTTTATAATAACAGTATATATATATATACCCCTTTAATAAAACTAGTGCTATGTACTGGAGTACTTGGATTCTTAGCTGCATAAGGGATGAAATACTATTTTACATCACATTGGGAGCTTTGTTCTTTTGTCACAAAATGTTTTAATAAGACAGTTGCCATCAGTAAACACTTTGTTAGAAAGTATTAGCTGGTGATTTTTACATGTCAAATAGAAAATACTTCAAAGTTGTTTTATTTTGTTGAATAATACAGTTTATAGAATAACCAGAGAAACAAAGCACGAAGCCAGTTGTTTAGATATTATTTTCTATGATGCACTTCTTGAGGAATAATTTACTTGAAGAACTACTTGATGTCAGTAAATGCACTAGCATCATTTTGTACAAATCTATTACCAATATTATACAGCTTAGCATGCTCATTGATGGCATCTGTTTCATAATTTCAATATGCACAGGATTTTATAAAACAGAAACATATTGCATATGCTGCAATAAGTCTTTCTCAAGACTACACCACCCCGGACGATCATGCCTCGTAAAACCTCGTTCAGCTAATCTAGACTGCAATAATACCACTGGGGGAATTCTTGGCCGGGAACAGTTTCCACAATATTATCTAGAGTTAGAGGGTCAGGATTTGATTCAATGTCACGTGAAATAAGTAATTTTCGTGGAGAAATACAATAGCTCTCATTTTGAGTACAACATTTTATTGAATAAATGCATTTGGTGTCATTACAATTTAAACTTCGTCCTTGTTTTACTACAATAAGATTTACTATTGAATAGGTTATTAAGATTACTCATGTTCTTGATTTGTGAGTTAAACAAATGTTTAACTGTTTTTCATTGACAGTATTAGTAATTACAATTACTAATACTAATTACTACACAAATGTTTTTCGATGAATTTACAACTTTTCTCGAAAAGTTAGCAACTGATAGTAAGGAAGTTATTATTTGCGGAGATTTCAATTTTCACATAGATGATCAAAACGATACAAATGCTGTAAAATTCCTTCAGATGCTTCATTCATTTGACTATGTTCAACATGTTAATGAATCTACACACAAAAATGGACATATTTTAGATCTACTTATTACTCGATCAGAGGATAATCTCATACATAAAACAATGGTTTCTCCTCCCATCATTTCAGATCATGGAGCTATCCACTGCAAAATTATGATCGCAAAACTACCTTTCCCGAAAAAGGAAATAAAATACAGAAATTTAAAACGTATTAACATGACCGAGCTTCGAAACGATTTACACATGTACAATTCAAGCCTCTTTACTGATGATGCAGCATCCAACGATACAGCTGATAAACTGGTAAACAAATATAACAACACCTTATCTACAATCCTAGACAAGCATGCTCCTATCAAAGAAAGAGTCATCACTTTACGTCCGGCCAGCCCCTGGTACACAGAAGAGATAAGAAAACTTAAAGCAGAAAGACGCAAATTAGAACGACGTTGGCGTATGACCAAACTAACAGTTGACAAAGAAATATACATCCAGCACTGTAAGTCTATCAACAATGCAATACGTAAAGCGAAGGCTAAATACTATTCAGAAATGATCATTGACCTAGAAAGTGATCAGAAAGCTCTTTTCAAATCACTAGATTCCCTTCTTAAAAGTAAACCTGAAATGACTTACCCATCATGCAATTCAACTGAAGAACTGGCTAATAACTTTGCTGACTATTTTGAAAACAAAATCACTATCATTAGATCTGATCTATTATCTCCACGAGGCCTTTCATTGGAATTCGAATCCAATATATTTTGCAAGGACAATGAAAAGTTAAACTGTTTTATGCCTGTGGGTGAGGGTGAAGTGTCAAAACTGATCTGTCGAATAGCTCGTAAGTCATGTCATCTCGACCCAGTACCGTCAACAATCTTAAAGTATGTATCGGAAGATCTTACTCAAGTCATCACAAAAATCATCAACATATCTACGTCTACAGCCTCGATGCCTTCCTGTTTAAAATTTGCTTCTCTATCACCACGCCTTAAAAAACCCACGTTAGACTACGAAGAATATAACAACTATCGTCCTATTTCAAATCTAACTTTCATATCAAAATGTATTGAAAAAGTGGTTGCTTCTCAACTATGGAACCATGTACGGGAATACAAGCTAGATGAAACACTCCAATCCGCATATAAGCAATTCCATAGCACAGAAACTGCCCTGGTTAGAGTTCATAATGACATCCTTACAGCTATCGACAATAAACGTACCGTGGTGCTGCTGCTATTAGACCTGTCAGTAGCATTTGACACCATTGACCATGGTATTTTATTAGACAGACTAGAACAAAGGTTTGGTATTGCTAACCTCGCACTCAGATGGCTTGAATCGTATCTCACTGACCGTAAGCACGCTGTTCATGTCAACAACCATAAGTCAACAGAGAGAACACTCACAAGCGGTGTACCACAAGGCAGTGTATTGGGTCCTTTGTTGTTCACTTTATATACCAGTCAACTTGGTGATATATTGAGACAGCATAATGTCAGTTTCCACCTGTACGCAGACGATACTCAACTATACCTTAGCTTCAAATCAGATAGTGTAGAAGACAAAGAGATAGCAAGATCTACCATAGAAACATGTATCCATCACATTGATCGATGGATGACCACTAATAAATTGAAAATGAACAAAGACAAGACAGAACTACTTGTTTTAAAGGCTCGTCACCTTACGTCTCCCTCACTAGAATCAATACAAGTCTGTAATGAAGTCATTAAGTCATCAGACGTTGCACGAAATATTGGTGTCTTATTTGATACCAATATATGAACATGGAAAAACAAATTACCACCACTGCAAAAACAGCCTTCTATAACCTAAGAAACATTAGTCGTATAAGAAAATATATCAATCAGCACACTGCGGAAATATTAATGCACGCATTCATTACATCACGTTTAGATTTTTGTAATTCTTTATATTACGGATTACCAAAAAACATTCTCCAAAAGCTCCAGTCAGTACAGAATGCTGCTGCGAGAATAGTTACCTTGACAAACAAGAGAGATCACATTACCCCTATACTGGAAAAACTACATTGGCTACCTGTAGAGCAACGCGTCATATTCAAAATACTACTGTTAACATATAAAGCACTTCATGATATGGCCCCATCCTACATATCCGAGCTGATAACAGAATATGTCCCTGGCCGCAATCTTAGGTCGTCAAATGGTAAACTTTTAGTAAGCAGATCTTACAAGCTAAAGACATATGGATATAGAGCATTTACATGCTCAGCTCCCGCACTATGGAACAACTTACCGAAAATCATCAGATGTAGTAATAACTTGACAGAATTTAAACGTCTACTTAAAACTAAACTCTATGAAGATGCTTTTTATAAATGATGATGTTATATATTAATTACTTTTATAATTTTATAGTTTTACATACAATACGATTTTTAATTTATATCAATTTTTTAGATATCAGATATTTTTAATTACTTTTATATTCTAGGTTATTTTCTTATCTTAGTTTTGTAAAGCGCCACTGGACAGCGATGGAAGTGGCGCTATAAAAATGCTAAATACTTATTGACCGAGTGGGAGGGCCGTACGAGAAAATATTTGGCTCGCGGTCATGACGTACGGAACGAGCGCAGCGAGGTCCGTACAAATGACCAAGAGCCAAATATTTTCCCGTACGGCCCGACCTAACTCAGTCAATAAGTTTTTTATCATATGACCCGTATTTTGCCCAGCGCGCGCCATTTTTGTTTTGTTGTTTCGAGTAGCTGGTCCGTACGTGTTTGTACGGACCAGGTGAAAAAAGCCGTACGGACCCCATCACGTGACTTTTTTCCGAAGGTTTTCTTAAGAGCGCGCGCCGGGCAAAATACGGGTCATATGATAAATATTATTATTATTATTATTATTATTATTATTATTATTATTATTATTATTATTATTATTATTATTATTATTATTATTATTATTATTATTATTATTATTATTATTTGTTTTGCCGGTTTTTCGACTATAGCCTAAGGAGAGTTTCCTCACGAATGGTAGGAGAAGCGACCAGATATTTGCTGCTTCTTCGTTTTTTTGGTGCTAGGACAGCTAACTTACGAATGGAAAGCGTGTTGATTCGATAAAATATGTCCAGCCTTCATAAAGTGGCCGCCATGATTATTCAGCTTGGGCGTCGCAAAGAATGCTGGGAGTTAGCGCCTCGCTTTCAAAATCTTCGACGCCGAAATGACTACGGAGCTGCATTTTAAGACTCGTGCCGGCCAAAGGCCTAGGCACGAGTAATAAGCAAATAATTCATTGACTATATATCACTAAGACTAACTTTTCAAAATTCAAAACTTCAACTATTTATTTCTCTGCTTCATCTTTTGTAAACGGAAATGTTGATTAATTAATTAATTTTTATTTTTTATTCATCAGGTCTATGTAAACACCGCCAAGTTCGGGTCTTGACTTTTGTAATTTAGTGGGAAAGGAATCAATTAAAAGACTTGATTTATCTCTCTTGTATTTGTTTAACTCTATTACATAAAAAAGCAGTCGAATAAACATTACGCTTGAAAACTTTTTCCATACAATTTCCCTGATATGATTGCACTACTCTTGCTTCTGCTCCAAAGACTAATTCCATTTGTTACAACAAATTGCACTGCACTGTCAACATATGTAATCTGCGACTGTAGAACCACCATAGCATACCACATCATTTCTAGCATAATATTTACATTTCAAAAATACCAATAATTTAATATTATGCACTGCACATTCGCTCATTGGACATCTCTTTCCAAAATATTCCGATGGAAGGACAATAAATTAGTAATTATATTTACTTTTGCCTTCAATTTCTATTCACACTATTCAGTAGCCACATGCGCTCATTGAGCGTCTATTTTTGATGTTTCTCCCTCCTCCCTGATCCGTTCCTCTCCTCTGTGTGTGTGTGTGTGTGTGTGTGTGGTTTTTGTTTTGCTTATTGTGTTATTTATATAGTTTGGAAGTATAGCAACAGGACCCACAAAAGTACAGAGAAAACCACCACTTAAAAAGCGCTTTTATAAAATGTTATATATAAAAAAAATGTATTTTAAAGAAAATAATTGCAAATAACTACTTGTCAATGTATTTTAAAGAAAATAATTGCAAATAACTACTTGTCAATGAACACCCCTCCCCCCCGGAATTCCCTTTAGTATTTTTGTATAAATCAAGGCTAAACTGTCTTTCAAACAATATTCTAGTTGATTTTACACAACTATTAGCAGTGAAAAGGCAAAATAGAGCAACTTCCAGTTTGGAGCCTCGTTTTCATGTCGGTACAAAATCTACCACTTCAACTTTAGGAAGGTTTACAGACTACTGAGTTTTTCTTCTTACCGAGATGCCCAAACGTGTAGCAATAATCGGAGCTGGTGTAGCTGGTCTAACGTCCATTAAGAATGCTCTCGATGCAGGTATAGAACCTACAGCATTTGAGAAAAGTGCTTGGTTAGGAGGCATTTGGTATTACACTGAGGAAGATGACCGCTTAGTCGCTCCAAAAGCAACGATTCTTAACAACAGCAAGCACTATGCTTGCTTCAGCGACTTTCCAGCTGGTAAAGAAATGCCAAACTTCTTTACCCGTCGTGATTTTCAACGTTATTTAGAGTCTTATGCCGAAACGTTTGATCTTACAAGAAGAATACGATTCAACTGTGAAGTTTTGAAGGTTGAGAAATGCCACGATTATGAAGATACTGGTCGATGGAAGGTACATTCAGTGCAGAGAAGTGATGATGATGTTAAAGACGAAGTTTGTATACAAGTATATGATTACATAATGGTTTGTAGTAATGTTTTGGCGAAGCCATTTCTGCCCAATATTACTGGTGTAGACGATTTCACTGGTAGGAAGATTCATAGCATATCATACAAGACATTTACGCCGTTTGTGGGGAGACGAGTGGTTGTAGTAGGCATTGGAAATACTGCAGGTAACTAAACTACTATTTGTAAGAAAATATGTATGAGAAACTAGTCTATGATATTAAGGGTAATTGCAAAATTATTTCTCTAATACATGATGTTAATTTGAATATTGAACTAGAAAAAGCTAAAGATCTAAACAAAGACCTTGGCACGCAGTGAGTCTGATTGTATATTTAAGGCCTCATCTACACGAATCCAATCGGCTGAAACCGCATAGAAATATTTGCGTCCACATGAATCCGCGTATCCGGAGGATTCAAGTAAAAGTATGCGGTTTCGGTGACCGGATTCACTGGATTCGTGTGGACGATAGGCCGATTCGCATCAAAAAGTATGCTGTTTCAAAAGTATCCGGCTCGGTGTAGACGGGGTCTAAGTTTGGTCTCCTTTTTACGGATGAGTAGCATTTCATGTATAAAAACTTTGACATTTCTGAATAAATAACTTTTGAAAATGCAGTCATGTTGACTGCGAAACGTCAAGTTTTAGTGTTACTCTTTATTAAGTACATTACGAAAATCGTTATTGATAATAATAATAATAATAATAATAATAATAATAATAATAATAATAATAATAATAATAATAATAATAATAATAATAATAATAATAATAATAATAATGATAATTAAAATAAATACAAACGCTAAGTTGGTTGCACAACGTTTCGACATCGTCAGATGTCATTTGCAAGTGATTTATTAGTAAGATGTCAAGTAAACCAATAATAACATGCTAAAGTGATTAAGTACAATAAAGCAGAATAATTACGTAAAGTGTTTTGCTTTGATAGAGTCTGTTTGAATGTTCAGGTTGGGTGACTTTTCTTTGTGACTTGTGCGATGCAAGTTACGTTGGTTATACATCACGCCATCTGCATAAGCGAATCGAAGACCATCGTTATTCGACTATAAGGCCGATTTACACGGCACGATTTTCGCCTAAGTCTATCGCATGCAACTTGACTTGCTGCTGATTTACACATGCACAACTTGACGCACAACACACGGAAAAGTCTCGTACGATTTCGAGTGAAGCCATGCAGCCTTGCTATTTTCTTAAAATAATCTTTATATGAGCATTAGAAAGGTACTGGTTCCTTGCTCCATTAGGTAATAAGTCTTTTTGTTCTTTCGGTAGTAAATAATGATATTTTTCTGACTCTTTTTCCTTTCTTTGTCGTCGAAATATCAGCACAACCGGCAGCTTTGTTTTTAACCGCCATTTTGTGCAAAAACACTCCACGGTACCCCACAAAGAAGTTTTGTTACATGATACGTCACTTTTTTACCATATTTGGCTACGATGGCTACGATTGACGTAGCATTTTAAAACATGTTTCAAAATCCTACGACTTTTTTCGTTTTGTATGAGTCTGTCGTAGACGAGTTGTGGGCTTGATTTACACAGTACGATTGAGTTGTATGTGTGGCGTGAGCAGGTTGCATGCGATAGACTTAGGTCAAAATCGTGCCGTGTAAATCGGCCTATAGGCAAACATCGTCATGGAGAACACGGACTTACAACAGCACCGCCGGCAAAACACTTTACCATCTTGAAAAAATTAATAATAATAATAATAACAACAACAATAATAATAATAATAATAATAATAATAATAATAATAATAATAATAATAATAATAATAATAATAATAATAATAATAATAATAATAATAATAATAATAATAATAAAGCTGAGATTGACAAGCAGAACGTGTCACCTTTGTGCAGGATGTGTGGAAAGAAAGATGAGACGGTGAGTCATATAATTTGTGAATGTTCTAAGCTAGCACAAATTGAGTATAAGCGACGCCATGACAATGTTGCAAGGATAGTGCATTGGGAGTTATCAAAAATGCATCAGCTTCCACACGCTAACAAGTGGTACGAGCATGTCCCAGATGCAGTTTCGGAGACAGCAGATGTAAAGATCTTGTGGGACTTTAACATTCAAACTGACAAAGTAATTGAGCATCGTAGACCCGATATCGTTGTAATCAATTACAAAAACAAGCAGTGTCATATCATAGACGTTGCTATACCAGGAGATGCAAGAGTGAAGGATAAAGAGCTAGAGAAGATAGTTAAATATCAAGATTTAAAGAGAGAACTTGTAAAGTCATGGAATGTTAAGGTGTCAGTAATACCAATAGTAGTAGGTGCACTAGGTGTTGTGACAAGCAGCTTAAAAAAAATATGAAGCAAGTTGATGTGAATGTAAAAATTGACCTACTACAAAAAGCTGCTTTGTTAGGAACAGCCAGAATTTTAAGGAAAGTTATGGACATTAAAGACTGCTTAGAGGACTATAAATAAGAAGAGTGACATAAATGTATACATGTAAGTTTTAAGTGAAGTCTGAGGCTATAGGCAATAGCTTGACTAGTATATAACCAGGAAACTATGTAAATAGAAATTATCCTGTGATTCAATAAAAATAATAATAATAATAATAATAATAATAATAATAATAATAATAATAATAATAATAATAATAATAATAATAATAATAATAATAATAATAATTCTATAATTCTAATATAGATATAATACAATCATTAATTATTAATTATCATTAATTAATTAAATCATTAATTAATTAATTAATTAAATAATTAAATAATTAATTAATGACAATGACAATGACAATAATTTATTTACACCATAATACATGAATACAAAAAATACAATTTACAATTCCCTTAAATAAGGTGCAAGTTTGCTGCAATAACCTTAAGGGCTATACTAGACAGCAAGCTTCTAAATTAATTAACTAAAATTTGGTCAATAATTGGTCAGAATTAGCAGAAAGATATTAATATGTTAAACATATAATAGTATAATAATATAATATAATATAATAGTATCATAGTAAATATATAAGTATAAGTTATAATATTTTTATATCTACAATATAAATATTGTAAATATAAATAGAATTTTAACATGGAAAAAAAGTGTATATAGAATATTTATTAAGGAAATGGAAAAAAATATATATATAAGTAAATGTGAATAATAAATGTAAAATGGATGAGAAAAAAAATACAAGGTTATTTTTCATAACTCTTTAACAATGATTTCTTCAGTTTATTTTTAAATGAAGATATACTGGGAGCCTGCTTTAATTCTTTATCAATAGCATTCCAAGTTTTAACACCAGCAAACCTCAGAGCAAATTTACCATAATTGGTACGTGCTTTTGGGAGAGAGTAAGAGCAATTTGAAGTCTAGTGGCATAATTATGTCTCTCTGTAATTGGTTCAAAGAACAATTTCAAACATTTGGGAATTTTTCCAGATCTGAAATTGTAGACGAATACTGCATTATGAAGGAAGACAATTTCAGGAAGTTTTAGTATTTCATATTTGATAAAAAGTGGATTTGAGTGATCCCTAAAGCCAGAAAATGATATCAGTCTTAAAGCTTTCTTTTGGAGTAAATATAACGTAAATATTAATGTTTGCATATTGCCACATGTCTAGAACTTAGAAAACTGACCATTCCCATGTAATTTTGGATGCTGAGTTCAAATAAGTGGGTTATTACTCCTCAAAATGAATTCCAGGGGGGGTTATTCCAATTGCAAATTTTCTTCGGGCTTTGCTCGCATCATGCCGAAGAGACATTTTGACCGAAACATGTAGACCCAATAGGTTTGTTGACTAACTATACTTTGGCATAGAAACTATCTCCCTGTGACTACTGTAAGATGCTTTTTTTTTAGGGGGAATGGGGACAAATTACCTTAAAATACCCCTTAACACCATCCATCGAAAACATTTTCACAACCCGCGACTCATATTTGTGACCGACTCATGCTAAGGAATCAGGAAATCAAGCATAAATTCAGATATCTTCAATATGTTGTTTGTTATTAAATTAAATGCACCTTTATTCTATAAGGCTAAATACTAATTACTCCCGCATTGCATGCTGGGAAATTTTGTAAAAAATGGAAAGGGGATAGCCCTATTTTTCATATTTTATCTTTTTATTAAGTGCAAAGCCACTCTCTCCTACTAAGAAAATTTTGCGTTTGTCATGTTTTTGTAAAGTCAACTTCCAAATATGGCTTAGTAGCAAATTGCCAATTCCCTTTATTCACATGTGAGATCACCCGGCTAATTTCTTTTAGAAAGTGGAATCCCTGCATTCAGGCTTAATGATACCCATCAGAATAAAATAGAAAATTGCAAGCATTAATAAAGGTTATCACTTAAAAAATACGAAGCAAAGTGACTATACTTACAAAAAGTTGTAGTTCTGTGATGGTTTTAAACGGTGCACGAATAAATTATACAAAAATACACTCTATACTACTTGAGCAGAAACAACGAAATTAGAACAAAAGACCGGATAACTAATTACTTACTGGAATGAAACTACTGACATATACAAAACAAAAGTTCGTTTTGGTGCAATTGTGCACCAGCAATATTAATACAGTTTAATATGAAATGTTTATCAATACGAACAGGCTGTGCATGAATCGACTTTATAGTTTTAGTAGTTCGATCGTGGACATATTTTGAACATTTCAATGCATATGTAATGACTAACCTCCTTTATCAATATGTAAACACATTCCCATAGGCATCTATTAGCTCTGTATGTCGTTTGTAAGTGTAACTCAGCACTTTTGACCCATTTCCGAGCAAACCGTTGATCGCCATGTTTATTTACAAATGTACCCATTTGGGACATCATGTTTGGTAAATTTGGGAATGTTTTTAAAAGCCTGGATTTTATGCTAACTTTTTAATGTCACGCAATATTTGTACGTTTCCTCGGGATTTTTTTTCCAAAATCGCTTTTAATCTTCCAACTGAATTAATAGTTGAAAAGGCCATATTAAAAATATTTTTGTTTCGAGACCGCATGCTCACGATAAATTAGTAAACAAAAACAATTAATAAAAAATAAGCATTTTAGTAATGCATTTACTAATTTAGTAATACTTTATTCTATTTTTCCTCATGGTTTAAAGTTTATAATTCTTCAAGCTTTAATTGAAAAGAAGTTTCGGAACATTATTTAAAAAACCTCCTTATCGAAAGCAAATTAACGCTTTCAACACAAACTGTGTAAAATGTTAGGAGAAGCACGACGCGTAGCGGATTGCTTCTCAGCGCTTCTCGAGTCTTCTTAAAATTCCCAAGTGCTCTATAACTCAACAGAGCACTGCTGCCGAGTTTTCTATTTCTTTTATAAAATAGTCAGTATTTAAAATCAAACAAATCGACGTTCCGTGCACTGTTGAGTTATAGAGAACGCTTCTCAGCCAATCAGAGCGCGCGAAATAAATTAAATATTTTATAAAGCTATATAATTACATTATGTACATTTTAAATAATGCCGGGACTAAAAAAAGCTAAAATCTATAAAATTACTATTAAGAATATATTTAATTAATTTAAAATATAATTATGAATATAAAAACGACCTAATAAAATTATCATTTGAATGAATGTGTTTTTAGTAAAACTTTAAATGTTTTAAAGTTTTTCTCCGTTCGAACATGAGTAGGGTCCATTGTTTTGGTGCTGCAGATGAAAAGGCTCAATCCGGCCTAATTAAATGTCTTCTTAGTGATTATTTTTGGTAATTTGAGAAAAAGTCCATCATTTGACCTTAATTGATAGCGTCCACTCTCTTTCAAAGAAATTAAGTCTTGGGGCTAGCCCAGTACTAGTACTTTAAAAGTAATAACAATTAACTTAAATTTAATTCGAATATGTGAGAACTTTGGAAGATTATGAATCAATCTAGCTGCAGAGTTTTGGAGACGTTGTAATTTTGCAATATATTTAGCTGGGAGTCCATATAAAATACTATTTCAACAGTCGATGCGTCCTATAATTAATGCATAATTAAGAGTTTTTGTTGCTTCAACAAAACAGATATTCCTGATACGTCTAACATTTGTGATATGATAGTAGAGTTAGGCCGTCCACTTTAACTTTTGACAGTTGTTAATTGTCGTGTTCCGATAACGAATTCCGTTTTGTCATCGTTAATCTTGAGCTTATCGCAAAGCATCCTGATATCTCGTACACACAGTTCCATTGCAGCAATAGCATCCTCGGTGCTTGCAGTACAATCAGGTTTAAAAGCTAGATACAACTGCATATCGTCCGCGTACGCATGTACACTAGGCAAGTGCTTTTTCACAACTTCAAACAATTTCGGCTTGCGTAGAGTGTGAAGAGTAACGGACCTAAGCACGATCCCTGCATAACACCTTGCTATAACTTGAAGGGTTCTGATAAGTTTCCATAGATAGCAAAATTGAGTGCTCTACGGTATCAAAGGCCGCACTTAGATCTAGAAGGATCAATAATACAACATGTTGTGAGTTCATAGCCATTAGTATGTTGTTATGTATCTTAAGTAACGCTGTTTCAGTGCTGTGACCTCGTCTGTATGCCGACTGCAACACTGGGTAGAGACTAAGTACTTATTGACTGAGTGGGAGGGCCGTTCGGCAAAATATTTGGCTCGCGGTCATGACGTACGGACAGAGCGCAGCGAGTTCCGTACAAATGACCATGAGCCAAATGTTTTCCCGTACGGCCCGACCTAACTCAGTCAATGAGTACTTAGTCGATTTTTTTTGTCTGACGGCACGTAGTAATGAAATCGGTGGTAATGAAAGCTCTGCTATTAACAAGTATAGCTAGTATTTTGTTATCGTTTGTTGGATTTTTTGTCGACAAAAGAACAACTTTCCTTTGTTGATATAGTGCTATTTGGAGCGCACTTCACTTTCGTTCTCGCCGAAATGTAACAGCCAATAATCATCGTGATGGGCTTCCTGTGTCAAAACCATTGAAATCGACTCGATGCATTACCATTTTCTCTTAAGTATGGCTCTCCGTTCGCGCGGGCCGAGCTCCGCTGTCATATGACGTACTCTTTTTAATTTAAACTGGGCCAATTTTTTGTAATGTTTCGTGTAGCGGGTCCGTACGTGTACGGACCAGGTGAAAAGAGCCGTACGGACCCCATCACGTGACTTTTTCCGAAGGTTTTCTTAAGAGCGCGCGCCGGGCAAAATACGGGTCATATGATAAGTACTTAAAATGTATTATATCTGGCCGGTCCGAAGAAAAAAGGAAAAATATGATGGCTCTCCTAGCGGTCGGAATCCTGCAGTCCGGACCGATATTTTGGCCCGGTCGGACCGGTCAGGACTTTTCGGTTGTTATTTGGTTATTCTTCTTTTTACCGTAGCATTTCCGTTTGATGCAACTAAAAGTAGGATAAGGGAACAAAACAGCAACAGAATTTAAGATCACAGTATAGACTTTTCTAAAGCTAGAAGAAGTAGCTGTCACTATAAAACTTCAAACATCCTACGAGAAATAGCCGTCTTGAAAGGGAAAATATATAATAGCCGAAAAAAGTACAGAAAAAATATATAAAAAGGAAATAGACATACTAGTCTGTCAAACATTTTTCTGCCTGAAATGAGAAAGACAAAATATACCTTGGAATTATCGAGAGCTGAACCTTTTTCTTTGTCAAAGTAAGGAAAAATGATTTGAACACTCGTCCAGTATTACATTACGTAATCGGCTACTAATCGCTGGGCACCCTGTGCCTGCAAGCGAGTAATAAGTTGCATAAATTACCACAGAGATCATCTTATAGATTAATCTTATATGAATTACAGTATAACTTGACAGTGTATTACTATTTTCTTTCTTAGGTGATATTGCTTGTGAACTAAGTCGCCATGCCAAGCAAGTGTACATCAGTACAAGGCGAGGCTGCTATATTGTCCCACGGATGGCTCCTGGTGGAATCCAATTTGATCTAACAGTTCTAAGAAGGGCAGTTACATACATCCCAAAAGTTATGTATAATTGGATATTGGTGAATACTTTAGAGTCAAAGTTCAACCTGAAATATCTTGGTTTGATGCCATTGAGAAACCAAAAAGGTCTTGGATATATCTTGATAAATGATGAGCTCCCCCATCGTGTTGTAACAGGCACTCTAATTGTCAAGGATGCCATTACTGGGTTTAAAGATAAGAAAGTGTTCTTTCAAGATAACACAGTGCTGGATGACATTGATGATGTCATATTTGCTACTGGATATGATGTTGATATTCCTTTCCTACCAAAGTCTGTTTTTGACCCTGAGAAAGCTCAATCTGGCCATGTGTTTTACAAAAATGTTTTTCCTCCCGATGCCACTCATCCTACACTAGCATTTATTGGATTTTGCAGAGTCCAAGCAGCTGTTATTCCTCTCCTGGAAATGCAAGCTCGCTGGGCCATGCAGGTATTCAAGGGTGAATTGAAGTTGCCCAGTAAAGATCTGATGGAGAAGGAAGTCATGGAAAGAAGGTCAAGATGTTTACATAAAGATGGAAGTTCAAGTTCTAAAGCACATTTGGTTGGTTATATTCATTCATTCATCTATTTGTAATTTCATCCATTAGTTATAAGCAATTTGTTCAATCACTTTTCTTCCATAATTCTTAAATTGTTTTCATTCATTTATTGTTTTCTTTCTTCATTATTCCATTCATTCATGTTGCTTTTCTTTATTCAATTTTCTTTTACTCATTTCCTTTCATTTATTCATGCATTCATTTACTTCCATCTAGCTACCTCATTCATTTATTAAATACTCTTTTCACTGATTTTCACATGTGTTAGATAGACTTGAGGCTTGTAAAATTGTTAATTACATAGGAAAGAAAAGAATTTACTATTTTCACAAGTAAAAGCACTCACAATTTGTTTAGATTGATCACAAAAGAATGTGATAAATCTAAACAAAAACTTTGGCACGCAGTGAGTCCAACTGTGTGTTCAGTGATGGTTTCTGTTCTCGGACTCACTGCATGCCAAAGTGTTTGTTTAGATTTATCAATTAGGTTTTAACAATTATTTTAATCTGTGCGTACCTTTTAGGGGTCGTTTTCAAATCCTCCGCCGATCACCCCTACCCCCTTCCCCCGGATTTATCATATTCTTATGTAAATTCAGATGTTTAACGTTAAGTAACCCTTCTACTATTGTTCATTTATTGTAAATAATTGTATAACTAGTAGTTCTTTTATTGATAGTTAAACTTTTTATACCTGCAGTTAACCGATATGATTGGTCAAAATAGTTCTATTGTATAGATATTGCAATTTGATTGGGTATCATTATGAAAGAGATCGTCTGTCATTTTTTATACAGATAACTGAAGGACACATCGTCTACATGGATGATATTGCTTCTCTAGTGGGAGTCAAGCCTAACTTGTGGAAAGTGTTTTTCCAAGATCCTATGTTTGCAATCAAGTTGTTATTTGGTCCTTGTGTCCCAGCCCAGTACCGTCTGATGGGTCCAGGGGCCTGGTCAGGAGCTAAACAAGTCATAGAGGAAGTGGAAGAAAGCAGGTTGACCCCATTAGCAACTAGGAAACTGAACAATGATGACTCTACATCAACAAGTTCATGGATGTGGGTTGTACTGATTAGTCTAGCTATTCTGATCATTGCTTTAGTAGTTTTCTATAAATAAATTGACAACAAACAGGGCAGTGCAGTCAGACAGCTACAATCCTAGTGTGTCACCGTGTAGTACGACTATTAAACAATTGGGTTGACAATTTTAATACAAAACTAAACTTTGAAATTAGTTTAACTTTTTATGGAATTTTTATAGTTTTGTAAATTTGTCCGTGTAGGTATCAGGATTCCTGTGTTGCCAAGTGTTTGAAAACTAACTAGACGCATAACTGCGTGAACTCGGGATTCTCTTATTTATGAAAATAGACGCCTGCGTGAGCGCGCACCTTCAGTAGAAATTTGTTTATCTACCTATATCTCATATGAATAATTTGCAGTTTCTTGTTGTAGATTACCTGTAAAACTGTCACTATATTGAAGTTCATAATCAGTATCAAACACATTTTTTAAAACTTGTTGGTAGTTCTGGTTCCATGAGAAATGACTGTCATGCCGATTGTGACAATCAGAAGTGATCCTCAATATTCATTATCATTACAAGATCATTTCATGAATTAATTTATTTTTGTTATTATAAATTAAAGCACATAAACTCATTGCAACACATTGTTGTCCTGTATTTTGTCCAAAGACAAAAGCATTACCTTGGGTGTGTTTTTAGGACCAGGATTCTTCGCTACATATAGTTTACACTTGCAGTAATTCATTACATGTGACTGAGTCTTATAGAGAGACCCCGAGGGGAGACGTCGGTCTATTACAAGAAAGGGACGATATATACCGACTGACTTTACATTTGAACCTTTAATTCTTTGAGAAATAAATGCTTGTGTACCAATCCCCTTGAACTTTGAAGAAAAATGCTCGCTTTTGACCTTTGCACAGTTAATATAATTATGTAACTTAGAAGACCTGGGTATATTTGAGCGTATTCTATGCTAAACAAACCGTCTAAGCTTCCTACTTTTGGTGTTTAAACGCCTTATTAATCGCGTTGGAAGTCTACTTGGCTCACGAGTACGATGAGAGCGAAAATGTCTATAATTATAATAAACAAACCTTGAATAACGAGATCTTGTATTATTTGTAATCTTTATTGTGACTTCTGCATCATTTTATACATGTACAGTCAAAAAACTAGTTTTATCTAATATATCACAATCACTGAACGATGAAATGACAACAGTTTGAGTGTAGCAGTCGAAGAACTTGACTGTTTTGTTCACTAATAAAGTTACTAATATCAAATAGGGAAAACAGAAAATACTTGAATTAAAAATAACAAAAGAAGCAAGGTACTTAGGATTATTATTATGAAAGAAGTAGTCATCTTTGAGAAGACGGCCTTCCTTTGAGAGTCGCATGGTTGACTGTAAACACAAGTTTCTAGTTTTATATCTTCTTCGCTTGAAATGCTTCCCTGCTAGCAGAGTCTTCCACAGTTCGATTCTGACGAGAGAAAGGAAGACTCTGCCGAGCGAGACTGCTTTCTTTGTTGCGCATGCGTTAGGTAACTAAGCAACCCCTGACGTCATGATGACCTTTCGTGTCTCGACTTACAGTTTTACGGCCAGCTTATATTACTACGAAACCACTATATATTACTACGAAACCACTATTTACTTGAACCAGCCAACTACAACTTCTCGTCTACAATATACAAGCAATCAACTAAGATCTATTCGTAAAAACGCCTGTTTACCTCCAGTATCAACTATTCTGACCCTTAAAGATCTTAAATTATTTCGTTTCAGAGGAAAAAGGGCAGGTAGAAAACGAATTAGATCTATATCCACTACAAAATCAAACCACAAGACCTATGCTAATTTTCACTCTTCGAATCTTCTCTATTATCCTGAACTATTGTCTACAAACAATGCCTATTGTCCACATCCCATCACTACTGACTACTCATGCAAATCATCAACAAAGTCATCAGGAGTTAATCTGAACAATTCTTCTTCGATTTGCGAAATTATTCTATCTAATAATCTGCTCCATATCAAACCAAAAAAGACTATTCCTACAAAGTACTCTTCACTTGCCCGTTTTGCTCTTTGGAACGCAAGATCTATATCCAAGAATTCTACATTCATCTATGACATCATTTTAACCAAGAAGATTGACATTCTAGTTTTAACTGAAACATGGCTAAATGGCGATGCCAGAGACGATCTTATTATCAGCGAATTAAACAACACACTCAAAGACTTCAATATCCATCATGCACCTCGGCTTCAGCGATCTGGGGGTGGAATTGCAATTATATTGAGAAAAGCTTTTGAAGTGAAGAACTTTAAATCCAACTCCTTCAATTCTTTTGAAAACGTTGATGTTCATATTGGAATTGGTAATAAACATCTCCATTTAGTCTCCATCTACAGACCTCCTCCACTAAAGAAGAACCTCACCACCACTAGTATGTTCTTTGACGAATTTTCTGTATATCTAGAAGACCTTGCTATTTCTAATACTCCTGTCCTTATTTGTGGTGACTTCAACTTTCATATGGACAATACTTTGAATCCTGATACTATCAAATTTTAACGACTTATTAACTTCAGCTGCATGGTCTCACTCAACATGTTGACCACCCTACACATCAACGTGGACATACTTTGGACTTACTTATTACGCACTGTGACGAAAACCTTCTTAGCTCTATGGAAATAATCGACTATACCATCTCAGATCATGCTGCAATTCTTTGTAATATTGACATGCCTCGACCTAAAGCATCTAAACACGTACTTACTTTCCGGAAAATAAAGAACATTGACATGGATGCTTTCAAATCTGACCTCAAGAATCTACAACCTACCTATCCCATGGACAACCCGGATATGATTGTACACTACTACAATGACAAGCTAACATCTTTACGTGAAAAATACGCCCCTGAGTGCACCCGTTCCGTAACACTCAGGCCCTACTCTCCCTGGTTTAATGACGACCTCAGAAAGCTTAAATGTGAAAAGCGCCGACTTGAACGAAAATGGTTAAAATCTGGCCTTGAGATACATCGACAAATGTACACTGACCACACCAACTATTACTACTCCTGCATTAAAGAAACCAAGACAGAATATTATAGACGCAAGGTGACCGATAGTGATCAGAAAGACCTTTTCAGAGTCATAAATGGTTTCTTTCAAATCAACAACACTGCACCTCTACCAACTCATGAATGTGCTTTATCATTAGCAAATAGATTCTCACACTTCTTTGAGAGTAAAATTCAAGCAATACGCGACCGGATAGTCCCACAACAGACCGACACTACCAATCAGAAACCAACTCCAGTCAGTTCTTTATCTAAATTTACTTCCGTCTCTATCAGCTCTGTAAGAAAGATCATTATGGATTCTAATGCCAAAACTTGTCCGTTGGACCCTCTACCTACACAACTTCTCAAAGATTGTTTGGATATTCTGTTACCTATGATTACCGACCTGATAAACGCGTCTCTCACCAATGGCATCTTTCCTTCAGCTCTAAAACATGGTCGAATTACCCCTATTCTTAAGAAGAAGGACCTTGACCAGGAGGACTTAAAGAACTATCGACCCATTACAAACTTACCTTTCCTATCCAAGGTACTGGAGAAATGTGCATTAAAACAACTGTACTCGTATCTCTCTCAATATAACTTACTCCCAGCTACACAGTCAGCCTATCGCAAGGATTACAGTACAGAAACGGCAATGTTACGTATAACGAACGACATCCTCCTTGCTATTGATAACCATAAAGAAGTTGTTCTTGTGTTGCTTGATTTATCAGCAGCATTCGACACAATTGACCACGACTTACTTACACAAAGACTACACCAAAGGTTTGGTATTCACGATCAGGCTCTCCACTGGCTCACCTCATATCTGACCGACCGCACACAAGCCGTTTCAGTCAATAACGTCATGTCATCAATCAACCATCTACGTTACGGAGTCCCGCAGGGATCTGTACTGGGTCCGGCTCTGTTTTCACTGTATGTTGCTCCCATTGAGGACATAGTAGTATCATGCGGCCTCCATCCCATGTTTTACGCTGACGATAGTCAGATTTATGTAACCATGGAGAAAAGTGATAGAACCCAAGCTACGGAGGCTATTAGGCAATGTGTTGAGCGTGTCTGTAATTGGTATCATCAAAACTTTCTCGCATGCAACACTGAAAAGACTAAAGTTATTCATCTGTCCTCTAAATTTATTCACACTAGCCCTATTACTAATATCCAAGTTGGCGACACTAATATTAAACCACAAATAGAAGTCTGTGATCTTGGAATTGTTCTGGACAATCATCTTAATATGACAACTCACATCAACAACATATGTAAATCCGCTTCTTTTTCTATTCGTAACATTGGTAAAATCAGGAAGTACTTGGACGAGCAGTCAACGAAAAAACTTGTACACGCTTTTGTCACTTCAAAATTGGACTTTTGTAACAGCCTCTTGTTTGGTCTCCCTAAGAAACACACGGACAAACTACAACGCATACTTAACTCCGCTGCACGAATCACAACAAGGACTCAAAAACATGAACATATCACTCCCATACTCAATAATCTGCATTGGCTCCCTATTAGGAAAAGAATTTGTTTTAAAATAATCACTCTGACTTTTAAAGCTCTTAATGGGATGGCTCCCTCATACCTTACTAATCTACTGGAAATACGTCGTCCGGCTCGTAACCTTCGTTCAACCTCTTCTGGCCTACTTCTTCAACTGCCATCTTACCGAACTGAAACCTATGGTGCTCGATCTTTCTCTGTTGCTGCTGCCTCTCTTTGGAACACTTTGCCTGCTGATCTCAGGAACATTAAACTGTTATCCTCCTTCAAAAACAAGTTAAAAACTTTTCTTTTTGACTCATAGTAATTTTTCATTTTTCGATTTATTTTTGTAAAGCGCACCGAGATTTAATGGGGCGCGCTATATAAGAAATGTATTATTATTATTACGATGACTGGGCTCGAATCGCCAGCTTTAGCAGCCATTTGCTTGGCCGTTAGCAGGCTAAGTTGATAAATGTATGACTTTCCATAGCCAGTTGGAAGACAAACAAACGTGTCCCTCTTGGACAGAAAAGATTTGATAGCTTTTCGTTGTAATTTAGTTGGTTTATGATGCTTAGATGAAGAATCTAAAATTACCAGTAAAAACCGGTTTTAAAACCGGTTTCGTTCGTCCGCGGTTGTGGACGGCGGCTTTACAAAGAAAGCAGTCTCGCTCGACAGAGTCTTCCTTTCTCTCGTCAGAATCGAACTGTGGAAGACTCTGCTAGCAGCTGGGAATTGAAATGCTTGCAATTCTCGTTGTTTCTTCGGTAGACCTTTGTTCACATTCTTTAGTTGAGCTCTTTGTGGTTTTGGAGTTTGTATAAGTTTAAATATAATTCGCTTTTGAATAGATAGGTAGCTTTTTGGATAGATATTAAATTCACGATAAGTTTCACGATAGGCATCTTCATAGGCAGTTTCACGATAGATTTCTTTAAATGGCCTTTCCGAAAACGCTCGACATCTTTTAGTGTGGCTATCTTTTAGTGTGGCTATACCGCGAATGGTGTGTGGATTTGTAAGCGATTTCAGCGTATTTAGAGACGTTGAATTCATACCTTGAAAAGTAAATACTCCACTGTGAAAGCGAGAAGAAAAATGGACGCCTCGCCACGAGTTCTGATCACGTGAATGACGTAACTCATAACTTCGACCATACTGCGCGTGTGCGGCAATTTGGCGACGAAGAAAAATAATAATAACTAGACGCATAACTGCGTGAACTCGGGATTCTCTTTGATGCTCTAGCTACGCGTTTAATTATAAGTACAATTCATGAAAATAGACGCCTGCGTGAACGCGCACTTTCATCAGAAATTTGTTTATCTACCTATATCTGATATGAATAATTTGCAGTTTCTTTTTGTAGATTACCTGTAAAACTGTCACTAAATTGAAGTTCATAATCAGTATTAAACACATTTAAACTTGTGGGTAGTTTTGATTTCATGAGAAATGACTGTCATGCCGATTGTGACAATCAGAACTGATCCTCAATATTCATGATCATTACAAGCTCATTTGATGAATTAATTTCATTTTTGTTATTATAAATTAAAGAACATAAACTCATTGCAGCACATTGTTGTAATTTTAAAGGTAAAAGCATTACCTTTGCTATATGGTGCTGTTATTGTCTTGCTTGGATCAACATATAGTGTGTTTTTAGGACCAGTATTCTTCTCTACATCATAATATAGTTTACACTTACAGTAATTCATTACATGTGACTGAGTCTTATAGAGAGACATCGGTCTATTACAAGAAAGGGACGATATATACCGACTGGCTTTACATTTGAACCTTTTTTGAGAAATAAATGCTTGTGTCCCAATCGCCTTGAACTTTGAAGAATAATGCTCGATTTTGACCTTTGCACAGTTAATATAATTATGTAACTTAGAAGACCTTGGTATATTTGAACGTATTCTATAGGTAAATTCATTGGAGGACGAGGGAATTCCACGTTGAATTTCACGAGAGAAATCAATATCGCATGAATCGCGGAGTCCGCGGAGCGATGAGTGCGATATTGATCAGTTTTTCGAGTGAAATTCAAACGTGGAATTCCCGAGTCCAAAAATGAATTTTCCTTGAATCTTATACTTCAATTTAAGCTTCAAAAACCAGACGCGCGCTGCTCGCTGCTCGTTCCGATGAATTCAGAAACCGGATGAGAGGGTATTCCACGCTAAATACCCTCGCATCCGGTTTCGTTCTCAACCAATCAGCGCGCGAGTTTAAATTGAAGTATAAGATTCTATGATAAACAAACCGTCTAAGCTTCCTACTTTTGGTGTTTAAACGCCTGTATTAATCGTGTTGATATTCTACATTTTGTACTTGTCTCACAACTATGATGACAGCGAAAATGTCTATAATTATAATAAACAAACCTTGGATAACGAGATCTGGTATTATTTGTAATCTTTATTGTGACTTCTGCATCATTATATACATTCATACCCTGTACAGTCAAACAACTAGTAATATATCACAATCACTGAACGATGAAATGACAATAGTTTGAGTGTAGCGGTCGAAGAACTTGACTGTTTTGTACCCTAATAAAGACTAATATCAAATAGGAAAAACAAGAAAAACTTCCTTGAATTAAAAATAATAAAAGAAGCAAGGTACTTAGCATTATTAATATGAAAGAAGTCATCAATTTTGAGAAGCTAGACGGCCTTACTTTGAGTCTGGTTGACTGTAAACACAAGTCGCTAGTCTTGAATCTTCTTCGCTTAAAATGCCGCTTGCAATCCTCGTTTTTTCTTCGGTAGACCTTTGTTCACATTCTGTAGTTGAGCTTTGTTGTTTTAGAATTTGTATAAGTTTGATTATAATTCGCTTTTGAATACATAGTTTAAGTTTCACGATAGGCATTTTCATAGTCAGTTTGACGATAGATTCGCGGCGTGTCTCTAAATCTCCTTTCCGAAAACGCTCGACATCTTTTAGTGTTGGTATACCGCGAATGGTGTGTGGATTTGCAAGCGATTTGAGTGTATTTAAAGACATTGATTACTAAAACACTGTACTGTCAAAGTTAGAAACAAAATGGCTGCCGAAATTGAAGTAACTCAGAACCTTCGACAATACTGCGCGTGCGCGTCTTTTTGGCGACGACGACGAAAAACAAAGCCGAATCCTAAACTCGGTGATTCCACAGGAATCCCGAGTAATAAAGCCGAAACCTAAACTAGGTATTCCACAGGAGTCCCGAGTAATAATTACTCGGGCTACCTGTGGTAGCTCGAGTCTAAAAATGCAAACGGTTCTTCGTCGTCGTCGTCGTCGTATTCGTCTTTGTCGTGGTCCTCAAATTGGAGAGTCAGGTCCCAGGCGTTCCTAGTAGTGCATGACAGCGCATGGGCAACGATCGCTGACCGAAGGTTAATTAATGCGAACGAATAAATATCGACTGAATTGAAAACTTGTTTTTATTTGTGATATGATTGACGAGACTGACGATGATTGGCGTTGTCATTATTTCGGATAACATGTGAAGACGAGTCATTGTGAAAATGACGAGTAAATTGTTAGATCGAACATCTGGAACATCGACTCGCATTTACTTGTTTAACTCTGATCCCTCAGAAAGCAGTATATATTTTGGACTGATGATCGGCGACACATTCCCTATTGTTAGTTGCTATATAACATGGTTGACACCCGAAATATAGCTTGCATTTGCTATTTTTACTGGGATACCTGTGGTATCACAGTCTTAAAATGCCTTTTTTCCCCCTCCTGCTCGACAAAATGAACAAATTGCGCAATATTACCCAGAGGGTAATTGCGGCCTCACAATAGCCTCGACACCATGACATGTTGTCCCATTGATTTCGTCGATACCATGACAACCCTGATATCGTCCAATCATATATCAGGTCTGTGTGTTGTTTTTATTTGTGATGTGATTGACGGTGATTGGCGTTGTCACTATTTTGACAGTAAATAACACGTGAAGTCGAGTCATTGTGATTGTTCGATCGAATATCGACTCGTGTTTACTCTTTTAACTCTGATCCCGCAGAAACTAATGGCTATATTAGACTGGTGATCGCCAAGACATTCATTATTATTAGTTGCTGTACTACAGGGTTGACACCCGAAATATAGCTTGCTATTTTCCTCTTTATAAAGACGAGGATATCTTGGCCGGAATGATCCGCCGTTAGCGAAGTCCTTTCTAGCACAAAACAGAAGATGTGCCAGCAGAATTGCATTCGCTACGGCATATTATCAAGCACTTACAAACAGAAATCTTGAGTTTATTTTGATTAATGAGCTATTTTTGTTCTTCATAATGTCAGAGAACGCGACTTCCTTTCACGAAGCCTACAAAGCGAACACCGTCAACATGGCATGAAAACATTCAAATCGGCCTGTCTGAAAATTACTCTCAACAGCCCAAATCGCCTCAAAAATTACACAAATTGCTTTAGTAACTATCTATCTTTCTTGTTCTGACGTTCAATTTTCAAGAACAACTTCAAATATTCGAAGCTTTCGAGTTTTCGAACTCTAGATCGCATTCTCAATAGCGCTGCGCGGATGGTCTAAAAATAGATTAGATAATTAGACCCCCCTGCGCGATTCGGACAAACACAAGCTCAAGATTACAGTAACAATATGTGAGATTGGCATTCCGCTCGCTATTTTTATAAAATTATGCCTTATCCATTGTTAAAATGGTCGGTACGAAACCATACTGTTGGGGTAGATGCAATAGCGATTCCAGATGTCCCGACAGACTGCCAAAATTGCTGAAAGAATTGAAGAAATCGGGCAAAAAGGAATTTATACCATTCGTTATGCCTTGGCACGATCACGAGCGATATGTCAGAGGTGAATCAACGCTTGATCTTGAGAACATTTCGGCACAACGAATATTACAAAAATTACGTATGATCCTCATTGGCCTGGAGAGAAAGGACCTACTGAAGAGTTTCCAAACCCTCTTAAAGCAAATTTCACGACCGAACAAGTAGAGAAAGCTTGCCGTGCAAAGAGAAAGGCGCCGAAACAAAGAGCCTTGTGTGATAAAGAAGTTTCGAAATCAGATCGAAAAAGGGCAGCCTTTCTCATACTACATTTTTACCTTCTATATCAAATGACTTGCTCGACGAAATAGCCGATGACATGGTAGAACTATCTAATAATATATATGCACTTCTTTTAACCGAAGAAGTTCTTAAAATAACTTATGTAAGGTCAACGAAGAGTCGATCGAGGGCCGTAGTTATTGTTGGACTTGTATAAAGTGGTTGATGGCTTGCGTAAAAGTGAAAATATTATGTAAAAGTATGTGTAAAAACAAAGTCGTGTATGTGTAGAATGGTGCATGGTTAGAAATGAGTGTAAATCTATGGTGAGCTCACATAGAAAATAAATAAAAATTCTCCGGATTATAAAAAGTCGTTGGAACAGTTCAATATAGTCCACGGTATAGTTCTCTGGATTGCTGATAAACTTTGACCCAGAAAAGACATCATTTTCTGTCAAATAAACAGCTTTTTAGACGAATTTCAAGACGAACATTCTGATTCCTCACTCATTCTCTCTGTATTGACCTCAATGTTTGTCCGAATCACACTAGGGGGTCAAATTTCTGTGACGTAGTTTCCGCGCAGCGCTATTCTGAAACTTCGTAGCGGCGATTTAGGGGGAGGGGACGGGGGGAGGGGACTTTCCAACACAGGCATCCCGGTATTTAGAAATATAAGTCGAGCAGATTCATACAGCCCGAAAAAACACACAAATGCCTCAAGAATTGTCGATCTTTATTTTCGTGACGTTTATTTCTCAAAAGGTTCTTGATAATAATGTTTCTGAGACTTAGTTTTCATTTTCTCAATAACAACATGATGAAATTTGGGATAAGGACATTTTTCATTAAAATAACCTAAAATTAAATGATTATTCGTTTATTTTTGTGCACATTTCAAACATTTTGTTAACATTAATCAACCAATTTAGTCCTTCTTCACATTTTCCTATTAGTGCCTCAGGATAGCTTTGTGTAAATATGTGAATTTATGAAACATTTTTAATGCTGTTTTAAGGTGGCTCGAGGTAGTTTTTAATGGCGCACACATCCCTTTTTGAATTCGCAATTACATCTTACCTTCGCCCCATGAATGTGAATTTTTTACCAAATGACAGTCTTGGATGAAAGTAATTGCGAATTCAAAAACGGATGTGTGCGCCATTCAAAACTACCTCGAGCCACCTTAAACTACCAACCAATGCATCAAAACACGAAGCGGGTTAAAATGCCTAAAATAAAACACAACTCTGGCTCTGTCATCTCCTTGGATATAATAACATTTTCCTATTTGTGTCTCAGGATAGGTTTCTATACGTATAATATGCCTGCGTTAGAGGGTTATCAGTTTGCTCGTGACTAACTGAATTTGCATCAGTTAGTTTCTATGTATACAGTGGTACCTCTTTTAAGCAGTGACCCTCGGGACTTTCCAAAGTGGCCTCTTATAGAGGTTGGCTTATGAATACAGGTATAGAATAGGTATATGAATAGATTTTGGACTTTTTATTGTGACCGCCTAATAGAGGGTGACCGCTTAATAGAGGTACCACTATATATGTATTGTGCATGATCTATGTATGATACATTATGAATTTCAATCCCTCAGAATCCCTTCTGTTCAGTAGCCCGAGTAATCGCTCACAGAGCGTCTAGTTTATTACTTATATTGCGCAGGTTTCATAGGGAGATGCTCACCTGCGCAATACAATATTATAAAATGAAAATTATACATGATATTATTAAAATTGTTTAATACAAATAGTAAGATAGAATAGAATATTGACACAAACTTGACACAATAAATAAAAAGCTAATGTTAATAAAAATATATACACCTAATTGCAAAAACGTTGTCATAGTGAATAGAACATTTGTACTTTAGTAAAAAGGAATATATTAAAAAGACAAAAGAAAGCGTTCAGCCTGAGTGATCTTCTTTTGTCTTTTTAATATATTCCTTTTTACTAAAGTACAAATGTTCTATTCACTATGACAACGTTTTTGCAATTAGGTGTATATCTATCTATATGAAACTATTTCTAAAACGCTTTCCTAAAATAATTTCTTTAATAACTTTTAAAATGATCAACGTTCTTTGCTTCGCGGATTTCATTGGGTAGTGAGTTCCACAACATGGGTGCTGCTGATACAAACGCACGGTCACCTAAGGTCTTTAATGTTTTTACTGATGGTGGTTTAAGTAAGAGCTCGTCATTAGATCGTAGATGATATCGAGATAGAATTTCTAATATTAACAAGTTCATATACATAAGATGGCGTCAGTCCGTGGATGGCTTTATATGTTATGAGCAATATCTTAAGGTATATCCTAAATTTAACTGGGCCGGGAGCTAGCCAGTGAAGTTCTTTTAGAACAGGGGTGATATGGTCAAAGCGTTGAATGTTGCAGATGAGTCGCGCAGCTGTATTTTGAACTCTCTGTAAAACTAAGTCACAGAAACATCATTCTCAAGTTGTTCTTCAGAAATAAATTAGCCTGCAGGCTAGAAATAAATGTCACAAAAATAAAAATGAGACTTAGTAAAGAAATAAATTTTTGACGTTTCGGAGCCATCACGCTCCATTATCAGATAATACTAATTACAAAATGCAGAAAGTTCGCTTATAACTAATTTATGTAAATAATTTAGCCTTGATGGAATCGGACTGTACATTCAGGACAGGTTTTAATTCCCTGATGTACAGCATCTCGTGCAAAAGGTCCCCTTCATAGTAGACAATAGTCCCCTTAATAGTAGACAATACATTACCAGAAATCTAAGACATTTTACGTCCGCGATATTATGACCAGCGGTCTACTGGCAGTCCAGAATTATCCTCGAATTTCTATCGAAATAAATTAATTTATCAAAACCAAACTATTATAAGTTTGTTTAGAAGTACCAAGCGCTTCTGGTGCAGTTGATATATTTAAAATTGAAGCGCCCGCTTACGCTCGGCATAGAATAATTCGAACGAATTAGGTCACTTAGAAAATTTCAAAAGGACACAGGAAGCCCATTCTTATGAACTTTGAATTTTGAATTTCCCGCTTAAGAAGCCTTCGGATTCTTTAAACAGCGGAATTACACGTAAAATCACCAGGCTACTAAGCTGTAAACATTGCAATCGACTCGACGATCGAAACAAGCTTCTTTGCAGGATTTATCGGTCATTTTTTATGATATTTTGGTGTAAAATGGAAATTTTTAAAACTAAAAAATTATCACTTTTTACTGTTAATCTGCGTCATTAGTGTATTACTTGGAAAGACTTCTAAAACAGCATTGAAAAGCCTGTAATCTCAGGAGCATTTTAAGAAGGCGGCAAGGATAGATCTATGTAAACTATCGATGGCAGGCGATGCTAAACACAAGGTAAATTACACATTTTTCGCTGAAATACAGACTAAAGTAAAGCAATTATTTCTCGATAATGTTATTCCTTTGTGCTGCATATTGAGAAAACTAAATCAAACGTAACTTGCATAAATGAATAGAACTTATACTTGAGTTAAAAGTTAGGAGGCGGCACCGATAGTACAATGATATTTAGCAAATATATTAGACATTTTCTTTCTGAGCCCATACATTTATCAGTAATTCTGAGCGGCCATTTTTAAATGCCACAAATCTAACTTTAGCATGCGGTGACGTCACATGTCTTCGATTTCTGGTAATGAGTCCCTTTCATAGTAGACAATAGTCCCCTTCATAGTAGACAATAGTCCCCTTCATAGTAGACAATAGTCCCCTTCATAGTAGACAATAGTCCCCTTCATAGTAGACAATAGTCCCCTTCATAGTAGACAATAGTCCCCTTCATAGTAGACAATAGTCCCCTTCATAGTAGACAATAGTCCCCTTCATAGTAGACAATAGTCCCCTTCATAGTAGACAATAGTCCCCTTCACAGTAGACAATAGTCCCCTTCATAGTAGACAATAGTCCCCTTCATAGTAGACAATAGTCCCCTTCATAGTAGACAATAGTCCCCTTCATAGTAGACAATAGTCCCCTTCATAGCAGACAATAGTCCCCTTCATAGTAGACAATAGTCCCCTTCATAGTAGACAATAGTCCCCTTCATAGTAGACAATAGTCCCCTTCATAGTAGACAATAGTCCCCTTCATAGTAGGCAATAGTCCCCTTCATAGTAGACAATAGTCCCCTTCATAGTAGACAATAGTCCCTTTCATAGTAGACAATAGTCCCCTTCATAGTAGACAATAGTTCCCTTCATAGTAGACAATAGTCCCCTTCATAGTAGACAATAGTCCCCTTTGGACAGAAGCGCTATAGTGATATTCAAGTATTTTTCTAAGTTTATATTTAAAAAATAAAAATTGCTTGGGTTGGATAATAGTCAATAATTCGTTATGCACACAAAGTACCTTTTTCATAATTTTGAGCAAAAAGCTATTGAAAAATATATTTGTCTTCGTGATAAATAAGATTTAAGCCTGAACAGTAAGAAATAGTATATTATTTCAAACATGCATGCACGAACAAATACGCCTACATCATCAGGTTGATTTATGACCTGTGGACAAAAACTATTTACATGCTCATATTGATGTTGTAAGAAAAAATTAAACTGGGAGCTCCACTATTACGTATTACCTTATTTGTATATTATAATTATCATTAGTGCTTTTCTTATAGGTCTATCGGGTTGGGTATTCTTTCTTACTGGGGTTGGGTTTGGCATATAAACCTTGTAGGGGACTTCGTGTCCTATTGTTTGTTCGCTATTGTTTGTTTCATCTATGCTATAGTGTGTATTAAATCTGTATAATAAAATAATAATAATAATAATAATAATAATAATAATAATAATAATAATAATAATAATAATAATAATAATAATAATAATAATAATAATAATAATAATAATAATAATAATAATAATACAAAGATACAAAGAGAAGCCTTTACACGGACGCTACATTAAGACATGCGGAGATAAGATGGACCAGGAGAGCACTTGGCTTTGGTTGAACAAAGGAGACCTCAAAATTGAGACGGAAGGACTACTCATCGCTGCGCAAGACCAATCACTACCAACAAACTACATGAAAAGTAAATACAATAACAATGAATCATCGCTATGCCGATTGTGTAAAAAACAAACGGAAACAGTGGACCACTTGGTAGCTGGATGCGAAGTCTTAGCTGGAAAAGAATACAAAGACAGACACGACAAAGTTGCAAGTACCATACATTGGCATCTATGTAGAAAACACAACATACAATGCACAGCAGAGAATTGGTGGGATCACAACCCCGAGAAAGTAGTAGAAAACGAAAACACCAAGATTCTATGGGACTTCAATATATACACTGACAAGAAAATTGAAGCAAGAAGACCGGACATTGTAGTCATTGATAAGAACAAGAAGAAGGTGGAGCTGATTGACATCTCAGTACCTAAAGACTGTAGGATTGATGTGAAGGAGAGGGAAAAGATAGAAAAATACCAAGACCTAAGAATAGAACTTGAAAGGCTGTGGGAGATGAAAACCATAGTAGTTCCAATAGTAATAGGATCGCTAGGAACCATATCGAAAAACTTTAAAGACCATATTCAAAGACTTGAACTTAATAACATAAGCGTTTTAGATTTACAAAAATCTGTTCTTTTAGGCACGGCACATATATTAAGAAAGGTGCTTCAGCTCTCAGGAGCCGGGTAGGATCCCGAGCTGAAGCTAGATCTATACCAGTAAAAATTGTAAAAAAGGATTATTTTACTGTGAAATAAAGAAATAATAATAATAATAATAATAATAATAATAATAATAATAATAATAATAATAATAATAATAATAATAATAATAATAATAATAATAATAATAATAATAATAATAATAATAATAATAATAATAATAATGACACACCAAAGAAAATAAAACTTGCCATAATAATAATAATAATAATAATAATAATAATAATAATAATAATAATTTGCCGGTATCAAGTCATGTTTTGCAAACTACGTTTTTTCGATTAAAATCATAGTATTGTTTAACTGAAGTAATAATAGAGTATTGTAAATCGTGGATAAATGCATTCCTAGCTTTCGTCAAATGCCGAACTAATCATGAACTGTTTTTCATTTTTAAAATCATGGCTAAAAGTGCTCAGTAGACCCTGCTTGACTCTTAACTTATATCTAAGTGAAGGTAGGCATCTTCAGAATGAAATCTCATCTTGTATTAAATATGAATGTGAAAATAAAGTTTTTTGTTTAGTTCTATGGAATACCGATTGTTGTTTGTTATACGTGATCAGTATCATTAACATCCCTTTCTGAAGTCGTTTGCTTCGGCTCATATGTAATGCAGTGAACTGAATATCTTCAGCGAAAGAATCCATCACTCTTGTATTTGCTTTCGGACACTGTAATATTTCAACAGCAATCTTGGCTGACTTAAGCTATTGTTGTTTTATGAAATGGTGTTTTAAAAAATGCATTTCTCAGCGAGGCGTGCCTTACTGCATATAGTAGAAAATGCATCAAATTTAAAGTGAAGTCGACGACAAACCTGAAAAATATACCTTTATTACAAACACCGTTTAGTCATAAGTTGTTATGGTATGATTCTGAGTTAAATCCACATATTCTAATTGCTTTTAATTCAATTTTGAATGGGTTTCGCCTTCTCACCCTGTCTTCGCAGATTTTTGTCAGTGATTTTTCTTGTCCTTTTCTTGTCCATTAACTAAACTGCGCATGCGTGATGATTCTCAACCAATCATATTGCGAGTAGGAGCACAATCTGCGTACAAGGGTAGTTCGTCGAGCATGCGCAGTAATAATAATAATAATAATAATAATAATAATAATAAGAAGAAGAAGAAGAAGAAGAAGAAGAAGAAGAAGAAGAAGAAGAAGAAGAAGAAGAAGAAGAAAAGTTACGAGGAAAAAGGGCAACAAAGCGAAGTATACAAGAAACAACAACAAGAATGTAATATGTGGCTCAAACAGAAGTTAGACCCAAGAAAGACAGCGGCAATAATGAACATGCTAGAAAAGATGATAGAAACAAGAGCGTGGAAAGTATCAAGAGGTATAGGAGGTACAGATCCCATGTGTCGGTTGTGCAAAGAACATAAAGAAACAATTGAACACTTGCTTGCGGGTTGTAGCTACTTGGCTGCTAATGAATATCTAAGTAGGCATAATAGAGCACTGATGGTACTAGCAGTAAAGTGGGGGAAAAGAATTCAATCTAATTGATTCAAGTTCCAAATGGTATCAAGAAAGATGGGAAAGAGGGCATGTGCTAGAGAATGAGAAGGCAAAGTTTATATGGGAGTTTGAATACAAATTGAGAAAAACAACTACGTCAAGGAGGCCGTAACGTCGGAAAGATTCAAGAAAGAGATAAAATGAAAACAGAGAAATATGCTGATTTAAGAGCTAGCTTAAAGAGACTGTACCCTGATGATTACCATGTTACTCTAATCAACTTAGTCTTTGATTTCCTATCAGGGTATCATAAAGATCTAGTAAATAAGCTTAATAGTGTAGGAATACCGGACAGCATGAATGTTATTAGAAAATGTACAGAAATGGATAATAGGACAGAACTGCAAGCATAAATGATCAGATGTCAGTCTATATAAAATTACTAGGGAATTGCTTAGAATTCATTCCGCAGTTTCACTAAGAGATACACTTGTCAACAAGTCAAAGTTTAAATAAACGAAATAATAATAATAATAATAATAATAATAATAATAATAATAATAATAATAATAATAATAATAATAATAATAATAATAATAATAATAATAATAATAATAATAATAATCCATCTTGAAAAAATGTAAAACTAAATTTGACTGCCTAGTTTATGAAACTCGATCAAAGCAAAGCTCTTCACTTAATTTATTCCATTCTATTGTAAATCAATGTAGCATATCTTTATTAGTCTACTTATTTACTTGTAATCTTATTAATAAAATCACTTGATAATGACATCTGACGATGTCGAAACGTTGTACTACCTTAGCGTTTGTATTTATTTTAATTATTATATCTAAGGCTAAACTTATCAATGATAATACATGCTTTTCAACATGCTGAAAGGTAAGTAATGTTATGAAAGAATAGTTGGGCTACCTGTGTTAATTAACGTTGGGCATGGTTTGGGGTTCCTGTGGAAATTTCGATACGGGTATGAGTATAAACCAGAGTAGTAACATATCATTACAGCCTCTTGAGATTTAAGTAGCCTTTGAAAGCCTTTTCCTCATATCTAGATGCCCAAACGTGTAGCAATAATCGGAGCTGGTGCAGCTGGTCTAACGTCCATTAAGAATGCTCTTGATGCAGGTATAGAACCTACAGCATTTGAGAAAAGTGCTTGGTTAGGAGGCCTTTGGTATTACACTGAGGAAGATGACCGCTTTGTCGCTTGTAAAGCAACGATTCTTAACACAAGCAAACACTATTCTTGCTTCAGCGACTTTCCAGCTGGTAAAGAAATGCCAAACTACTTTACCCGTCGTGATTTTCAACGTTATTTAGAGTCTTATGCCAAAACGTTTGATCTTACAAGAAGAATACGATTCAACTGTGATGTTTTGAAGGTTGAGAAATGCCACGATTATGAAGATACTGGTCGATGGAAGGTACATTCAGTGCAGAGAAGTGATGATGGTGGTAAAGACGAAGTGTGTGTACAAGTATATGATTACATAATGGTTTGTAGTAATGTTTTGGCGAAGCCATTTCTGCCCAATATTACTGGTGTAGACGATTTCACTGGTAGGAAGATTCATAGCATATCATACAAGACATTTACGCCGTTTGTAGGGAGACGAGTGGTTGTAGTAGGCATTGGAAATACTGCAGGTAACTAAGCTACTAGTTGTAAGAAAATATGTATGAGAAACTACACATACTCTATAATACTGAGGGTAATTGCAAAATGAACAATCCACCTAATCCTTTCCCCTCCCCCCATCTGTAATTCAATCCTCATAAGCTACAGGGGTCAACGAACATGCATGCATGAAAAAAAGCACACAAATCTGACATTTGTCCAGACTCCATAATAAACTACAGTGTATGCAGTAGTTGACTTTCATCGCTTTTTCCCCAACTGAAGATGTAAACAAAACAAAAAAGAACACTATTATAACAAAGGTTATTTCCACAAACAACTTCACTGTAGTCCAAAATTCCTAAAGTTTACAATGGCAAATTTACTGCTGTGAACATTTTACCATGCTGGCTTGCCTCTTATACCTGTAAAAACTCTACAATGTTTAGGGACCGTTCATTTTTACCAGGGAGGGGGGGCCGGTGCGTTTTCCTTGGTAGCCCTTTAAAAAAAAATGCCCCCCCCCTCTCTTTGGCTGCAAAAAAATCTGACCTTCCCCAACCACTGCTATCAAATTCAATTCATGCCCCCCTCCCCCCCCCCAAAAAAAAAAATTTGCATTACTTTCGATGGAATATATATCTATACATTATTGTGATATCAAATGATGATCTTTTAAAAAAGTGTATAATTCCATAAACTTATGAAATCAGTCTGATTTCAAAAATATAAAAAACAATCCTCATGTAAAAATTGCATTTACTACACAAATTTTAAATATTTACATTTTAATAGTTCTGAAAATAGAGAATTTTCAAGTCTGTTAAGGGTTCTTCCTGATCGTCGACTTGCCACTTTTGGTATATCTTGGCCTATTATAGCAAGAACAATATCATCCAGATTTTCTTCTTCGCTGTGTCTCTCTTCTTCACTGCTTGTTTCGTCTTCCTCTTCTTCATCTGTCGCCCCTTCACTTGTTTCCTCTTCTTCTTGATCCATTTCCTCTACCTCTTGCATTAAATTGATGTATTTTTTTATGGCCCCCCCTCTTTTGACTCAATTTTTCTTTTGACCCCCCTTCTAGAGCTTGTTTTATTTTCCTGACCCCCCCTAAATTCCACCGGCCCCCCCTCCCTGGTAAAAAATGAAATGAATGGTCCCTTATGTGAACATACAGTTAGCCAGTCGATCAAGTACAATAACCATGCAGTCCTCATATTTCAATTCATCCAATTACACATTAATAAGTTGCATAAATTACCACAGAGATCATCTTATATATGAATTATAACAATAATATTTTTTTTTAGGTGACATTGCTTGTGAACTAAGTCGTCACGCCAAGCAAGTGTACATTAGTACAAGGCGAGGCTGCTATATTGTCCCACGGATGGCTCCTGGTGGAATCCCAGTTGATCTAACAGTTCTAAAAAGGGCAGTTACATACATCCCAAAAGTTATATATAATTGGATTTTGGTGAAAACTTTAGAGTCAAAATTCAACCTGAAAGATCTTGGTTTGATGCCATTGAGAAACCAAAAAGGTCTTGGATATGTCATGGTAAATGATGAGCTTCCCCATCGTGTTGTAACAGGCTCTCTAATTATCAAGGATGCCATTACTGGGTTTAAAGATAAGAAAGTGTTCTTTCAAGATAACACAGTGCTGGATGACATTGATGATGTCATATTTGCTACTGGATATGATGTTGATATTCCTTTCCTATCAAAGTCTGTTTTTGACCCTGAGAAAGCTCGATCTGGCCATGTGCTTTACAAAACTGTTTTTCCTCCTGATGCCACTCATCCTACACTAGCATTTATTGGATTTTTCAGAGTCCAAGCAGCTGTTATTCCTCTCCTGGAAATGCAAGCTCGCTGGGCCATGCAGGTATTCAAGGGTGAATTGAAGTTGCCCAGTAAAGATCTGATGGAGATGGAAGTCATGGAAAGAAGGTCAAGATATTTACATGAAGATGGAAGTTCAAGTTGTCAAGCACATTTGGTTGGTTTTATTCATTCATTCATCTATTTGTTCCTTCTTCCATTTGTGAGCAATTTGTTCATTCACTTTTCTTCCATTCTTAAATTGTTTTCATTCATTTATTGTCTTCTTTTTTCATTATTCCATTCATCTGTGTTCCATTTCTTTATTCTTTCATTTGTTTACTTTCATTTATTTTTCCATTCATTTACTTCCATCTACCTCATTCATTTATTTAATATGTTTTTCACTTGCACATGTGTGTAGCGTTTGCATTAATTGTTCATTACACCGGAGAGAGTTTTACGGTTTTCACAAGTAAAAGCAAACACAATCTTAGCACATCAATGTTAAAAAGCTTTGATATAATTGTTCAAATAATCCTATTGTATAGATATTGCAATTTGGATTAAAGTTATGAAAATGATCCTGGTTGGAGAACCTAATAAAGACCTTAACCATGTTACAACTAATCACTATGACAACAGAGATCAACAAACAAGAGGTTCTAACATGATGACTGCCACAGCTGTAGTAGAAACATCTTGATTTACAAACTTTTACTCCTGACAGCCATCAATTCTTCATCATGCAGGCATACCAACTGGGATCACTTTTACAATGATATTAACCAAGCATATTGCATCATTTTTACAACAGTATTTATATTTTGATCAATCATTTCAATGTATTTATTAAAAAAATAATAATCTTGGTTTGAGTGTTCCCACTCTAAGTAATAACTATTATTTTTAATTGATAGTTTGACTTTTTTGATACAGTTAACTGAAGGACAAATCGGCTACTTGGATGATATTGCTTCTCTAGCGGGAGTCAAGCCTAACTTGTGGAAAGTGTTTTTCCAAGATCCTATGTTTGCAATCAAGTTGTTCTTTGGTCCTTGTGTCCCAGCCCAGTACCGTCTGATGGGTCCAGGGGCCTGGTCAGGAGCTAAACAAGTCATAGAGGAAGTGGAAGAAAGCAGGTTGACCCCATTAGCAACTAGAAAACTGAACAATGATGACTCTACATCAACAAGTTCATGGATGTGGGTTGTACTGATTAGTCTAGCTATTCTGATCATTGCTTTAGTAGTTTTCTATAAATAAATTGATAACAAACAGGGCAGTGCAGTCAGACAGCTACAATCCTAGTGTGTCACAGTGATTGGCCAGTTTAGAATAAATAGATTACATAATCAAATTCGTGAATCATAGTACGACTATTAAACAATTGGGTTGACAATTTAATACAAACCTAAACTTTGAAATTAGTTTAACTTTTTATGGAATTTTTATAGTTTTGTAAATTTGTCCGTGTAGGTATCAGGATTCCTGTGTTGCCAAGTGTTTGAAAACTAATAATTTATTACTTATATTGCGCAGGTTTCATAGGGAGATGCTCACCTGCGCATTACAATATTATAAAATGAAAATTATACATGATATTATTAAAATTGTTAAATACAAATAGTAAGATAGAATAGAAAATTTACATTTTTAAAAAGTGATAAACTTGACACAATAAATAAAAAGCTCATGTTAACAAAAATATATACACCTAATTGCAAAAACGTTGTCATAGTGAATAGAATATTTGTAATTTAGTAAAAAGGAATATATTAAAAAGACAAAAGAAAGCGTTCAGCCTGAGTGATCTTCTTTTGTCTTTTTAATGTATTCCTTTTTGCTAAAGTACAAATGTTCTATTCGCTATGACAACGTTTTTGCAATTAGGTGTATATCTATATGAAACTATTTCTAAAACGCTTTCCTAAAATAATGTCTTTAATAACTTTTTAAAATGATCAATGTTCTTTGCTTCGCGGTTTTATTGGGTAGTGAGTTCCACAACATGGGTGCTGCTGATACAAACGCACGGTCACCTAAGGTCTTTAATGTTTTTACTGATGGTGGTTTAAGTAAGAGCTCGTAATTAGATCGTAGATGATATCGAGATAGAATTTCTAATATTAACAGGTTCATATACAAGATGGCGTCAGTCCGTGGATGGCTTTATATGTTATGAGCAATATCTTAAGGTATATCCTAAATTTAACTGGGAGCTAGCCAGTGAAGTTCTTTTAGAACAGGGGTGATATGGTCAAAGCTTTGAATGTTGCAGATGAGTCGCGCAGCTGTATTTTGAACTCTCTGTAAAACTAAGTCACAGAAACATCATTCTCAAGTTGTTCTTCAGAAATAAATTAGCCTGCAGGCTAGAAATAAATGCCACAAAAATAAAAATGGACAGTTATTAAAGCAATTTGTAATTTGTAATTTCTTTTAGGTTGTTTCAAACCAGCGCTGTGTTGTCAATTGTTGAAGCTAGTTGGATTATTTGCGGCTCGCGATCTCGATAAAAAAAATTCCTCTGGCACCTAGGGTAGGGTTCATTTGCGGGCCTGTACAGTTACGATGCCCCGAAACGTCTAGCGTTCGTTTCAATTTCATTTGCTTGATTTTGCATCAGTGACGTGATTCTCTTTTGATTGTAGATTTGTTTCCAAAACATTGTTACGAACGAAAATAAGAAACTAAACTGGCTTCCTAAGCGTTCATCCAAACACATTTCATTTGGTGATTGGTCCTGTCATTGTTATCCAATCAGCGTGCAAATATATAGTTGACTTGCACTTGGAGGGTTTTCCTACAAATGTAACAACAATACAAGGGAAACGTTTATGTGAAGGAACTGAATAGTCATGCATTTTAAAATTTCTTTTATTCTCGGTATTTTTTGAAAAATAAAACAAGAAAAATTAATACAATTGTACGTGAATATATAATTTTAATAGTGATATTTATTATTATATTATAAATGGAAACTGGCGAGTAAACTAGTACAGGCTGCGTCGGTGTTTGATATAAACGATAGGTAATATAATGGAATTTGTAAAAAATCTGACCTGCTGACGTTTCGAGCTTTAACCTTTCGTCGGAGTTAAAAAATTATTATATTTAGTGTAATTAATTGTAATTAACAACTATTGTGACTTATATCATAGTTCTTTTTCGATACAAAACTATTTCTATTTCTATATAAATATATAATCCTAATTTTTGTGGATTTTTTTATAGAAATAAATTTGTTAACAGTACGATGACAAAACACAAAGACTTACATAGACTTTACATAAATTACAAAGATAAAGTACAATTAAAAACGGGTGATTCATCTTCTCAGCCTTTAAATCAATCATACGAACAATTTGATCACAATTCCTCCCAAAATTACAAGTCACTGAAGATTATAAATGATATTTCACAATGTAGTATTAACTGCGAAATACGTGGACATAGTACAACCATAATGCATTGCGATCGTCGCGTACACCGCCCGCACCGCAGATATCTTGGTGGAGAGCCACAGAAACTGCCCAACTACATTGTGTTTGATCTGGCTACTGCGCATGCCTCATGAAGAGGTGTAGCCACTTTGCATTGTGAGCCTGTGTCTCTTGTGTTACTTGCCTTGGTCCTAGCTGTGTTCGGCTGCAGCAATCAGGCTCCTACAATAGTCCCCTTCATAGTAGACAATAGTCCCCTTCATAGCAGACAATAGTCCCCTTCATAGTAGACAATAGTCCCCTTCATAGTAGACAATAGTCCCCTTCATAGTAGACAATAGTCCCCTTCATAGTAGACAACAGTCCCCTTCATAGTAGACAATAGTCCCCTTCATAGTAGACAATAGTCCCCTTCATAGTAGACAATAGTCCCCTTCATAGTAGACAATAGTCCCCTTCATAGTAGACAATAGTCCCCTTCATAGTAGACAATAGTCCCCTTCATAGTAGACAATAGTCCCCTTCATAGTAGACAATAGTCCCCTTCATAGTAGACAATAGTCCCCTTCATAGTAGACAATAGTCCCCTTCATAGTAGACAATAGTCCCCTTCATAGTAGACAATAGTCCCCTTCATAGTAGACAATAGTCCCCTTCATAGTAGACAATAGTCCCCTTCATAGTAGACAATAGTCCCCTTAATAGTAGACAATAGTCCCCTTCATAGTAGACAATAGTCCCCTTCATAGTAGACAATAGTCCCCTTCATAGTAGACAATAGTCCCCTTCATAGTAGACAATAGTCCCCTTCATAGTAGACAATAGTCCCCTTCATAGTAGACAATAGTCCCCTTCATAGTAGGCAATAGTCCCCTTCATAGTAGACAATAGTCCCCTTCATAGTAGGCAATAGTCCCCTTCATAGTAGACAATAGTCCCCTTCATAGCAGACAACAGTCCCCTTAATAGTTAACAATTAGACCCGCAGCCCGAATGGTCTAATTGTTTTAGTATAAACCAACTAGTAGGTCAAGCTTTGCCATATTTTGAAAGAAAAATAACATTTCAATCGTTTTATTTTGAAAAAATGACAGATAATCGAAAGTGAAAATATCGAGCGCGCGCTCAATGACGCGTGAAGGCAAGTGAAAATGTATTCAAAACACATCGAAATTCTCCACAGTTTTAGTCATTTTCTTCCTCAAGACTTTTGTTTTAACGGCTGAAAATAGCATATTTTTACTGCTAAAACTACTATACATATTTGAACAACGGAGAAATAAAGAAAAGGCCAAGAAAAGTTTTTTAATCTGGCTTTCTCAATCAAACTGAAGAATCGTGTGATGGCGTCAGTAGCGCGCGCTCTTCAAGTCAAAATTCATTCACAAAACATCAAAATTATGTGCTTTTTTGTCATTTTCTTGCTCGTATTTGCAATTTACGATTTAAGGAAATGCATTACATTTAGTACTAAGCTATTACAAGAAATAAAAGAAACAAGAAACGTTTTCAAAGTTTACAAAACCAGCCCTTTTCGCTACTAGTGGTCTATCACTCAATAGACCATTAGTAGAGTAGCCAATCAGAATGCAGGATACGTGATAGACCACTAGTAGGTTTATACTAATAGACAATAGTCCCCTTCATAGTAGACAATAGTCCCCTTCATAGTAGACAATAGTCCCCTTCATAGTAGACAACAGTCCCCTTCATAGTAGACAATAGTCCCCTTCATAGTAGACAATAGTCCCCTTCATAGTAGACAATAGTCCCCTTCATAGTAGACAATAGTCCCCTTCATAGTAGACAATAGTCCCCTTCATAGTAGACAATAGTCCCCTTCATAGTAGACAATAGTCCCCTTCATAGTAGACAATAGTCCCCTTCATAGTAGACAATAGTCCTCTTTGGACAGAAGCGCTATAGTGATATTCAAGTATTTTTCTAAGTTTATATTTAAAAAATAAAAATTGCTTGGGTTGGATAATAGTTAATAATTCGTTATGCACACAAAGTACCTTTTTCATAATTTTGAGCAAAAAACTATTGAAAAATATATTTGTCTTCGTGATAAATAAGATTTAAGCCTGAACAGTAAGAAATAGTATATTATTTCAAACATGCATGCACGAACAAATACGCCTACATCATCAGGTTGATTTATGACCTGTGGACAAAAACTATTTACATGCTCATATTGATGTTGTAAGAAAAAATTAAACTGGGAGCTCCACTATTACGTATTACCTTATTTGTATATTATAATTATCATTAGTGCTTTTCTTATAGGTCTATCGGGTTGGGTATTCTTTCTTACTGGGGTTGGGTTTGGCATATAAACCTTGTAGGGGACTTCGTGTCCTATTGTTTGTTCGCTATTGTTTGTTTCATCTATGCTATAGTGTGTATTAAATCTGTATAATAAAATAATAATAATAATAATAATAATAATAATAATAATAATAATAATAATAATAATAATAATAATAATAATAATAATAATAATAATAATAATAATAATAATAATAATAATAATAATAATAATAATAATAATAATACAAAGATACAAAGAGAAGCCTTTACACGGACGCTACATTAAGACATGCGGAGATAAGATGGACCAGGAGAGCACTTGGCTTTGGTTGAACAAAGGAGACCTCAAAATTGAGACGGAAGGACTACTCATCGCTGCGCAAGACCAATCACTACCAACAAACTACATGAAAAGTAAATACAATAACAATGAATCATCGCTATGCCGATTGTGTAAAAAACAAACGGAAACAGTGGACCACTTGGTAGCTGGATGCGAAGTCTTAGCTGGAAAAGAATACAAAGACAGACACGACAAAGTTGCAAGTACCATACATTGGCATCTATGTAGAAAACACAACATACAATGCACAGCAGAGAATTGGTGGGATCACAACCCCGAGAAAGTAGTAGAAAACGAAAACACCAAGATTCTATGGGACTTCAATATATACACTGACAAGAAAATTGAAGCAAGAAGACCGGACATTGTAGTCATTGATAAGAACAAGAAGAAGGTGGAGCTGATTGACATCTCAGTACCTAAAGACTGTAGGATTGATGTGAAGGAGAGGGAAAAGATAGAAAAATACCAAGACCTAAGAATAGAACTTGAAAGGCTGTGGGAGATGAAAACCATAGTAGTACCAATAGTAATAGGATCGCTAGGAACCATATCGAAAAACTTTAAAGACCATATTCAAAGACTTGAACTTAATAACATAAGCGTTTTAGATTTACAAAAATCTGTTCTTTTAGGCACGGCACATATATTAAGAAAGGTGCTTCAGCTCTCAGGAGCCGGGTAGGATCCCGAGCTGAAGCTAGATCTATACCAGTAAAAATTGTAAAAAAGGATTATTTTACTGTGAAATAAAGAAATAATAATAATAATAATAATAATAATAATAATAATAATAATAATAATAATAATAATAATAATAATAATAATAATAATAATAATAATAATAATAATAATAATAATAATAATAATAATGACACACCAAAGAAAATAAAACTTGCCATAATAATAATAATAATAATAATAATAATAATAATAATAATAATAATAATAATAATAATAATAATAATAATTTGCCGGTATCAAGTCATGTTTTGCAAACTACGTTTTTTCGATTAAAATCATAGTATTGTTTAACTGAAGTAATAATAGAGTATTGTAAATCGTGGATAAATGCATTCCTAGCTTTCGTCAAATGCCGAACTAATCATGAACTGTTTTTCATTTTTAAAATCATGGCTAAAAGTGCTCAGTAGACCCTGCTTGACTCTTAACTTATATCTAAGTGAAGGTAGGCATCTTCAGAATGAAATCTCATCTTGTATTAAATATGAATGTGAAAATAAAGTTTTTTGTTTAGTTCTATGGAATACCGATTGTTGTTTGTTATACGTGATCAGTATCATTAACATCCCTTTCTGAAGTCGTTTGCTTCGGCTCATATGTAATGCAGTGAACTGAATATCTTCAGCGAAAGAATCCATCACTCTTGTATTTGCTTTCGGACACTGTAATATTTCAACAGCAATCTTGGCTGACTTAAGCTATTGTTGTTTTATGAAATGGTGTTTTAAAAAATGCATTTCTCAGCGAGGCGTGCCTTACTGCATATAGTAGAAAATGCATCAAATTTAAAGTGAAGTCGACGACAAACCTGAAAAATATACCTTTATTACAAACACCGTTTAGTCATAAGTTGTTATGGTATGATTCTGAGTTAAATCCACATATTCTAATTGCTTTTAATTCAATTTTGAATGGGTTTCGCCTTCTCACCCTGTCTTCGCAGATTTTTGTCAGTGATTTTTCTTGTCCTTTTCTTGTCCATTAACTAAACTGCGCATGCGTGATGATTCTCAACCAATCATATTGCGAGTAGGAGCACAATCTGCGTACAAGGGTAGTTCGTCGAGCATGCGCAGTAATAATAATAATAATAATAATAATAATAATAATAAGAAGAAGAAGAAGAAGAAGAAGAAGAAGAAGAAGAAGAAGAAGAAGAAGAAGAAGAAGAAAAGTTACGAGGAAAAAGGGCAACAAAGCGAAGTATACAAGAAACAACAACAAGAATGTAATATGTGGCTCAAACAGAAGTTAGACCCAAGAAAGACAGCGGCAATAATGAACATGCTAGAAAAGATGATAGAAACAAGAGCGTGGAAAGTATCAAGAGGTATAGGAGGTACAGATCCCATGTGTCGGTTGTGCAAAGAACATAAAGAAACAATTGAACACTTGCTTGCGGGTTGTAGCTACTTGGCTGCTAATGAATATCTAAGTAGGCATAATAGAGCACTGATGGTACTAGCAGTAAAGTGGGGGAAAAGAATTCAATCTAATTGATTCAAGTTCCAAATGGTATCAAGAAAGATGGGAAAGAGGGCATGTGCTAGAGAATGAGAAGGCAAAGTTTATATGGGAGTTTGAATACAAATTGAGAAAAACAACTACGTCAAGGAGGCCGTAACGTCGGAAAGATTCAAGAAAGAGATAAAATGAAAACAGAGAAATATGCTGATTTAAGAGCTAGTATTACCAATGAGATATTGATATGAGATAAAGAGTTGACGTCAAATCTATATCACGCACTAATGACGTCCGTTTATATACTCAGCTATTGTAGAACTCACCAGCGATTACATTTGCGCACACCAAAAAAAATTCCAACACTTACAAAATGAAGGGGAAAAAGTATATATATAAATAATTGTAATATATGAACTACCATAAGTCAACACAAGCAAACAAAGAGGAGAGACATTTGAAGCAACGTCAAGTAACGTATATTAGAGTAATTATGGCCATTGACCCGAAGACAAGATCATTAGTTTACTATTTAAGCCGAACGAAAGGACTGTCAGTTCGTCAAATAGCAAAAAAATGTAATGTTTCAAGAGCTACAGTTTGGAGACTAAAGAATACCGATATCAGCAACAAGAAACCATGCAAAAAAGGCAAAGAAACACGAGGTCGACCAAGAAAACTAAGCGTTCGTCAACGAAGGCAACTGAAGAGGTCTATACAAATACTTAGAGAACAAGAGGGTAATTTCACTATAAAACGTCTTATGCATGAGGCTAGTATATATCACGAGGATGTATCGGAGAGTACAGTCTCACGTTTTTTTAAATACAGAGGGATACTACTACCTCCAATCAAGGAAGAAGGGCTTACTTACCAAGAAAGATCTCAAAACCCGAAGAGTTTTTGCACGTACAATGCTAAAAGACTATAATGATGACGTTTGGTCAAGAGAAATAACTTTCTACCTTGACGGCACAGGGTTTGCTTACAAGCGAAACCCATTAGATCAAGACTTAGCACCCAAAGCTAGAGTATGGCGCAAGAAAAGTGAAGGTCTGGACTTTGGATGTACAGCAAAGGGTAAAAAAAACGGGAACTGGCGGGAAAATGGTGAAACTGATGGTAGCAATAACGTACGACAAGGGTGTAATAATATGCTTACCCTACGAAAAACTGAACGGGCAATATTTTGCGAAGTTCATTGACGACAATTTCAAGAATATGTTTGTGAATGCTAACAAAGGACCTAGAAGATTGTGGATTCAAGATGGGCATCCAAGTCAGAACTCAGCTATAGCTCGCCTCACTATGGCGCACGCTAAATGCGTACTTCTAAAAATATCCCCACGAAGTCCAGATATAAATCCAATAGAAAATATTTTAAAACTTGTATCTGATGATTTGCGTAAGCAAGCTATTACATTGAAAATTCAAAAAGAATCATATGAAGATTTTAAAAATAGAGTCATATCTACAGTGCAGTCGTTGCCAATAGCAACCATAAACAATATTATTGCTTCGATGCATAAACGAATGGAACTAATTAGAAAAAGGAAGGGACAACGTTTACGATATTAGAAGTAATAACTGTTATAAAGTCTCAATTACTTCAACTGATTGATTTAATGAGAATATTATACGCTACTGGCTACTTAATTAAGAGCAGCGACAACATAACTACTTAGATACATGTATATTGCTTCAATATAAACAATGAAGAATGTAAACGTAAATATAAAATGAACATAATAAACGTCAATGTATGAGAATTTCCAATGTCATTATTGCTGTATGTGTTGGGTAAAAAAAGAAAAATGTTTACGAGAGCCCCGTATCTGTCATCAACGCACAGTAAACTGCTATTGTAGTAATCGTTGAGAAATTACCGCAACGGATCACCGCAACGGATCACCGTCTAAACGTTTTTGTAAATAGCTCTACAAAAATATGCAGAGCGAAAACTAAAGACAAAAAGCATATGAACACTGTATTTTGATGAAATATATTATATTATTCTTTAAGAATAGTGCAATAGGCGTAGACAAGCTCATGGTACTTGATGGTGATCCGTTGGTGATAAAATAGATATATAGTATATGACTATTACATATTCTCTTTACCATGGTGATCCGTGCTTTCATATTGTCAGTATGAACACTATTTAACTTAAAAAGTTGATTATTTAGTACACAAGATCTGAATCTCTAAATATACTAGTAAATAGAGTTTTTATCATGTAAACATAACACCTGCTGCCGAGTTATATAACGGTGATCCGTTGTCGGTGACCCGTTGACGGTGACGAATACGCTATGTGCGCGTGTTGTTTTGCTGATTTGTTTGTAAATTTTCAATGAAGAATCAATTCTGCAAAGCAACGCGCACATGACGGCATAATGACTTGTTCCTCTGCCGGAATTTGAGAAAAGAACTTGAACTCTCGCCATCTGACTCTCATCATGTCAGTCTCTACACGATCCACTGAACCCCCTCTTACAAAAGAGAAGTGCTCGTTTGCGGTACAAAATACTGGTGCATCCGCCTCGAATACAATGTCTTGAGAATAGTGCGTTTTGGGTGCTGGGAAACGTACCAATTGTCCTTCTAATAGTAATAAGAGATTATGCCAGGGAATAATCTGTGGAGACCACCGAAAGTCATTTAAGAAAATGACTTCACAACCTTCAACTCCGACCCAAGCAAAGCTTGTCGTGGCAGGGTTACTAAATGACTTATATATTATATTTAAAGGATTTAAAATAAAGGTTTTTCCGCAATTACATGGTCCTGTAATGATTATATTCCTGTATTTTCCGCGTCCTTCCTCCAGCAATAAGCGTACTGCCCCTACAAAGTCACGTTCGTCAATGTTGTTTCGAGAGAGTATATTTCTCACAAGGTCTAGCCATTTTTTATTACAATTTGGTGCACAATCGCCTTCAAAGGCCGTCTGAAGTCGTTCTAAACGGCTTTGCTGTGCTCGAAGTAGACGACTAGGGGCTTCTTTTAATTCCCATCCGACAAGGATTGCTTCATCTACTACTTTAGAACCCCGGTTTGCAATAAATTGGGCAAGGTCGGTTTTTCCTTGAGTCTGTTGTTCGTGGGCAAGCGCTAACAGCTCCAGGCGTGTCTTGATTCCGTGTCTTGAAATCACGTAACCTGAACATTCAGACAGACTCGATCAAAGCAAAACTCTTCACTTAATTTATTCCACTCTATTGTACATAATCAATGTAGCATATCTTTATTAGTCTACTTATTTACTTGTAATCTTATTAATAAAATCACTTGATAATGACATCTGACGATGTCGAAACGTTGTACTAACTTAGCGTTTGTATTTATTTTAATTATTATATCTAAGGTTAAACTTATCAATAATAATAATAATAATAATAATAATAATAATAATAATAATAATAATAATAATAATAATAATAATAATAATAATAATAATAATAATAATAATAATAATAATAATAATAATAATAAACCCATGCACTTTCAAAGAATTTCTTTTTGCTTTTCAACATGCTGAAAGGTAAGTAATGTTATGAAAGAATAGTTGGGCTACCTGTGTTAATTAACGTTGGGCATGGATTTGGGGTTCCTGTGGAAATTTCGATACGGGTATGAGTATAAACCAGAGTAGTAACATATCATACAGCCTCTTGAGATTTAGGTAGCCTTTGCAAGCCTTTTCCTCTTATCGAGATGCCCAAACGTGTAGCAATAATCGGAGCTGGTGCAGCTGGTCTAACGTCCATTAAGAATGCTCTCGATGCAGGTATAGAACCTACAGCATTTGAGAAAAGTGCTTGGTTAGGAGGCCTTTGGTATTACACTGAGGAAGATGACCGCTTAGTCGCTCCAAAAGCAACGATTCTTAACACAAGCAAGCACTGTTCTTGCTTCAGCGACTTTCCAGCTGGTAAAGAAATGCCAAACTACTTTACCCGTCGTGATTTTCAACGTTATTTAGAGTCTTATGCCAAAACGTTTGATCTTACAAGAAGAATACGATTCAACTGTGAAGTTTTGAAGGTTGAGAAATGCCACGATTATGAAGATACTGGTCGATGGAAGGTACATTCAGTGCAGAGAAGTGGTGATGGTGGTAAAGACGAAGTGTGTGTACAAGTATATGATTACATAATGGTTTGTAATAATGTTTTGGCGAAGCCATTTCTGCCCAATATTACTGGTGTAGACGATTTCACTGGTAGGAAGATTCATAGCATATCATACAAGACATTTACGCCGTTTGTAGGGAGACGAGTGGTTGTAGTAGGCATTGGAAATACTGCAGGTAACTAATCTACTAGTTGTAAGAAAATATGTATGAGAAACTACACGTACTCTATAATACTGAGGGTAATTGCAAAATGAACAATCCACCTAATCCTTTCCCCTCCCCCCATCTGTAATTCAATCCTCATAAGCTACAGGGGTCAACGAACATGCATGCATGAAAAAAGCACACAAATCTGGCATTTGTCCAGACTCCATAATAAACTACAGTGTATGCAGTAGTTGACTTTCATCGCTTTTTCCCCAACTGAAGATGTAAACAAAACAAAACAAAAAACACTATTATAACAAAAGTTATGTCCACAAAAAAACTCAAGGAAATTTCTTATAAATCAACTTCACTGTAATCCAAAATTCCTAAAATTTACATTGGCAAATTTACTGCTGTGAACATTTTACCATCTGGCTTGCCTCTCATACCTGTTAAAACTCTACAATGTTTATGTGAACATACAGCTAGCCAAGCTTTAGCCAGTCGATCAAGTACAATAACCATGCAGTCCTCTTATTTCAATTCATCCAATTACATATTAATAAGTTGCATAAATTACCACAGAGATCATCTTATATATGAATTATAACAATAATATTTTTTCTTAGGTGATATTGTTTGTGAACTAAGTCGTCACGCCAAGCAAGTGTACATTAGTACAAGGCGAGGCTGCTATATTGTCTCACGGATGGCTCATGGTGGAATCCCAAGTGATCTAACTTTTCTAAGAAGGGCAGTTACATACATCCCAAAAGTTATATATAATTGGATATGGGTGAGTACTTTAGAGTCAAAATTCAACCTGAAAGATCTTGGTTTGCTGCCATTGAGAAAACAAAAATGTCTTGGAAATATCATGGTAAATGATGAGCTTCCCCATCGTGTTGTAACAGGCTCTCTAATTATCAAGGATGCCATTACTGGGTTTAAAGATAAGAAAGTGTTCTTTCAAGATAACACAGCGCTCGATGACATTGATGATGTCATATTTGCTACTGGATATGATGTTGATATTCCATTCCTACCAAAGTCTGTTTTTGACCCTGAGAAAGCTCATTCTGGCCATGTGCTTTACAAAACTGTTTTTCCTCCCCATGCCTGTCATCCTACACTAGCATTTATTGGATTTTTCAGAGTCCAAGCAGCTGTTATTCCTCTCCTGGAAATGCAAGCTCGCTGGGCCATGCAGGTATTCAAGGGTGAATTGAAGTTGCCCAGTAAAGATCTGATGGAGACGGAAGTCATGGAAAGAAGGTCAAGATATTTACATGAAGATGGAAGTTCAAGTTTTCAAGCATATTTGGTTGGTTTTATTCATTCATTCATCTATTTGTTGCTTCTTCCATTTGTGAGCAATTTGTTCATTCACTTTTCTTCCATTCTTAAATTGTTTTCATTCATTTATTGTCTTCTTTTTTCATTATTCCATTCATCTGTGTTCCATTTCTTTATTCTTTCATTTGTTTACTTTCATTTTTTCATCCATTCATTTACTTCCATCTACCTCATTCATTTATTAAATAAATATGTTTTTCACTTGCACATGTGTGTAGCGTTTGCATTAATTGTTCATTACACTGGAGAGAGTTTTACAGTTTTCACAAGTAAAAGCAAACACAATCTTAGCACATCAATGTAAAAAAGCTTTGATATGATTGTTCAAATAATCCTATTGTATAGATATTGCAATTTGGATTAAAGGTATGAAAATGATCATGGTTGGAGAACGTAATAAAAACCTCAACCATGTTACAACTAATCACTATGACAACAGAGATCAACAAACAAGAGGTTCTAACATGATGACTGCCACAGCTGTAGTAGAAATATCATGATTTACAAACTTTTACTCCTGACAGCCATCAATTCTTTCTTATGTAATGTATTTGTTTATTTGTTACAGTGCAGGCATGCCAACTGGGATCACTTTTACAATTATATTAACCAAGCATATTGCATCATTTTTACAACAGTATTTATATTTTGATCAATCATTTCAATGTATTTATTAAAAAAATAATAATCTTGGTTTGAGTGTTCCCTATCTAAGTAATAACTATTATTTTTAATTGATAGTTTGACTTTTTTGATACAGTTAACTGAAGGACAAATCGGCTACTTGGATGATATTGCTTCTCTAGCGGGAGTCAAGCCTAACTTGTGGAAAGTGTTTTTCCAAGATCCTATGTTTGCAATCAAGTTGTTCTTTGGTCCTTGTGTCCCAGCCCAGTACCGTCTGATGGGTCCAGGGGCCTGGTCAGGAGCTAAACAAGTCATAGAGGAAGTGGAAGAAAGCAGGTTAACTCCATTAGCAACTAGGAAACTGAACAATGATGACTCTACATCAACAAGTTCATGGATGTGGGTTGTACTGATTAGTCTAGCTATTCTGATCATTGCTTTAGTAGTTTTCTATAAATAAATTGATAACAAACAGGGCAGTACAGTCGGACAGCTACAATCATAGTGTGTCACAGTGATTGGCCAGTTTAGAATAAATAGATTACATAATCAAATTCGTAAATCTTAGTACGACTATTAAACAATTGGGTTGATAATCTTAATGCAAAACTAAACATTCAAAATATTATAACAATTTCATTTAAGAGAAGGTTTTTTTAAGGTTTTGACATGTTAATTACATATTTTTAGGTTCATTTAATGGTTTGGTTTTCAGGTCATTTGCCAAGTGTGTTTCGGGCCTTGGTTAAAATTAAGTGAAACTTCTAATATTCATTCGACACTTTTAAGTTCTAAAATCGAAGGAAACAACTAGGTAAGGTTTTTTTAAATTAGTTGAAACTGTAATTAAAAAGTGAAGTTTGAGAAATATCAAATTGAGTTTTGGAAATTATTCCTATGGTTCTAGATATCATCCCAGCTACTGTGCTAATGTGTTCTTTCCTGCTTAAATGCTCATCTAGTTCAACTTCCAGGAATGTTATGTTTTGCTTTTGTTCAACAATACCGTATTTACTCGAATAAGCGCCGCGGCGCTTAATAAAATTTACTGTCCCCTTGTTGATCAGAACTACGAATATTAGGAGATAACTTAATGGGCGAAAGGTGAAATATAATTACAGTAACTTTGAACTGAACAATATAGCTTGAAAAAAATTTATTTCAAATGTTGTTCTAGAGTAACATTGTAATGTTAAAGTGCGGCGCTTATTCGGGGGAGGCGCTTATTCAAGTAAATACGGTATTATTATTGATTTTGATTAGAAGACTAGAAGTATTCATTTTGTTGTTGTCTGGCCTTGTTTTATGTTACGGCCGTTCTCATTCACACGCGCCAGTTCACCGTCTAAACTTGATTTTGGTGGACGTCAATCAACTGTATTTCCAGGGCAACACGTACTAAAATGTCCCGTGCAGATCAGCGATCAGAACTAGTAATGCAGGGTTTTTGTACGTAAAATGTGATAAATCGATTTGAATCTCTCCAATATTCATTTCCGTGTATTCTAGGAAGAAAAGGTTTGATAAAAAGACAAATATAAGATTCAATTCTATCAAAATAAAATCTAATTAAAAGAACATTTTGGCTGACTTTCCTTAGAAAAGTCTTAGATTGACGTCCACGAAAATCAAGTCTACGGCTGTAATTGACTAATTGACATTTGTAATCAGCCATTTAGGAGACCTTATTAAGTTCATCATTTATTTAGTTTTTCATTTAGATTATTAATATCCCTACAAGAGTAAAAAACATTTGTATCATCTGCAAATAGTATAAATTTTAGTATTTTAGAAGAATTTAGTATATTAATAATATACTGAATAAAGAACAGAGGTCCTAGTATGCTTCCCTGAGGAACGCCACATTTAACAATTTTAGGTTCGGAGGAGATACTGTTGTACTCAACAAACTGTTTTCTGTTATTTAGGTAACCCTGGTTACCAGAGGCTTGACTATTAACTCTTTTTTTGGGAGTGAGAGAGTTAGTCAAGCTTCTCGTCCAGGGAGTTATTTAGGTAGCGTACAATCAATTCTTACGATAAGTAGCGGAATATTTCTTACTTTAAGTCCAAGTTCACTTCTTTTAAGAATCGACGTCTTGGTTTAAATAGGCTAATCTCACTAGTTTTAAGTGATGCCAGGTACTCTAGTATTTAAACCAAGAAGTTGATTCTTAAAAGAAGTCAACTTTGACTTTAAGAATGTGCGTGTCCGAGCGTGTAAAGCTGATGTTACACGCGACGATTTCCAGCCATGATTTTTCGCGATACGGGTTGACAATTTCTGATACATGTTACACGAGCCGTTTCAACTTGCATGAATATTCGTCATTTCGCATTGCGAGTTTTTGAAGTTGAATTAAAAAACTTGCAACGTGTTGCCGAATCCGAAAATCAGCGTACGTGGCATGTCACACGCATCAATTTTTTGCGCAACGGCATATCGCGAAAGATCGTCGCTGAACATCGTTGCGTGTAACATTACCTTAACTCGAAAAGCGCGTAATTAATTGGATATCAGCAATTTAATATTTTGGATATCGTCATCTATCTTGGACGACCAATTACAGTTTCTAAACTGTTGTAAGAGTTAAGACTCTTAATTGAAATTAGACCACAACCAAGTTTTAGTGGTCTGTCAAGTGGACATTATTATCAACAGAATTGACACGTCAAGCGTCTGGCAGAGATGGCCGTCGTTGGCTTTTTTACTTCCTGACTGGAAAGAAAAATGCAAAGTTATCGATCGCTGACTAATGACGTGAGCATTCTCTTACCCAGACCCTTCTCAGCTTTCTATCAAAAGACCAGCCTTTGATCTTTATTAAGAAAGCTGAGAAGGGTCTGGGTAAGAGAATAAGACATGAGTACAAGCATCTTAAGGCCCGGACAAACGGTTTCAACATTTGCTTCAACATCCTTTCGATTTTGTTGGTTGGCATTGTTTAAACGCTTTTAAACTCTTTCAACAATCGTTCGAATCAGTCTATACACTTACGTGATTTCTTCTTGCCTGACTTCAGAATCTGTTCGCATCTAGACGGTAACGGTATGCCCACAATACAATACAAACGATCCAAAGGATATTTCTTGCTTCTTGATTTACGCTAGAATATTATAAACGCGATGTATAAATGTTGTATTCTATGATAATGATTATAGAACAATTTCATTTTCAATCATCTTAATTATGTTTATAGTTCTTGGCCCATAAAGTTTGTCCATGCATTCATTACCACCGATTTCATTACTACGCGCCGTCAGACAAAAAATTCGTGAAGCGAGGATGGCGATACTCTTCCGTCAATCAAACACAATTTGTCTAGACAACTAATTACGTGAATTGTAAACAACGGTCGATGTAAACATAAAACAGGTAGAAATGTTATTTTAAAGAGAAAATTGAGCCAAAAATACAATTGTCGTATGAAAGATATGAAACTTATTTAGTTTGAACAGTCTGATACCTAAAATATATCTTTAGGTCCGGGAATTTTTTTTTTTTTTCATTGAACTGTCGTTTACGACTTGTTTGTAAAATGTCTAGACAAATTGTGTTTGATTGTTGGAAGAGAACCGCCAACTCCCTTCACAAACTTTGTTGGGCGCGTAGTAATGAAATCGGTGGTAAACCACTTTTCTCACATATAAACACTGTCACATGTAACATTGTCAAGTTTGTAACCTCGATTCTCATTTAGAGATGTTCTTTCCATTTTATATCTTATTTGATTGTTCATGTATCCTTTCACAATCCTTTGTTGTTTGAATATAATCCTGCATGTCGCTGTTGACGTATAGACCGCAAAACCGCCCTTACTTTGCACCAAAACGTCTACAAAAAAAGAGTTGAACTTTGAAGAACTTAAGGGAATGCGCGGGGAATGCTCGCGCGCATCCTACGACGCAAGACAACGCACGGTGAGGAACGCCTGGGTGATTTTGCTTCTATAAGAAAAGCAAGCAAATGAGCCGATTTTCGATGTTTAAAGCACAATAACTCAAAAAAACGAACGATGACCCCCATTTTTTATCTTATAAATCGAAATAACTACTAAAAATGAGTCTTCGTTTAGTTTTTTGAAAAAAATGACATTTTTTTAACCCACATAAAATCGGCTTTTTCCAGTTTTTTTAAGCCCTCGAAAACGACAAAAAGTGGCCAGTTTGTTCGAAACGTACGGTCTTTTTCTCCAAAAAAGGTATTTATTTTCTCGTTTTGTGTCAACAAATCGCTTTATTTCGAAATATTATGAGTTTCAAAAACATTTTATGGCCTTCTTTTATTATGACTGGCATTTTTTACTAATTTTCTTTCTTGTTTTTGCCACCAAGACATTCCGTCACGCAGCTTGCGAAAAATGCCGAAAATGCCGACTTTGAGGCCATTTTGCTCGAAAACAACGACGGTGACCCCCAATTTTTTAGCTAATTCGATGTGTCTAATTTAGTTTTATCAACTGGCAAAGTCTCAGGAAATTGACATTTACTTTGCTTTTTCCCGCGAACGTCCTTAAGACAAAATTCTTTTATTTTGACATTTTTTCATCTCAATCGGACCAATCAGGTACAAGTTTATATCGACAGGCGGAGTTTCTATCGAGAGGCGGAGACTTTAGAAACTTTGATGTCTGTAATTGGTCCGATTGAGAGTGACTACGGTACGGCCGAGTGCACAGTAAACTAATGAAACTTCGACTCCTTTTGTAGATACTTTCGCTAAAATTCGAGCATGTTTCTCATGTTGACCGTTAGTTCCATGTGCATGCATGTTAGCTCCAGTGCCAGTAGCTACTTTAAAAACAGACGATGTTTTCGTTAAATCCCATAGGTGTTTGCCGCATAACGTCAATATCTTGGCATTTCGAAAAGCGTTATGGACGAACCATTTGATATTTAATGATATCAAGTACTATATTCGCTCGCTATTTTTTCGCTGTATTTGATGTTGCTTTTTAGATCATAATATTGAAATACAACTGACTAACGATGCCTTTTGTCTTAAAACAGAAAGTTTAACAGAGGATTCTGAACACTTTCTCGATGATTTGTTGATTGAATGCAGTCACTTTAGTATAAGAGCCACCAACAGGGCTAGATTGTAAAATAAGTAAGTAAGTAAGTACGTAGGTAGGTAAGAAAGAAAAAAAAAAGGTCAGTCCAAAGAGGTCAATTGTTAGTCTGTTAAAGGTTAGATAAGTTTGAGTATTTAGTAAAAAGAGTATAAATAATCAAATTTTATAAAAAGAATCTTACTGCGCCATCTTGGTTATCGGATCCTTGGGTCCAGCTTACTTTCTGTAGGAAAGAGTATTTTTGTAAATGGCTTTATATGTAATAATATCATGCAATAGTGATAATAAGAAATCATCAAAGTAATGAATAGAAAGAGAGACAAATAAAGGAATTAATGAAAGATTAAAGATAAAGAGGTGGAATTACTAGGATTGGTTCGAATGAGGCCTTGCTACTATGAATGTATTTTATTACGAGTCTGAGCTTTCGCCGTCAACGGCATCATCGAACAGAGACTAAATGATAGAAAATTTAAAAAATAAAGAGGTGGAAGTTTCGTGTTGTGAATGCATGGAGTTATGAATGAATTATGGAATAATTATTAATTGCTGATTTATAGTATTGAACAAATTTTCTGGAAGAATATTACACAATACCAGGAGAAGGGGTCTTGCTGCTCTAGCAAGATATGCATTGGAGGAAGCCCGAGTAAACAGATTGAGCTGAAAGCGATCATGATGTTTTTTTAAGTACTGAGCTTTTCACATTCATATAGCTTATTCATTTCATTTTTACATTTTTCATTTTGTTTATCTGCGCTTCCTACTTACATATACATACAAATTTAAAAAATAAGTTCGTGTTTGTTTAATTCTCTAGCTAGTTATTGTATCTTCGAATCTTCTTCGGGCTTTTTCTGTATGGTTCGCTTAAATTTGAATGACTTACAAGTCATTTTTACTATGATTCAGTGTATTCAATTTATTTTTCTTGATAGTGAAAATACTGTTTAAACGTCTATATTATAATTTGAAGTAACTATGTACCTTAACAGACTTGGACGTCGCAATATAGGCCCACGACCTGAAATTAAATATCGTTTATTAGACGTCACATTTAGAAATACAACTACAACTACAAATACAAATAAAGACAACCGCTAATGACTACAAGCGTCTTAAGGCGACTTTTTGAGGAAAAATGGGGGCGGTCTAGGACGTCTTGAGGCGTCTTAAGGTGACAGTTCTGGCCCCGACGCAGGCCTAATACTGAGAATATTCTCGACTTACTTTCGTGCAGCATGTCTAATTCGATCGGTGACTTCACGTGTTCTCAGTGTCACACCGAAGATATCTTTGTGGTATCTACCCAAACTCTGAAAAACAAACAAAAATTGACGTTTTTTCTTTCCTTCTTTTCTTTCATCTTCGAATATTGAAAAATTTTGGCGCAATAGAATCGGATAATTATTATTCATTTTCTTTTTCTTATTTCTCTCTTTCTCTCTCACTTTCTTTCTTTCATCCATTCTTTTATTCTTTCTTTCTTTCTCATTTTCTTTCTTTCTCTCTCTCTCTCTCTCTCTTTCTCTTTCTTTAGTTCTTTCTTTCTTCCCTCAATCCATTTATTTATTCACTCATTCTTTCATTTTCCTTTATGAATTTTTTTTTGAATTTCTGTTTATTTCCAGGGTTGTTAGTAGTGCTAGTAGTGTTAGTAGGTGCAGAGCTTGACCTTAGCTGCCTGCTTGTGGTTTGCACCTGAAGCTTGAGATACCTTGGCCAGTTCGTGTAGTACATTACTATGTGAGTCATTCTGAGTATGTTGTATTTGAATTGTTCGTGTAATGGTAGTCTATTTTAGGTTGTCCTCTTCTTTGGTATATTTGTTTGTAACGAAGCTTGCACAGGTATATTGAACTTTTTGAAGTTTTGCTTCGAGATGACCTGGTAATGGCTATAGAACTTGGCTGTTATAGTTAATCTTTGACAGGACTAGACATTGTGCTAGACTCTATGTTAAATGGTGCGAGGGGCTTTATCTTACGAAGAACAGACAAAGTGGCATAGCAAGCCTTTGTAGTGTATTTAACGTCCTCATCCCATTTAAGGTTTTCTTGGAATGAGTCCCAAGGAGTTTTTGAGTGGTTTTACGTTTTATTGGTTTGAGCTGAGATATGTAATGGTACTTCTTTAGTGTGTAGATTGTGATAGTTAGTAATTTGTTGTGTAGATATCAACATTTGGTTTTCTTATGATTGATTGCAAGATTGGTATGGTCCTGTGCCCATTTTTGCACTTGAAATAGGGTGGTATTCATGTCTTTTATGGAGTTATCTAAGTTTGTTACTTTACAGTGTTGATAGAGTGTTGTGTCATCCGCGTATTTTAGTGAGCCGAGTGTGTTTTCTCATTATGCATGGTGCTCAAATCCGAAACTTACAGGTTGAATAGAACGGGTCCAAGTATGCTACCTTGTGGTACTCCGTAGCTGGTGTTGATTAATTCGGATTTGAAGTCATTGTAGTCCAGAGTTTCAAATGCTTTGGAGAAGTCTGCCATTACATATCAAGACTACTGGGAATTTCCAGCGGAATTTAACATTCACAATATATACTATTAATCCTTTTTGTGGACCAAAACTCACCTTAAGCTTATCTATAAAGTCCTGAGCTTCTGTTTGTGACATGGCAGCATAGGACTCAAGTAATGTCTGGAAATAACATCGTAGAGTTGAGCATCATTGAAGTAATAACATGACAAGTGATTTGATTGGTTGTTTGTCGTGAGATAATCGTACGTTTATCCAATAAAATACAAGTATTCAATTGTTATATTCCTATTGTTTGCATGTTGTAAGTTAATGCAAGCTTGTAGTATTCCTATTGGTTGTTAGTCAAGAGTTGATGCTATTATTAGTGCTCTTATTGTCTGCGTGTTGATGCAAGTATTCACCTGTAGTGTTCTGCATACATCTGATGCCATGGAGACATCTCCACATGTATAGAAGTGACCGTGATGTGCAATGAGAATATCTACGATCTCAATTGCATCTTCTTTGAGGACATCTTGTACGTAACACTGTAAATAAGAAACACATTTGAAACACAAATAGAAAAATTACTCTTTTCATCATCATCATCCTCAACATCAACATCATCCTCATCATTAACCACAACGACAACAACACCATCATCATCATCATCATCATCATCATCTTCATCATCGCCATCATCAACACAATAGCTTCACCACCACCATCTTAAAAGCTTACCTTGGGTTGTCCAGGTTCTCTGGAAAGTGCAGTGCGTACCCTAGTAAGAGCGTGCTCGTCGACGGCCTGTGCTGTCTCGTTACAGTATATATCATCTTGCTGAGAACTACGACATCCAAAGTACAAATGCATGTCTCCCCAGTTCCCTGGTGGTGTGGGTTTGTTCACAACATCGTATTGTCTCTGCTGCCAGAAACTTCTGAATGGTGCGATACCAGTACCAGGCCCCACCATGATGATTGGCACTGAACCATCGTCTGGAAGATGGAATGACGGCGCACTGAAAATACACAAACGAATAGAGTCAGATCGATTGACGACGTTAAAAGTTCGACCTACAATTCCTAGAGGGCCTTATCAGCACGATGCAGAGCTATTGCAGAACATTGACAGACACACTGAAAAGCAAAATTGATGGCGTTCTATGTTATTTGGAATTCCAAAACTGACATGTGCAAACAAAAACAAGCAAACAGCATTAATATAAACAAACAAATGACAAACAATAAAAATGTTGAATTTGCAGCCAGGATTCATATTGAAATACAAATTGGTTTTGACTCTGGCCTGATTTTGGTTAAATTTATTCAGACGTTTCGATGTACATTATAACGAATCTCTCAGTTGTAACGATCACTAATGAAGGTCTAAGTGTACATCGAAACGTCTGAATAAATTTAACCAAAATCAGGCCAGAGTCAAACCAATTTGTATTTTAAAATGACAAACAAAATGGAAAACAAAAGTAAAAAAATATACACACAAACAGGCAAGGATACAAGCAATCAAGGGCGGAAGCAAACAAACTGAAACGAACAGACTAACTAACCTACAAATAAATAAACTAACTAACAAATAAACCAAGCAATCTCAGAATGCTACTTACTGTCTGACAAAGCATGGTACAATGTCGTCAGGTACCAAACTTTCCAGCCATGTTGAGCACACACCATGATGGACTGGGCCTTGACCTCCTTACCACGACAAACATTACAACAATATCAATCAACAACATACATATAAGACACATAGAATGTAGAAGGTTTACACATAGACATAGACATAATAGAAAGTACGTGTGGCATAATCTACATTGTTATATAGCAACTGTCAAAGTTCATATTTCTCGCACTGTGATTGGAAGAGAGGGTATCACGTGAACGTGAACAAATTTGGATGTTTCCGCGGCAACGACTCTCAGCGGGCAACAATATGTTATTTACTGGGAAATAACAAAACCGGAAGTCAATTACCAGAAGTCGATTGAGTAAAAAGCGGGAAAATCCCAGCACAGCGCGCATGTTTCAAAATCGTTGAACCACAAAGGCAACATGGAGGGAAGTAAGAGATTTGCAAGCAGAACAGAGGAAGATATTGAAAAGTTCTCAAGCATGTTAAGGACTGGGATTTTCGGATTTAAAAAAAAAAAAATCATTTCTTGCTTGTGTTTTCAAGTACAAAGCTGAAATTTGGATCAATATTCATATTTTGGGCTGATCAATAGTTTAGTGGTGAAAATGGTGACATAAAGTGGTCACGTGACCATTAAGGCGAAAAAATAGAAATTTAAAAATGGGCCGGTTAGAACTATTTTGCAGAATATTAGAAAGTATGTGAAAACAATTCAATTTCAAAGGTCTTTCGAAATCCGCCTCGTTTGGTTGTCCATCGTACAAGGTATGCGAGTTATAAGGAAAAACAGGTCACGTGACCTAAGGCTAAATTAACAATTATTAAGATTTCTCCAAATCAGAGAATGAATGAAATCCAATCGAAGCGCATTGAGAGAGAGAAGCATGAATACAATGTTTTAACATAGTTTTTAATTTTAAAGAAAAAGTTTCTAACCGGCCCATCACCACCAAATCTTTGAAGAACCCAATTGTGAACAGAAAACCAAATTTCAGCTTTGTGCATTAAAGAGTGAAGGAGAAATCCTTTTTGATAGATTTCCGAAAACCCCAGGCCTTAACATGCTTGAGTTTTAGGACGAAAAAGAAATCCACAAATAACCACACCAAACTAGCCGTGAAAAGTTAAGGGATTTTTGCTTAGAAAAAGGAGCTTCTGCCGACTTTGAAGAGCTGAGCAAACCTGAATTAAACCACTTGTTAAAACAGTTCTACGCAAGTGCAAGAAAGCAATATGGCTCGTTTTAACACTTATAGACTGAAACCTCGGGAAACAGTATGTTTTGTGGTCCCTCGACCGCCGATGTTTCAACATGGGCGGTCTGGGGGCCACAAAACATACTGTTTCCCTCGGTCCCAGTCAACAAGTGATAAATATCATTTTGAGAATTATATCATTAATGTTTAAAGCAGCGTACAAATTTTACAAAACAATGCCATTACCATATATGGTATTGTAGGTTAGAAGTAACAAAAGACTTTGATTAGCACGCGAGATTTTTTTTAACAGGTTGAGATTGCAACAAAACAATAGGCATATTTTTGATAAGCTTGACAAGCTCAAGCAAGAATGACTGTGCTTAATTAATATATTTAAGGTATTTACTGGTTGTAATACCTCGTTTTGTAAACTTGACGACAGCAACGGTCACGTGGACCTCTCCTGGATGCAATTCTTGAGATGATGAGATGGAATATAATCTCTGAATGAAACAACAGTTGGTTGATTGATGATTAAATGATTGATTGATTGATTGATTGATTGAGAGTTTGCTTGATTAATTGATTGATTGATTAATTGGCTGATTGATTAATAAGTTGATTGATTGATGATTGATTGGTTGATTGATTGATTGATTGAGAGTTTGCTTGATTAATAAGTTGATTGATTGATGATTGATTGGTTGATTGACAGTTTGCTTGATTGATTGATATTTATAGTTTGCTTGATTAGTTGATTGATTAATAAGTTGATTGACTAGTTGATTGATTTCTTGATTGATTGATTGATTAATAAGTTGATTGATGCTTGTTTGCTTGATCGATCGATTAATAGGTTAATTGATTAGTTGATTGATTGATTAATAAGTTGATTGACAGCTGATTGCTTGCTTGCTTGATTGATTAATTGATTGATTGATGATTAATTGCTTTATTTTATTGATTAATAAGTTGATTTACTCACAGGTTGTAGTAGAGGTAGTTGAGTCAAGAGTAAAGCCGCGTTAACCTTCAACGACGGGAATTCTTCAAGTACTTCAGCGATGTTGGATTGTTTATCGTATCGCCAGTTAGCGTAGCTGCCGCCACCCTGAATAAAATATTACCATAATTGCATGCATACTCGGAGATAAAAATAATTTTTAAATACAATAGTACCTCTATTAAGCGGTCACTCATTAAGCGGTCACCCTCTATTAGGCGGCCACAATAAGAAGTCCTAAATATTTTCATATACCTATTCTAATCCTCTATTCAGCGGCCAACCTCTATTAAGCGGCCACTTTGGAAAGTCCCGAGGGTGACCGCTTAATAGAGGTACCACTGTATTATAGTTATCTTAACGTATTTTAGTAGTTATTTTAACGTATTTTATCAGCAGTTATTTTACATGGTTCCCTGTGATTCCCTATGTATTACCTTTCCAAGTTCTTCTAGGTATGTCTTCTCTTCTGGGTCAGTAGCCTACGAGATAAACAAACACATTTCACACATCATCATAAATTTTGTCTATGCAGCATAGCAATGAATTGAGATGTCCCCTCATTATACAATGTGATGGGTACCTGTGTTGATAGGTAGTTCAGGATCTGTGGTGCTGGTGTCCCAGTGATATCGATGTGTCGAGTAAATGCTTCTCGTAGAGTTATAGGGACTGGGAACCGTTGGATTTTCTCCCACTTTTTAGTCGTTCCAAATGGTCCTATGATAGATATATCAAACTGAATCAGATAGATCAAACCGAATTCATAGATCCACAATTTACTAGCTTGAGTTAACATGAAACAATCGCGCAGTATTCCCACTGGAATATAGAATGTCCGACAAACATCGTAGATTTCAGAAAGATTTACCACAATTATTGTTTTTTCCTAACGTACTCTTAGAATACATAAATTTCAAGACAGACTTATAATGTTTTCAGTAATCTATGTATATTTGTGCTTTATATTGAGAAAAACTTATTTGGCTTGTCGGACGTAGCAACAGTAACTAAGATAGAACACAATGGATAGTTGAGCTATGAATCGAACCCTTGGTATTTCACCCTGTATTATGCACTAGTCAATTGAAACCCCCGCCCCCCGACCCCCGGGACTAGCGGGGCACTGAACGGGGACGTGACGCGTTTTTAACGTGCTTTTACAGCAATATTGCACCGGGGGGTCGGGATTTTAACTAATTGTCTTCGCAGCGGGGCAGCGAGCGGGGATTTTAACGCTCGTTTGAATATGTAAGGGCCTGGAAACTAGAGGTCGGCCATCTTGGAAAATACCCAGAAAGCATTGGTATTCTAACATCGGTATTCTATAGGTGTGGATGATATTAATATTCCGATCCTTTGCTAGAATGGAAAAACGAAAGGTGAGTCAACATGCGTACTTTTAATGAAAACAAATCACGAATGTTGAAGATTTTATCCATGATATTTTGCCATTATTGATATATCTTACATTAATTTGTTTTGGTTAATTTTGTTTGTAGATGATCCTGAGAAATTTTGCCTCTGTAATCATGCAGCCGTTTGGATTGCTGTGACAGCAAAGAGTGTGATATAATGTGGTATCATCTCTCCTGTGTGGGCCTCAGAGCTGCCCCTGAGGGAAAATGGCTTTGTCAAAAGTGCAAATAAAACCACTATTCATTAAGTAATATTTACAAGCATTGTTCATTTTATACTTAAAATGACATTATGAAACCCAACTGACGCCCCTGAAAATATTGGACATTAAATATTTGTGAATCAGAATGGAACACACAAAGATTAGCTATGCGTGGCACAGGAAATTGCAGTTGGAGTGAAATGTGTTTGTTTTGTTATTTACTACTAGACCAAAATAGCGGGGCCACAATAGCGGGGGCTTTAACAGTGAATGTGCCCCCGACTACCAGGGGAAATGTCTGATTTTAACACTACCCAAACGTTAAATTCCCCGGTATTTCCCGGGGGTCGGGGGGCGGGGGTTTCAATTGACTAGTGCATTAGGCGGCCACAATAAAATCGCAAATCGTTTCATATACCTATGCTATACCTCTATTCAGTGGCCAACCTCTATTAAGAGGCCAATTTGGAAAGTCCCGAGGGTGACCTCACAATAGAGGTAGCACTGTATGTAATTTTTTGTTACATTTAGAAACTTTTATTAAACAAAATAAAACAAAAACAAAACGATGACGATAAACGATGACGTCATACCTGACAGCTCTCGACTTGCCTCGACTATGATTGGTTGATCTGGGTCTGGAGCCTCTTCCAGATTATCCAATAAGGATTGAACAAGCTCCTTCTTGTTGGCGGGAAAGATAGAAAGATGGTCACCAGGTTTGTATGTGAAGTCTTTGATACTGCTAGTGTCCAGACGAACTAGTAGAGTTGCACGACTGAAAATAGAAAAACAACTTTTGTACATGTGCGAATTTTATTATACACCTAATTCAAAAAACGTTGACGGGGCGAACGGCGATTGGCGATTGGACTAGAAATGGCTTTTTTAGCTTATTAGACATCAAGAAAGGCGTGCCAAATGCACATTTGGTTTCCGAACTGATCTATGATGCTTTGTGTAACTAGCTCGTAGGCTTTTCACAGGTGACACTAAACTTTCTCGGAAAGGGTGTATGCATGTTCTCAAACGAACGTTATTATATTTGATCATTTGTTTTCAGTGTTACCTCGAGTCAGCAGACTGTAGATTCTTGGCAGAGACGACCTTGGTAGGTACGATAGTCTTGTTGTGAGACACAGAAAGATCTGAAATCAAAACCAAGGCATTTCAAATTGAAACATGAAGAACGGTCACTCAGTATAATACGAAAGACTTAAGTGAGAGAGAAGAAAAAGAGCAAGAGCAAGAGCAAGAGCAAGAGCAAGAGCAAGAGCAAGAGCAAGAGCAAGAGCAAGAGCAAGAGCAAGAGCAAGAGCAAGAGCAAGAGCAAGAGCAAGAGCAAGAGCAAGAGCAAGAGCAAGAGCAAGAGCAAGAGCAAGAGCAAGAGCAAGAGCAAGAGCAAGAGCAAGAGCAAGAGCAAGAGCAAGAGCAAGAGCAAGAGCAAGAGCAAGAGCAAGAGCAAGAGCAAGAGCAAGAGCAAGAGACGGAAACGGAGAAAGAGAAAGAGAAAGAGAAAGAGAAAGAGAAAGAGAAAGAGAAAACAGAGAACAGAGAACAGAGAACAGAGAACAGAGAACCGACTTCTGTAAACCAATTAGAATACTTTACACAACGAACAGAAAAAAACATTTCATCACATAATCATTATCAGCATAATTATCACTATTACATATACATACTCGAGCATGCGTCTTTGAGTTGTCCTTCATCCTGGGTGAGCCTGTACTTCTCTGGGGACCAACCGCTGGATATAGTGTCCAAGGACGCATCAGCTTCAGCAGTGTTGAAATCTTCACCAATACAAAATGTTTTACATGCAGCCTACAGTTGAAATAACGAAATTATATTTATTTACATACTGAGATTTACGTGGCAAAAATCTGCCAGATAAACATCGTCCTTCTGCATATTGGAAGGCTTCCTATTGGTCATACGATTTTCTTCACTAGTGAAAAAAGTCGTATCGGTTTTTACCGCCATTAAGTTTAAGCAATCTGCAGTTAGCAAGGGAAAAGGTAACAAGCCGAACGCCTCAGCTCCTTTAAACGAAGACGATATCAAAGTGTTTTACAAGAAAAAGGTGCTACGAACTGAAACACCAGACGCTCTCCTAAACGCAATTTGGTTCAATAACACAGTTCACTTCGGCCTGCAAAGAACACAGAGACATGTGTTGGGGAGACGTGAAGCTTTGCAAAAACTCGACTGGACAAGAATATTTGGAATTTCATGAACGACAAACGAAAACACGTACTGGAAACGATCCCAGGGATGTACATGTCAGACCGATATTTTGAGTTGTACATTTTTTAAAGAGCCCATTTAAGTGAAAGGGTTTGCTAATGAGCATATTAAATAGATCGCTGTTTTCGTCGATTGTTATTTATTTTTTTCTTCAGTATATATATAATAAACAAATTACTTCATGGTTAGTTCGCTTGTACAATTTTTATTCACTCGTTGTGAAGAATTACCAACTTACTCGCTCGCAGAGCATCGCTCGTTCGTTGGTAATTCTTCCCAACTCGTGAATAAAAATCGTACGCACTCACTAACCATGAAGTAATCTCTATTTTCCACTTATGAATTATTGAAACATCAGCATTGATAAGTTACTAAAAGAGATATCCGGAATTTCTTTCTTTTGAACAAGAAATCCAGTATCCAATAACAGTTGTCCCCTTCACAGTTCCCTGCGCCATCTTGAAAGGTAGCCAGTCCTTTGCATCGAAGCGAGATGAACGTTGAACTTGCAATTAACACCTTGAGGGGCTACTATTCACGTGCCTCTATCATTACAAACTCAACTTTTGTCTCGCTTCAACGCAAAGGCATAGCCACCTTTCAAGATGGCGCAGGGAACTTTGAAGGGAACTATTGTCATATTCCCTAACAAATTCCTAGTTATGTTTGTATTTCAATCCTCTATTGTATTTATCAACATATTATTTAAGCGACTTGTCAAACTTTTATATAATTAAAGCCTTGATAATGGAGTCAAGATGATTCCGAAACGTCTGATTTTTGCGTTATTCTTTATTTTAAATAAATTCCTGGTTCTTCCCTCTTTACCTTGAAAACACTCTTAGCCCAAGTCTTAAAGGATTCTTCTTGTCCACACAGTTCATCCCCTTCACCCATCTTATAAACCTGTTCACCACCTAACTCCTGGATGATCTTATCCACTGATTTGGCAAACGCACAGAAATTGGGATAAGCACGTGACCCCAAACCAAAGACTGCATACCTGTCACGTGATATAAGTATGAAAGTGAGGCTATGAGGCTATGAGGCACAGTACCCAAACGTAGCAGAAATACCGTATGTTGAGATTGAAATTGAGATTGAGATTTAGATTGCAACAGAACAATAGGCATATCTTTGATATGAAAGGCTGTATCACAGGCAGTCATGATAAGTGTTCAATTCATATTAACGTGTTAGATATTCCTAACAATCTAACTACATGTTTCAATTAGCTTCAATTGTTTGATAATTTGTATATCAAATTGTAAAGAATATATTACATGCTATCGAGGCTGAGGTTGTGGACGTGATCTGTGAAAACATCTATTGCACTAAAAAAATAATTTTGGACAACTTAACAGTGTATATATGTGTGCTTGAATTCGTTTGCAAGTGATGACGTCATTGATGGCACGCCATGTACGTCCATAATTGTCTTGTCAGATAAAGACGTAAAGCTGGATGTCCCGTCTGCATGCCTTCACTCTAACTTCCTATTTAAGGTGGACTGCTTTTACTATGGTAAATCAATAAATAATTGAGAATTTACCGTAAACTCCCCAGAGGCTGTTTGTCATCCTTCATTTTCAAGCCCTTCTCCTTTTCCTTCTGTTGAAGAAGGCTGCTTATCACTGCCATTTGATTAATTTGGACTTTCCTGGAAAAATGACAAATATATTTAATACCTTATTCGCACTAATTTTCGCGGGCACTTAATTTCGCGAAATCGGAACAGGCATATTTCGCGGGTATTAAATTTGGCTTTTTTTTCAGTAAAATAAATTTAAGGGCATTAAATTGTTTTATTTTTATTTTCGTAAACTTTTTATACGCTAAAATTAGTACGAATAAGGTACATATTTAAATAAGTTCTTGTTTTCGATGTGTTTGTTACATCAATGTTATAAACCACCATACAACTGACTGCATGTTTTATATGTTCGTGCTTTGTATGGTGTATTCAGCAATCGATACTTACTCGTTAGTAGGATGCCTCAACTCGTACAGGTAACGAGCAAACGACTAAGATGAGAAAAGAACAATAATATAATGAGAAACATACAATTATCAACATCGTTGAAAAGGAATAGAAAATGATCCACATGGTATCCAAGCTATATGGCTTGAAGTGATAGTTACCATTTTGAAATATTCAGCAATAATTTGTACAGTAAAAACTCGCATAAAAGAACGAGGTAATGAAGCATGCTTTGAGTATTACAATTTTTAAGAAGCAAATTTCTAAGCTTAATTTAATTATATAAGACAAATTATCTTCAAATTTAGTATTATTTAACAAATAAAATTTTTAAGCATGATGTCATTAATTACATCGATTAATTGATTTTATAGTTTTTTATACACTAGGATAATTTTTAGACTATAATTATATGTTATATTAATCTTTGTAATTTTTAGATATAAAATATGTGTTAAATTATTTATTTGGATTTTTATTGTTTTAGGACCCTTCTGTAAATCACCGCAAGGTGACGACGGTATCCTCATTAAAGATTATTTATTATTATTATAAGCACCTTCAGGCTGAAAACTTGCCAATCCAGCACCAAATATAAAATAATATGACACACACTTTGTATAAAAACACATCTGCCTGATAAGGAAAAAACTTTTATGCGGGTTTTGCTGTATTCCATTACGAGATTATTGAAAAAAAAACCAATGTAATATCACAACATCTTCAAGATTGATAAGCGTCAGGAAAGAATTATTCTCTACGTTCGCATGACCATAATGCCTTCTTTTTTTGTTTTTGTTTTTTGTTTTTTGGTGGGGGATAGATATTGTAATTCAAATTTGTTTAGCTACCCCCTCAAAAACAGAAGCGCTTATGGTTATGGGACGTCTTTGTTCCTTTTGGTGTTGTTAGCTGTGAAGTGCCATGCAACATAGCTGCAAGTTACCTCGCCATTCTCTGGAGGATCTCCATTACCAAATGTACTGGTAACAATCAACACAAGTTGTTCGTTTTCTAGTTCTGAGTGAGGATACTCGTCCATGCACATCACCTTATAACAAATAACACACTATAGTCAAGGTTAATAACTATAAATGGAATTATAATTACGATTTTGTTTTCGCAGAAAAATTTGCCTTTCTGCAAAAAAACGCAACTGCTAAACTGCAGAGAAAGCAATGCACAAAATTCCTTATCATGCAGGGGAGACTCCCTTTGTCCAAGTGACAAGGGTAATCGCCGCTCTTTTTAGGGTTGAAAATATTTACTGTGCGTACTTTTAGGGTCCTTTTTGGGTTGTGTTCAACTATAGATAAGCTTAGCAGCCAAGAACATAGCACAGTCGTACCCTTTAGGGGTTGAAATCAACAAGGCTTTGGCAGTTCTCTTAATTTATGCGTACCTTTTTTTAGGGTTCATTTGGGAAATCGATCGCCGATCACCCCTACCACTTGGACAAAGGGATCCCTCCCCCGGGATTATCACACTCTGCAAGTGTTCTACTTTGCATATTTTCGATATGAAGTGTGTCGTATATGCAATATACAGCAATGCAAGGGAAAATATTTTTTGGTATTTAATAGAATCTAACCTTGGGATCGAATGCATGCAGAAACATCTCACTCAACATCTTGGCATAGCTCTCTGATCTGCCTGTCTCTGTTGCATATAAGATGATGGCTTTGGTTCTCTTGGCCATCGCTTTGCTCATCAATTTGGCAGAGAACTTCACAGCTCTGAAAAAGAATAATAAATAAGATGATGATAATGATAAGCGATGATAATGAAAGTAACTGCTGGTGCTGGTGCTGGTGCTGGTGCTGGTGCTGGTGCTGGTGCTGGTGCTGGTGCTGGTGCTGGTGCTGGTGCTGGTGCTGGTGCTGGTGCTGGTGCTGGTGCTGGTGCTGGTGCTGGTGCTGGTGCTGGTGCTGGTGCTGGTGCTGGTGCTGGTAAGAATGATAATGACGATGATGAGGAGGAGAAGGAGAAGGAGCTTATGATGATGATGATGACATATTTTGATTATTTTCGTGGTATTGTAAGCGATAATATTACAAAATGGATCATCAAAATCGTGACCCTGTCGTGTTCTCTTACATTGCAACCTCTTTGAATAGTATCTTCTTTCTTTGTGAAGCTTCCTTTTTACGAATAGAATGATGTTTCCATGGGTCATCCTACCAATGGAACAATGTTTGTATCACTAATGCGAACAATTATCGAAAAAGGAAAACAAGTACAGTGATAGCCCACGTATAATAACCTGCATTTTCCAATTTAGCCTAAATAGGTTTTTATAAAATTCTTATATAAATTGTACTTAAACCTTCATAAGTTCTTATGTGGAGGGGGCTTAAAATGAAAATTTTATCCTAACAGCTTCTTAAAACCCAGGTTCTTATACGTGGGCTATTACTGTATTTAAGTGAAAGCAATATCACATTTATATAAAAACAAGTGACTAGTTTCAGTTGCCGTTGAAAACATATTGCCATCACGCAACATTGTTGCCATCACGCATTACCATCACGCATCATTGTTATAATCACGCATCGCCATCACGCATAATTGTTGTCATCACGCATCGCTATCACGCATTATTGTTGTCATCACGCATCACCATCACGCATCATTGTTGCCATCACGCATCGCCATCACGCATCGCCATCACGCATCGCCATCACGCATCACCATCACGCATAACCATCACGCATCAACATAATTGTCATAATTACCTGATAATCAAAGCTTGGCTTAAGATTGTAGTTCAACATTTCCTAGACCAAGAAAAATGTGCAATTACATTATAGGTAATAAACAAGGTACTGATACGATACAGTTTGAAAGAGAAGTTCGCGCTTAATTGTAGATAGTGGAAAACTTGAATTTCTACCTATTGGCTACCTTAATGACCTAACGGTTCAGTTGATTGTTGATGGTGTATAAAAGTAGCAGCTTTGAAGCAAGTCGAGTCGATATGCTTTCAAGTTTTCATCGTTCTTTGAAGTAATATATCCAATGTCAAACCATTTATGCCTACCCTTAACACATATTTGAAAGGCTTCTACAACAATCTTGTATATTTTGATGTGCTCTTTCATGCTATTGGCTATATTTCGCAATTACGTTAAATCTACAGACTAGTACCCAGGCCCCTCCTCATTTGAAAGATGGCCAATTGTAAGTAATTATACAAGGTGTTCAACTGGGTTACCTGATGAAAGACAGGAGTAGTTGATCCTGAAATAGGAGGTACTATCCACACCCAGTCACTAGGACAACCACCCCGAAGTTTTGTCTGAAATCACAGAAAAATATATAATATCAAACTGTGGCGTTCTTACATAATGATATCATATTATGATAATGTCATATTTAGCCGAATGGTGAGCACAAGTCTTATATATAATATCACAGCTGTGGTTCTTGTTGAGTTCCAGCTCTGGCACCTGTGGGTGGCATTAGTAGCCTAGCGGTGTGAGCGCAGGTATTTTACCACTGTTAGTCTAATTCAGTTTCGGCTCGGGCAACAAGTGAACATAAATTGTTGTGACGTGTAGTTCTCTCTCATGCCACGAGGGCTTTTCTCCGGATTCTCCGGGTTTCCTCTCTCCTCAAAATTCAACATTAGAGCAGAGTTGTGTGTTGCAAATATTAAGTGTAGTTGTAGTGAATGTCAGCGAAGCACATCGAAAAGCCCCGACGGTGGAGTGATGATTCTAAAATATGCATTTTTATAAACCATATCTGATATGTACATTAAGTTTGATGCCTTGTAATTAAACTGTTTAAATGAACCTACCTCGTTTTCAAAATGTTTCATGAATGATTCAGCAGCTGAATGATGGTCGGTGATAGTAATGCCAGCTTCCTGTTATCATGAAGGAAGGAAGGAATTAGATATATACTTTTAACTATCAATGACATTTAAAAGATCATCAAGATCATAAAAGACAGATTCACCCATTCTTGTTCGTCCGTTCGTCCGTTCGTCCGTTCGTCCGTTCGTCCGTTCGTCCGTTCGTCCGTTCGTCCGTTCGTCCGTTCGTTCGTTCGTTCGTCCGTCCGTTCGTCCGTTGTAGATATGGATCTATTCAATAATGTTTTGAAGGAATAAACTATATATTTTTGTCTTTACCTGGAAGCTTGTCAAAACGGCAAAGTTGATTTCCACACACGCCAAGTCCCTCCACAGTGAAATATTGCTTCTCGTATCCAGTCCCATCTTCTTGGCTATTGGCTGAGAGATGAAATACATTTTAAAACGTTGTTCGAGATTATGGTGGCAGAAATTAATTTGAATCGTTTTTGATAAGAAGATTGTGAGAGACCTTACCTTGCCCTCTAGGGTTAGCAAGTTACTCGGTTGTTAGAGCGTCTAGCCGGTAATCAGAACACACCATGGAACGAGGTGTAATCGATTCCCTAATAGGGTTTTCCGATTTAGCGACTTTGGTACTAATAGTACCAGATACTAACTAGCGTTAATTAGTGTTAACGGTTATTAGAATTTCTAGGAGTTGCAAAATATTACATTTTCTGAGTAAGAACAGAAAAAAAAAGAACAATATTGCAGAAATAATGACCAATTACCACTGGTACTATCATCTGGCACTATTAGTGCCAAATCTGCCTTTGTGCCGGTAAATCGGAAAATCCTAATGCAGAACTCAGAATCTATTTTCTGAGTATTCTCATTCGATAAAATGTATATTATTTTCTAGGAAAGTGGTGTATTTATATTCATCTTTGTCAGGTTTTAGTGCTACTGCACATTAACAACCTCGTTACCAGGGCCCTCTCTCTTCATCTTTGGGTTCCAGCTCCACCAAAAAGCGAAGGGAGAGCGCCTTGGGAACGAGGCTGGCCCATTAAGAAAAGACAGTCGTGGAATTAAATAGTAGCTACGTAATTTGTTTTTCCCCAAGGGAGGGAGGGGCAGGGTTTTCTAACCTCTAGCAAATTGTAACGTGATGGATCCCCCAAGTCACGTGCTGCTATCTCTGTTCCCATGTACCTGGTTAAAGAATGATAGACAATATTACGGCACCATGGCAACAATATGAATGATGTTAGTCAACATGTTGATGAATATGATGAAGTGAATATAAATACACTCGTGATTATAGAATATCACACGCAGTGATTGGTAAATACATTCACACTATTTCTCGATTATCACCTACAGCGTTTCGCGCGCTTTAAGAAATATGAAATGAACAGTTTTTATTGGCTGGTTATTTTTACTTTTTGAAAAAAAATCATTTTTAAATTAATTTATACTAAGTACCAGTACCAGCACCAGAATGCTTTGAATATTTAACAATGATCCGCCTCAGGCTCAGTGAATATCGGTGAATAATAATCTTGACTCTGTCTTGTTATTATTCACCGATATTCACTTCACCTTCGGCGAATAATTGTTAAATATTCAAAGCATTCTGGTACTGGTAGTAAGATGACGTCATCATGTCTATTGGTTTAGATCCCATTGGTTTAGATCCCATTTTTTTTTAGATCCCATTGGTTTAGATCCCATTGGTTTAGATCCCATTGGTTTAGATCCCATTGGTTTAGATCCCATTGGTTTAGACCCCATTGGTTCAGATCCCATTGGTTTAGATCCCATTGGTTTAAATCCCATTGGTTTAGATCCCATTGGTTTAGATCCCATTGGTTTAGATCCCATTGGTTTAGATCCCATTGGTTAAGATCCAATTGGTTTAGATCCCATTGGTTTAGATCACATTGGTTTAGATCTTATTGGTTTAGATCCCATTCACTTAAAAGTGCTGAATAAAGGTATCCACATTATTGCATGTGATGAAAACAGACTGAATGGATACAAACGTAAAGAATGAAGGAATTACCATCCATTGAAGGGACATCCGGGAAACTCTACTCCTCCGACATCGAGACAGAGACTTGACACAGCAGGCAGTGCGAACCACTTAAGACCCATCTCTTCAAACCACGGGTATCTGGTGGAAATAAAACGTCGCATAAGAGAATATATATTGTGTTTATTAAACGAATACAATAGTATTTAAGAGGCCGTCTCAGTAGTGATCGAGCAAAGCTGGAAATGGCCCCAAAATCGACCCACCTCAAAATTTGTACGATCAAAGCCTGTTATTTGACTCATCTATCAGTGCAGTTGGTTTTGAGAAAAAATGATTTTTCGATTTTTTAGACGCAAAAGTAGTAATTAGCATTTTTCAGACCAAGCAACGCTCAAAAACTACAAAAACAAAGTCTTCTGTAACAAAATCTAAAAGCTTGTTTTCTAAACATTTTATATGGATAATACCTCTATCCTAATGCTATTATAGGACAATAAATTTGTTTGATTTGGATTGAAGGATATTAAGATATTAATTTTTAAGTTTGGTATATTTTTTGCAAATTTTAAGTAGGTGTGAAGTAGGTGACATTCAGATGACTAAAAATCGATGTAGTTTTCATGACTCAAAGATGTCCTTGATTTCTTCTGAAAGCTCTATGTTTATGTTAACTTTTGGTGTGTTAAAATCCGCGGGCAACTATTTTCCTTTATACGAAAATCGGAGTTCATTTATAGTAATTTCAAGTTTTCGTAATTATCACGCAATCGAACTGTGATCGATAAACCAGACCGTAAACAGCAAAATACTATTAGTATTAAGCTAAAATGGTTTGCTGAAACTTAAAAACATTCATTACCTTGTAAAGAGTTTAAAATTGAAAAAACAAGAATGAATTAAAAATAAAGCGAACTATTTTTGACTACGGACAATATGCTTCGAATATGCTAATTAGGTAAACATTGACAGTGACAAGAAAAGCAAACTTTTTCCATTCGAATTTCTCAATTAGCCTTTTTATTCAACGATTAGATTAAAAAGAAGCTATTTTAAATCTTATGAAACACATCGAAGCCCTGTCGATATAAAATAAATGTTGGTAAAATTGATTAACTGTTTGACGTGTGCGATTTTTCGTCTATTACATGTCTAATTTTGATTTTCTATAGACCCCTGATCGACTGATTTACTAGCCGTTTTAGCTTAAGAGTACATTCAGCCGTTAATGTTTGAGTTAAAGAACGCCTGATTTGCCTCTTTCCTGAAATCTGCTTCAATTCTGTCCACTCTAGGAAGAGGGTCCCCAATAGGAGTTCTCAGATCCCGCTTTCCCGCTCGTTTTTGTTTGAATTCCCACCATCCCGCCCGTTTTTATGTTCAAATCCCGATCCCGACATTTTTTTGAACTAATTAATTTAATTTAGTTTGAATTAAAGAAATATAGACAATATAGACAATACATACCGTTGTGTTGCCTACGTCCATGATATCTGGGACATATTTTCCTTTTATTGATCGGCGTTATTTATGATTGTTCGTAATGAAAATGAGGTAAATCAATTCACCATAGTTGGGTCACGAGGTGAAGTTAAATCCCGTATCCTGTCGCAAATCCTTGCTTTTTCCCGAATCCCGACACCTAAAAAACACAAAATCCCGCTCCCGCCAGTAATTCAGAATCCCGTATCCCGCTCGGATTTTAGCTCAAATCCCGAATCCCGCCTTCGAAAAAAGGCAAATCCCGCATCCCGCCAAACCTATTGGGGACCCTCTAGGAAAGAACGTGTTTGAAAAGTTGCAGTTTCATCTACCGTATTCACTGCATGATACATGCTAGCTAGCACCGTTCTGGGAGGATATAGAAGGGGTGTGTGGCTGGTGGTTGTAATGACATTCTTTTGGACGTGTAAGGACCTGTTCAACTGGATCAAGGCTTGATATTACAAGGAAACTATTCAATGCATCACATGTTATATTGTGGGGGTCTTCTTCTTTTGACGAAGGACTAGACTCTTTTTGAGATGACGCAGTATCTTGTGAAGAGGATGGGCGGTACATCGACTCCTCAAAAGGCTGCTGTTCAATGTGCAGTTGTTTTAAACGTTGAATGATATCATCTGCAGAATCAACACTGTCATCTATATCGCTGTACCTGATTTCACTAACCGGTTGCTATGAGTGACTTAGTCTTACAATGCACGGCCAACAGCCATAAGGGGCGCGGTCGAATTCACATAAGTTTTATTGTGCGATTATTAAGCGAATCAATCAGTTCAAATAAGTTTTGTTTTTGTTTAGAGCTGACCTAAAATCAACTTTTAAAAAAAGCTTATAATCACATTCTACCCGGTTGATATTCAATGGAAATAAGTTTTATACCCATGACCATAACCTGCCCTCTATTACTTTTTTATTCCCATTTATCTTTATGTAACTACTTTAATTAATTCATGATTTTATGTTTGATATATACATTGTCTTGTAAAAGATCATGAATAAACTGACAAGTGTGAAATATAATTGCAATTGAAATAGAAAATAAGTATTTTGTCAATCATCGATATGACCAAGAATGTGTTTGGGGGATAGTTGATAAACATAAAATGTGCATGATAGTTTTGTGCCTTTTGGCGTTGATTTTTATTGCATAGGAAATGACTATTGAGTACTTACTGTATCGGTATTTTCAGTTAGCTTTATACCAACATACGTTTTTACAATTTTGATTGAAAACTTATTGTGTAGCTTATATCATGTATATCGCGTCACTTTAATTACGCGCATCAAATCATCTGATCCAACTATGTTTGAAGCCTGATATATCGCTTGTGATAAACTTTTACTGATGAAACTATCTCCCTGCGGTTCTCCTAATGAATAAGCTGCAATATTGGGGGAATCTGGCAATGTCTCCAATAAATACCAAATTCATCTCGATATCTGTCACACACACTAACTGAGTACCTCGTTCAAGCTCAGCTGATTCAAATATCCCTTTGAAGCAAAGCAAAAGTGTGATTTTCTAATCATTAATTCATTGAAATAATCAGTTGAAGTAGACACATCTGAAAATAGCTGGAGTCTTAATTGCTCTTTAAAGTATGAGATCTCCTTCACAGGAAATGCCCAGTTTGTTTATAAATGGGAAGATATGTCGAGCTTGATAGTGCTATCGATACCGTTTCTTCATCTATTTTTCGACGATGTAAAGAGCTACCACGCTCTTTCACAAGATAAACGCCTATTCCACACTTTGCCATAAAGATCGCTTTACTAGCTACTACTGTGAACAAGCTACTGAATGTGTCGTATTGTATGTAATTCTTGTAAAACAAACAAAGAAAATAAAGATTCGAGGGTCGTGCTCGCGATAGACCACGAGTAGTCCTTCTTTTCCTCTCCCTACTCAACGATCTATTTCCGGCGCGCTCCACAGGAATCCCGCAACACTCGTTTTTTTAAATTACTGATTCTGGAGGGAAAAGAAGGACTACTCGTAGTATATGCTCGCGAAATCAGTTCTCAGTTGACTGTCTGGCGGTTTTTTTTACAACATGAACTAAACATTGCCAAGCTTTTAGCGCAATTGAAATAAGATGTAAGAGCTTAGACAGGACTATCGTAATATTGTTCGTAAAAGCAAAGTTTTCGAAATATATCTATTGCTGTACTTGTCGGGTGTGTTTACAAGGCAAATTACATAATGAAATTGACAAGGCCACACACGTCAATCAATTTTGCCAACATTTATTCTATATCGACAGGGCTTCGATGTGTTTCATAAGATTTAAAATAGCTTCTTTTTAATCTAATCGTTGAATAAAAAGGCTTAATTGAGAAATTCGAATGGAAAAAAGTTTGCTTTTCTTGTCGTTGTCAATGTTTACCTAATTAGCATATTCGAAGCATATTGTCCGTAGTCAAAAATAGTTCGCTTTATTTTTAAATTCATTCTTGTTTTTTCAATTTTAAACTCTTTACAAGGTAATGAATGTTTTTAAGTTTCAGCAAACCATTTTAGCTTAATACTAATAGTATTTTGCTGTTTACGGTCTGGTTTATCGATGACAGTTCGATTGCGTGATAATTGCAAAAACATGAAATTACTATAAATGAACTCCGATTTTCGTATAAAGGAAAATAGTTGCCCGCGGATTTTAACACACCAAAAGTTAACAAAAACATAGAGCTTTCAGAAGAAATCAAGGACATCTTTGAGTCATGAAAACTACATCGATTTTTAGTCATCTGAATGTCACCTACTTCACACCTACTTAAAATTTGTAAAAATAGACCAAACTTAAAAATTAATATCTTAATATCCTTCAATCCAAATCAAACAAATTTATTGTCCTATAATAGCATTAGGATAGAGGTATCACCCATATAAAATGTTTAGAAAACAAGCTTTTAGATTTTGTTACAGAAGACTTTGTTTTTGTAGTTTTTGAGCGTTGCTTGGTCTGAAAAATGCTAATTACTACTTTTGCGTCTAAAAAACCAACTGCACTGATAGATGAGTCAAATGACAGGCTTTGATCTTACAAATTTTGAGGTGGGTCGATTTTTGGGCCATTTCCAGCTTTGCTCGATCACTACTGAGACGGCCTCTTAAAGATCTAAGTGTTTTGACTTATTAGAGTACAAAAAAATGTAAAAACACCCAAAACACTTAGCTTGTAAATAGTCCCCTTCACAGTTCCCTGCGCCATCTTGAAATGCAGCCAGGCTTTTGCATAGAAGCGAGACGAACGTTGAGCTTGCAATGATTATAACACCTTGCCGGACAGACATTCACGTGTGTCTATCATTGCAAGTTCAACGTTCGTCTCGCTTCAATGCAAAGGCCCAGCTATACCTTTCAAGACGGCGCAGGGAATTGTGAAAGCGACTACTGATCCTTTGTGCTAGTAGCTGGTAGTTTTTCAGGTTACCGTTTCATGGTAAGTGTGCATGTATCATTTATTCATTCACCTTGGGTGTTTGATGTTGGCTTGCAAGCAACACTTCTGGGATTTCAAAGTATTCTGGTACTTCACCTCCTGCTTGTAAAACTAGTGGAAGGACATCAAAACGACCACCTTTAGGCTCCCAGCCAAGGGTAATACAGATCTACAATATCAAACAGTGTCAGTTATAGTTGTGATATCTCTTTTTAAGATGGATGAATGGATCTCTCTTTAAAAGGAAAGTGCCTAGTAATTACAAGTCATTTTTATTCTATTGAAACTATACCAATTATTTCAAACACCCAATGGGCTATCTAAAACTGGAAAACAAGGTGCGCACTGGCACACTAGGCACCATCCTTAATAGTGAGGACAATGAATATGTACAGACATAACGGGAAAATATGTGAAGATCCGAGACATGTCATCATCACATGCTTAGCATAAAGATTGTAATCATCATCATCATCATCATCATCATCATCATCATTAGCATCGTCGTTGTACTAATACTTAATAAGCAATGTCATAATTATTAGAGTGACAGTGTTTATTCTCATGATCATTATATATTACCATTATCATCATCATTACCACTATCATTATATCACCATCATTATCATTTATTTACCATTATCACCATCATAATCATTTATTTACCATTATCACCATCATTATCATTTATTTACCATTATCACCATCATTATCATTTATTTACCATTATCACCATCATTATCATTTATTTACCATTACCATTATCACCATCATTATCATTTATTTACCATTATCACCATCATTATCATTTATTTACCATTATCACCATCATTATCATTTATTTACAATTATCACCATCATTATCATTTATTTACCATTATCACCATCATTATCATTTATTTACCAATATCACCATCATTATCATTTATTTACCATCATCACCATCATTATCATTTATTTACCATTATCACCATCATCATCATTTATTTACCATTATCACCATCATTATCATTTATTTACCATTATCACCATTATTATCATTTATTTACCATTATCGCCATCATTATCATTTATTTACCATTACCATTATCACCATCATTATCATTTATTTACCATTATCACCATCATTATCATTTATTTACCATTACCATTATCACCATCATTATCATTTATTTACCATTATCACCATCATTATCATTTATTTACCATTATCACCATCATTATCATTTATTTACCATTACCATTATCACCATCATTATCATTTATTTACCACTATCACCATCATTATCATTTATTTACCATTACCACCATCATTATCATTTATTTACCATTATCACCATCATTATCATTTATTTACCACTATCACCATCACTATCATTTATTTACCACTATCACCATCATTATCATTTATTTACCATTATCACCATCATTATCATTTATTTACCACTATCACCATCATTATCATTTATTTACCATTACCATTATCACCATCATTATCATTTATTTACCATTATCACCATAATTATCATTTATTTACCACTATCACCATCATTATCATTTATTTACCATTATCACCATCATTATCATTTATTTACCATTATCACCATCATTATCATTTATTTACCATTATCACCATCATTATCATTTATTTACAATTATCACCATCATTATCATTTATTTACCATTATCACCATCATTATCATTTATTTACCATTACCATTATCACCATCATTATCATTTATTTACCATTATCACCATCATTATCATTTATTTACCATTATCACCATCATTATCATTTATTTACCATTATCACCATCATTATCATTTATTTACCATTACCATTATCACCATCATTATCATTTATTTACCATTATCACCATCATTATCATTTATTTACCATTATCACCATCATTATCATTTATTTACCATCATCACCATCA